>OX637590.1:16902493-17397508 GCA_951800085.1 Comarum palustre
CTGTGGGAACATGTCCACGTGTGTTTCAACTTTTGGGCTACGTACTTTGTATTAGCTAAGAGCATCTCTGTACACTTGTATTCCTTTTGAATTTGCTTCCTTTTTTGAAGAATTTAGCTTAACATTCTTTCAAACGTTACAATTTTTAATCTGTCTGCACTTTCATAATATTAATGAAGCTCCATCACATAATTTTTTAACAACTTTTGGTCCAATTTGCAATGCAGGTTTTGGATGAAATTCATCGCCAACCTGTGTCACTTTCACTGTCTATGGTCTCAGTCCCTGCCCCAGCATCTGTTGTTGACTCGTTTCCTCTCAAGAGTCATACTAAGCTTGACAAATTGAAGCATGGTGATGATGTTGAACAGTAAGTCATATTTATTTGAAAATTTTCTTTTGTTTATTTGTCAAGCATAATGCATCTGTCAGTGTTAATCATGGTGAGTTAATAATTGACAGGTGCTACATCTGCCTCGCTGAGTATGAGGAAGGGGACAAAATTCGTGTTCTGCCCTGCCACCATGAGTATCACATGTCATGTGTGGATAAGTGGCTCAAAGAGATACATGGGTATGCTTCTTGCCATCCCCTCCTTTTATATTTCTTCATAATACTTCGTTCTCCCTTGTTTCATGCTGATAGTCTTTTGGTTTCTTATCCTACTGCCTTCTCTTTCAGAGTTTGTCCACTTTGTCGAGGGGATGTTCGTGAAGGTTTGAACGACTGCTCTGTATCTAACTCAGGGATATCTTATATTTGATATGAAATTACATACTAATATGTAAATATTGATGGTCCTTCGCATTTACCATCACGCTTAGTTGTCCGCCGACAAATACCAACTCATTTTGTGCTCGGTGCTAATTTGCATCTGAATTAACCAAGCCAAATCTCATGATGCGGATTTGTAGTACTTGTACAGATTTGGTATGTGTTTATCTTACGCATCCTTGGACATTTCTTTAACCTAGAGCTTGAGAATGCAAAATCTTTCAACGAAGTGATATTTAGTCAGCAATACTTGAATAAATTACCAACCCCGTTACTTTAGGAGAGCAACAAGATAAATTACGTTGCCTAATTTACAAGTCAAACACAGAGTTTGAGTTGGCTACCTGAGTTCTTCCAGAATCTGTGAACAGAAAACATTACTCCCGTAGAATATATCAGTGCCTTACTGTCTGTCAATAGCCATTTCCAGAGACCCAGAAGGGGTTCTGGTTCTGGTCTTGAGCAAAAGATGGTTTAGATCTCAGCATGCTGGCATTGCTTCCATTACCATTAATGTGATCATCACAGAAAGGATTGGTTTCATGGAACTTTGAAGTGTCACTGCTATGGTACGAATGATCTCAGTTAGCAAAGAGATTTGGGTGACAATTCTCGTCATGGAATGTAGTCCATCGAGCTGAGATCATGCCATGTTTCTCTCTAGCTGCATTCCTCAAGCTCTCCATTTCCCCTACATGGTCCTTGAATTCTTTCTTCACCACATCCAGAACCACATCTCCATATCGATCACACCACGACCTGAAACACCAAAACAAAGGAAATCAAAAGGGTGACAATTTTAGCTGATTCTAGGCTCAAAAAGTAAATGGTTTGAAATTGATCTTACTTGAGAAAGAACTTCACCTCAGCCATGTCGACTGGAAGTTTAGTAGAAATTTCTTCAATTTGGTCATTCCTGATCAAGTCCCAAGATTCAAACTCATATACTAATTGAAGAAAGAGTGGTTTTCAATACCAGTGCTTATACAAAAGTCACCAATAGTAGAAAAGAAATGCTTACGAAAATTTAAGATTTGGATTTGATGTGCAAAGCTCAGTCTGAATTCTCGACAGTTCCTTCTTTATCTTGTCCCCTACAACCTGCACGTTACAGAAATGACCAAGATTCAGTTTCAGCTGATCAGCTCAATTCTCAGAATATCAACTCATGATCTAAGGAACCAAATCAACAATGTCAAACCTTATTAATGAAAAAATCAGAAGGAGAGCCATCTGAGAGCAGCTTCCTCTTGATAAGCTTAGTGTCTGGCCCTTCACCCATTGGGTTTGCCACAAGCCTCACATGAACTTCATCATCTGATCTCTCATTAAGAGGCAGAGGAGTTGTCTCATCTTCTGACTCATTCCTCTTCCACTTCTTCAACCCATCAAACTTTTTTTAGCCGATTTTGAAGGTGTGTTCTTTCTCGACACAATTCTCATCACCATTTCCCTCTCTGTTCCTTCTGAAACAAATTCCTAAACGGTTTCCTCTTTGTCCTATCCGATCCACCACTCTTTCACAGGAGGCAAACTCTCCGGCATCAGAATCGAGCTTGTTTATGTTCGGAGTGAAAAGAGATTTTCTTCGAACAACCAGACTTGAGGTGTGCCAGTACTTATAGGTCAGGTACAACCTTGATCTTGATGCTTGTTCGTCTTCTGATTTCTTCTCAAACAACTGTCATACAGACGCTGGTCAGGTCGACACTTAGGTTCTTTTTTGATCTAGCTGAGAAACAACTAGGATTTTCCTCCTCTTCTCGCGAAGCAGACGTTTCTTAATCATATCAGAGTGGTTGAACATAGCTATAAATCAGGATTACAGTGTGTTCGCCAAAGAGTTTCTTGACAAACCGGAGATATTTGCTAGAGTTCTCACTCCAACAATGGTTTTACGCGTATTCGCCAACGGATAAGGCTTTATGAAGCGGTGGTAGACTGTTCGTTCACGGATGAGGCTTGGTGAGGTAGATGCGGAAACTGCCGACGGATTGGGCTTTGGTGAGTAGCAGCGGTGAATGCCTACAGATAGGGCTTTGGTGAACAAAAATATACAAGAAATCTTATTGGTAGACGTGCTCCGAGAGAGGCTTGTTTTACAGCATGCAGAAGTTGCTTGTTGATTGATTGAAGATGTGATTCTTCATTAGTCATGACCCCTTTATATAGTGAACACTAGGATTTTTTCTTACTTGTGGATCAAGGAATATCAAATCTCTTAAAGATTAGATCCTTAAGTAACTGCAAATCTTCACCAAACATGACCTCAAATGGAACGAAAATATTTACAATTACTTAGACCATAAGAATCGGTCCAATGAGCTCGAGGAGTTAGCATTCGTCAAGAAATATTATTTTGGCCCAAGCATAGCCCCCAAGTCTTGAAGGAGAAGCCATGCGTCTTGACTGAAAAGACCTATAGTTCTCATGTATCATTTACGTCGTAAAAACCACTTACTGACTTAACATGCAAACACCATACTCAGATGTAGGTCTTGACTCTTGTAGCTTCAACAATAATGAACAGTAGCTAGGTAGCCCATATAACAGCACAATTAATCTCCAACATGATAATCATGTAATGAACTTGAATTCTTGGTCTTTGAATATCATGAGGCTAACTCTGATGACTTTAAGCTCATGCTGAACACTTCGACGTAAAGAAGCCCCATGCTTAATTAAATATGGTAGCGAGACCACAAACGTTGGTCTTGATGAGAATTGATAACGATGAACCAAGAAAACTTAGCCCGAAGGTATGTATAATTGCACTCCATGAAACCAACTTTTGATGAATAAAGAGAACTCGAACCAACCACTTACTGGTTGTTTTATAACTTGATGTTGTTCTTCAAAATCAAAGCCTCCAAGATGAACCAACTCCCTAAAAAAGAACTTCCAAGAAGACTAAGAAACCATCCCTAAAATAAACTTCATCAAAAAGCTGATGATATTTTGCTGCTCAAGGGGCTAACTTTAGGCACGATTTACACCATTCTCGGATAATGATTTTGATCGGTTCTTGGCTTGAGAATATAGTACAATATATGTACTTGAAGGATTGATAAAGTGAACGGCCAAAGAAACCCAGAAAGATGGCGCAAATGGTTCACAAAACAGTCCCAAGAAAACAATTTTCTGGAAATTCAGCTTTTCCTTTATTATTTGGTCGACTTTAAGAGCTTGTACCTTGAGCTTTCCATGGTATTTATGGATGATTCTTGATTCTAAAATTCTCTACAACATCCCAACTTGATGTATAAACAAAAACCAAAGTGATAGGTACATGTTAAGATGAAGAAACAAGGCTAGCAAAACTCATTGCAGTGCAGTTTCTGAAAAAATGTTGTTTCAAGATGTCAACTTGTAAACCTTGTAACTCACTCCTCAAAGCAGAGAACGACATGATTATTTTTCATACTTGTAGTCCAATATACTGGCTTCAAGATAGTTATGGTGAACAAGACTTCTAACCTTGCAAGGATGCGCGAATGAGCCATGAAAATGGCAAAAAATAAGCCAAATTTGGGTTTTCTTTTTGCAGGGGCTGACTTGGTTAATGTATTCCATAGGCTTCACTTGTGATTCCTTAGCGATTAAAAAGATAAACATGTTCCTTAGCATTAGTTGTCAGGACCCACCCCGAGTTAAATCCCTTTAACTCGAAGTAAATCCTGCGGGGACCACCCCAAGGGAACTTCTTACCGAAACCCCCTTGAAATGGCCAACCCTTCCTACGATCCAACTCAGCACTTCCATGAGTATCTACAACAAACCCTAACTCATGAAGGCATCCTGCTCCCTAACCTACTTAATTAGCTATACTGGGTTAGTCAGAGCAGTCTACTAAGATGATTACCCTAAAGAATTGCGGCAGCAACAGATTGATTGACTATGCCTCGACTCTTGTACGCGCACGACCTCCTCTCAAGAACCCTGCACCACTGGGCATTTGAAAACGAAGGGCCCAGGGGAGAAACATTGAAAAACGACGTTAGAGTGAGTGGACGAAAAATAACAAATAAAAAATCTACTTTCCTTTAATGCTCTCCCTCTAGTTTTTCTAAGAAAATCCGCATGCAAGTAAATCATCAAGGATGTCTTGGCTCACACATAAATAATTAAAATGTGGGGTGTTAACCTCATCCACGAGAAATCCCGACCTGCTCTATCCGGGAAGGTCAAATGACCGGCTCCACCGGAGAGGGTCCCCGACCTGCTCTATCTGGGAAGGTCTAGTGACCGGCTCCACCAGAGAGGGTCCCCGACCTGCTCTATTCGGGAAGGTCTAATGACCAGCTCAACCGAAGAGGGTCCCCGACCTGCTCTATCCGGGAAGGTCTACTGACCAGCTCCACCGGAGAGGGTCCCCGACCTGCTCTATCTGGGAAGGTCTAGTGACCGGCTCCACCAGAGAGGGTCCCCGACCTGCTCTATTCGGGAAGGTCTAATGACCAGCTCAACCGAAGAGGGTCCCCGACCTGCTCTATCCGGGAAGGTCTACTGACCAGCTCCACCGGAGAGGGTCCATGCTAGCATACAATCCTTTTCCCTTTATCCTTTTCCCTTTCCAAAGTCCCTTTAAAACCTGTAAAACCTGTAAACCTTGTGGGAATAATAAATCGAAAACCCCTTTAAATCCGTGAGCCAAATTTCTCCTTTTAAAATCATCCCCCTCCATAATCCCAAAACGGTGATAATCAAGAATAACATACCCCGGGAAAATCCTTTAAAATCACGGGAAAGGTATGAACCTCTTTCCCGGTTTGTTTGCCTTTAAATCCTTAAATCTCATTTTCCCAAATCACCGTAAAACATATAAATGGAGGAAATCATATATGCAGGAGAAATCAAATAAAGTATATGGCATGCAATTTAATTTAAAACAAAGGTCCACTCACAGTACTCATCGCGACCTTCTTCCTGCTCGGAAAGCTCCTCGAGCGAAACCCTCGGACTAACCGCGTAGTCGAGTCCGTCTCACGTTCAATCAGAGACTGTACAAACAAACCATTATATTAGTCTTTACAGTTGACTTGGTCTTTTCCTAGTTTGACCAGGAAATCCTATTTGACCACGTGTTGACCAAATTCCTTTCTTTTTAACAACTTTTCAACAAATAGATTTAATTCCGATTACCCAACCGTAACATACCGACTTTCTTTAATAATTCACTTGACATTAGGTTCACCCATAATAATTTGTGGAATTACTATGGACACCCATTCAACCACTTCACCAATACCTCAGGAGTCCTTAAAATAATCCTTAAACCTTAACCGGCAATAATCGATGGTCGGAATAATATTTAATTATCCGCCAATAATACTAAACTAGAACAATTCCAAAACCTAACCAAAACTCCTCCAAAAATTACCAAATTTTAACCATAGACTCCTCACAATATGTACTAATTAATGGGCATGAAAAACTGCCCAAAAAGTGGCGGCACCGCCGCCAGCTCCGCCGCCGACGGCGGCCGCCGGCAGAAATTCCGGCAAAAATTCAGGCGACCTCCGATCGCCACCAAATTTTACCAGTAGCTTCGTCTCATCATTTGGGACAACTTTCTAGTTCAACTCGAAGGCCAATTCGGCCTCTAACTAGGTCAAAAACTCGATGAACAGTAGACCCCGAAAAATTACACTACCAAACTTCAAATCCTCAATTCTCCCTACACACTTCAAATCGAGCTACCAAATTCTAGGGGATTGTAGTACACCTAAAACCCATCCTAAACATATAAAGAACTCAACAATTGGTGATCTAGGGAGGGAGAAATTCAATCCCGAAAATCTACTGTACACACCAAGAACAAATCGGAATTTCTCCCGATTTACGGCGAGTTAGGTCGGAAAGCTTACCTAGGATTGAAGTAGACTCGGAGGCCGAACTTTTGGGACCGGTGCGCCGGCGGTTGGTGGCCGGACGGCGGCGCTGTGGCGGCCGGAAGCTCCGGCACAGTTTTGCCGATCGGGAGAGAGAAACTCTCGGGGAGAGAGAAAGAAAGGCTGGGGTGAAAAATCTGATTTTTCACCCCGGTAACTCCTATATATAGCCTTTTAACCGCACAGTAACTTTATACTTGTGTTTATAACTTTCTCATACGAACTCCGATTTGAGCGTGCTACGTGTCCACGAACTCGTAACGACGCCCTCTACAACTTTCAAGAAGGAAGTTTTCCCAAATTCTTGACTTAACGAAAAGTCAACTTCACGATCATTGTACGGTTAAACGGTCACTTTAAATGGTAAAAGACCAAAGTAACCAACCGTAAAATAATTCTAGGATCGGGGTGTGACATTAGTAGTACATGTCTAAAGTCTTGGATGCTTGGTATAAACTTCCTAAAAACTTCCCTCGCAAAAGATACTAAAGTTTCTTGAGCCTTGATAACTTTTGTGTTTGCTGGCATGTTAAATGTTAATTGTTGAATGCCTTCTTTGACGAAATAAAGGCCACATGTATTGACCTTGTATGGATGATAATCAACCTCAAAACAGATTGATTAAATAGACTTCAAAAACACAAATTGGTTTTGGAGAACCACAGGGGTTGATTCAAGAAATAAGCGAATAATACTGAAACTCTAAAATCTTCAAAAGAACGAAACTCAAAAAGTTTCAAAAATTTTCCATAGGAATTGACAAAAAATGTATAGTGTAGCCCCCTCCCAGTTTAATTGGGTGCAATAAATGTAGTGAGAGTAGACCGATTAAACTGATATTGCAAGTCTCAAGCATATGTCTTCTTTGTACGTTGTATCTGACGTAATGGAGGTGCATATATAGAGTTGAGACTTATTTCCTCACATGCTTGCATTAGTTTGGCTCCATGAATGAGAATTACAAGCCTCCTTGTGGTGATCAATCACAAATAGACTTTTACTGTGAAAGTCTTTCCAAACAATATATAGACATGACCCTCTTGTATTACTGTTGTCAACTCTGTCCTCATTTCTCCAAAAGATATTAGAGCGTCCCCTTTTTCTTCTGGCGAATGTCAAATTGTATGCCCACTGTTAATTAGGCTGACACTATAGGATTCCAAAACCGCTGACGTTGGTTTTGTAGATACTAGAGATATGACATGTGAACTCAAAATAACCAGGCTAGTGACTGGCTCCAAGAGTTCTAATCTTTTTTATTATAACCTCCGACGAACAATACTTGTAAGGTAGTTCTGCATAATTCTATTTCATGAAGTATGACTTATGCACATAGTGAATATGAACCCTCATCTGCAGCACAAGTGAGTAGCATAGCCAATATTTGGTCCTCTAACTCCGCAGGTGTAATCGTGCATGGAACCATAATAATGTAGCCAACTAGGATTGGCTTTTCAATTCTTATACTTCTTGTTGTATGCAGCAACACAACCATAGGTTATAATCAAACCTTTGAGCTAATCATGACGCTCTTAGTCTCGGTACGTACAAAAGTTACGTAAATTTAATTGACCTGAGAGGATCTGAAACCACAAATTTGGTTTCTTATTTACCATCCTATATGACTCCAACATGAGAATCATTAAACTCAGACTTCTCCTCTAGCAGCCCACTAGTAACATAATGACCAATTAGAAATGACAAGCTTCCGTGCAACAATAATGCAATATATAATCAGTTGCACCTCTTTATGAATCCTTTAAACATACTTCCTTTTCTCGTATAGGAACTGAAGGCTTGATTGGCTACTGGTCGTTCAAAACTCCATAAGTGATAAAATGTAAACCACTGATTCTGTCTATACGTGCATCCAGTTTTGGAGTCTGAAATAGAGCGAATAGAGGAGAGCAAAATTGAAGCAAACCCCTCAAGTATGCAAGAATGAATAAAGAACATTCTAGTGTGCATTTTTAGAGCTATATGTGCCTGCAAGTTCGTTCGTTCGTCACAATCACAAACACATGACGTAGATTCTCGAGCATTCTGACTTCTCGGTACTTAAACTGCCATAACTCTCACCTAGAATGTTGAAATCACAAACCGTAAATCGCGTTAGAAACTAGACACCTAGATATTTCCACCAATATGCATCTTGCTCACAATTCATTCTGTATCATCCTCAGTAGTTCATTGAATCTCTTGTACAGAAGCCACAACTGAAATTGGCTGAACTGCAAACTGTTTAGTTTTGATGTCCATAGTTAGGTGAAGGAGGATAGTGAATCTTGAGTGTCAAACTCCCTAAACAAATAAGAACATGTATATAAGACACATGTATACATTCGCCATCGAAACAAGACATTCAATGCCCATTTGCGCATGCATAAATGCATACTGCCAATTTTCATTCATCCTAACCTTCATGTCTTCAACCTGCAATACTTTTTACTGGAACGTCAGAATCACAAGCCGTAAACTCCGTTGGAAACTAGACATCCAAGGCTTTCCACCAATATGAAGTTTGTAGACTAGTTCTTAGTAGATCATCACCAGTGATTCAGTGACATTGCTGCATAGTAGTGTAGGCTTCTGAAAACGTGCCTTCTGACCTGCTGGGAATCAAGCTGCCATAACTCCTTCTTAGACAGTTAAAATTGCAAACCGCAAATTGCGTTGGAAATTAGACATCCAGCGCTTTACGTGCATATGAAGCTTGCCTTCTAACTCTTCCTGGATCTTCTCAGCTTATTCCGTGAAGTTGCAACACAGAAGTTGCTGCTGCAAATTTGCTGAACTGCACTATTGCTTCAAATCTTTTGTACTCTATTGGCAGAATGGCTGTAACTATGAAACACACATATTTGTTCTTGCATCTAAAACCTTAGAAATAGTTCTCTAATAATATAGGATATAATTCAAACCTCTGTCATGTAAGAACATTGTCTTGCATTTCAGCAAAACACAAAATCTCTTTTTATATTTTTTATTTTTCAATGTAACAGAATCAAAACGAACACGAACCAAAAACTCAAAAGCATAACCAAAGAAGCAGGAAACTCAGTATGATTAGTTACCCTTCATGAGGCCACGGGGGAGGCCACTAATGCTTCACTCCAAGCCTTGACATCTTGATATTTGCATCACGGTATTCTCTTCCGCGAGCACTTTCAAGAACTGAGCACAAGTGCTTAGTGTCAACGACTTGACAATTCAAAAAAGTCAGCTCGTAGGGCATGTCGCAAAGCACCCTATGCATTTTTGTTGTAGCTTGACATAACATGATCATCAATTGCACCTTTACGGATGGCTTAGTATAGAAATCCGCCTTGTCACCTACTACCTGTCACGATGCATGTTATGTATAGTTGCAGCCACCAATTGGCTTTCATAATAAACCACTTGCTGGTTTATATCTTCGAAAACAAGAGAATTATACAAGTCGAACTCATGTATACGAGACTTGCTGATATTGGAGTCAAGAATTAATCTATAATCTCCATCGTATTCAACGTAGGTTGTCTCCGTGTTAATATCAAAATAACAATCACCACATATTGGTAACTTAACTTTTGCCTCAGACATAAGAATATTCTTGTTATAAACATCATTGAGGACCAGCTGTAAGGCTTGTCCTGTGTCTATATACATAGTATCATGCATGAACGAAATGACTTCGCTTTTAGAGCAGCTTTGTTAATTGTCGACTTCATTGTTGTGTTCCTCATGAGACTCATCACAAATTGATAAATCTAATTTTTTCTGACATGACTAGAGAAAAGATTTCGTCACTAGATTGATCAAAAACCGATTCTTCGTCAGCTTTAGGTTATACTTCTTGGGATTGTAAAACCTCCTGGTTAGTATTGTAAACATCATAGTTTGCTTCATCTTGCAGCGTTATGGTCTTCTCATTGGCTTTCTTAATTTATTGGTTATGTCGATCCATGGAAGCATTTATTCGAGCCGCGGTTGCATTGATTTTCTCAAATTGTTGAATGAGAGCCTTCAAATACGTTTTGACTCGTCGTCCATGTTCAACACTACTGCTGGCTGATTATACTGATTCTTCTAGTAATCAACCGAAACGCGAAATCGTCTCATCTACAATCCTGACACGTTATATCCCACTGATCCCACCGGGCGTGCCAAATGTTTAGAGTGAAAATAGATTTTATTCGAACAACCAGGCTTGAGGCGTGCCAGTACTTATAGGTCAGGTACAACCTTGATCTTGATGTTTGTTCGCCTTCTGACTTTTTCTCAAACAACTGTCGTACAGGCGCTGGTCAGGCCGGCACTTAGGTTCTTCTTAGACCTAGCTGAGAAGCAATTAGGATTTTCCTCCTCTTCTCGTGAAGTGATCATTCTTACTCAGACCAGTGTAGTTGAGTAGAGCTATAAATCAAGATTACGGGGCGTTTGCCAAAAAATTCATTGACAAACCGAGGATATTTGCTTGAGTTTCACTCCAACAATGGTTTTGCGAGTATTGGCCTACGGATTGGGTTTTATGAAGTGGTGGTGGACTGTTCGCTCAAGGATGAAGCTTGATGAGGTAGATACGGAAATTGTCGACGGATCGGGCTTTGGTGAGTAGCAACGGTGAATGTCTACGGATAGGGCTTTGGTGAACAAAAAGATTGAAGATTAGATCCTTAAGCAACTACAAATCTTCATCAAGCATGATCTCAAATGAAAAGAAAATATTTACAATTACTTAGACCGTAAGAATCGGTCCAATGAGCTCGAAGAGTCAGCATTCGTCAAGAAATATTATTTTGGCCCAAACAGTTTCATGGTTGGAGTTGTTGGCCAAATCGAAAATACTTCTCTCTTCTATGTTCTTACCATGTTTGTAAGGTGAGACAAACCCCAAAACCGAAGCTGCTCCTTTGATTTGCTTCATTGCCGAGCCATGCTTCCCTTTGTTGCCCTTTGAATTCGAACCCTCTTTGTTTGTCAAATTTTTGTCATCTTTTAAGTCGATGACAGACCACTCCTCTTCTGCAATATTCTCTTTCGTCTCTTTAAGTGGTGCCCCTGAAACAATCACATCTCTGGCCTCAATCTCAGCTCCTTGCACCGCCAATCTCTGCAGCAATGGCCTTTTCGAAGAATGTTACTCATCTTCAGATACACATTTAGCATACAACAGCTCCTACAATGTTATCACATGTCCATTAACAATCTGAAACTTACGATACCCCCTCGTGCATTTTTAACAATGAATAAAGAAAGAAAGATCGTAGATTTTTACCTGCAAGAAAAGTGTTATATTAGCTTATTAAACCTACTGAATATAGAACTAGGCTTATATGCTTTATATAAACTTTTATACTTGATATTAAATTCCTAATGTAAAGTTTTACACATTTGAATTAATCGATTCAGTTAATGTAAAATAAACATCTATTTTGAATTTAAATTCAAAGTAATATCATTAAGACTATATTGGATTAGGAGAAGAAACAGTTAGACAGTGCCAAGCAAATGGGATCGAAAAGCAGAGATCTCACTCTCGGCCAAAATGCCTTCTTTGTGAAGACCCATCAAGTTGAGAATCTGGTGGAAAGAGTCCTGCTGCCACTTGAGATTATCCGACTGAAGGTTCGACAGCTTGTGTTCCGATGCCGTTTAGTGGTGTTTCTTGAAGCTGAAGGGAAGGATGGTCATGCTTAATGAGGTGACAGACTCATGGAGAGAGGAGTAGTACGTATACGTCGGTGCGTATGAGTACACCATTTCTTGAAACTGATCTGGGATCTTGATGATTTGAAGGATTACCAAAAGGGTTAGAGAAAGACCGAGCTTTTGTGTGAGATGCCAGAGCTGTGAATCTGGTTTTTGGGTTTAGGTGGAGCTTAGTGCGTGAGAGAGGTAGTTTTGAATTTGGGGAAAGGAAAACCGTCACTAGGAACTAGCCGTTGAGATATGAGTTTTTTGAAACCCACATGGTGGCAAAAATAATGCAAAGGCAATGAGGAGACGTCGTCGTTTTGGTGCTTGGGAATTGGCAATATCAAATTTTATTTTCAAAGTAAAGAGACGTTTTCTTGTGCTAAGCCTGATGGTATCAGTAAATACGAAAGGATTTGGTACATTTTGTTGTTTCTTGTCTTTAAAATTGATTCTCGCTCACTTTTCTAATCGTTATCATATTCTTATAAATAAAAAATTGAGACGCATTACACGAATTTACTTATTGAGTTGATGTATCTATAACAGATTCAAAATCAAACAGTACAAAATTCGCAGTTAACTTTTTGACGTTTTGGACTCTTGTTTATCACTGACTCTATCAGTCTCCAATCTTAATCAAAGAAAATGAATACAGATATAATCAAAGCTTATCTTAAAGCTTAATGATATTAACACAACCCATCAAATGAAATCAAGGCAGAGATTTGGCCTTTGGTACATCACAATAGTGCTCTCCAGCTTCACACAGATAGGTGTAAACTTTTAACCAAATCAAGATATATATATATATATATATATATATATATATTGTTTAAAACTTTCTGAATTAGTGATTCAAACTTTTGATCAAGCAACAATATGAGAGTGATGATTCACCTAAATGAATGGTTTAATGAGTAAGCAAGAAAAAAAATGGAAGAGACAGAGACAGCAAAGGCAATCCCATTCCCATATGTTCAAATCTTTGGGCCACTAGTCACATGTGAGGTGCATTATCTTAAATTCAATTTCAGGAGGTGGTGGGAAAAGGAATTGACAGATTGTGACATTCAATGGAATTAGATTCATTCACTTGCATTTCTAATTACAAAACCCTTGTCTATTATTCGTTCATCCTTCTTGTTAAAGTCTTATGGAAGTAGACAAGAAAGGTCTGTATATGCCCCTTCTGTTATTGAACGGGAATTATTGAATGATGTCTTTTGTGATATGTTGATTCATACCTAAAACCATTGCAAAATGCTGTTATTGTTCGGAGTGAAAACAAATTTTCTTTGAACAACCAGGCTTGAGGCATGTCAGTACCTATGGGTCAGGTACAACCTTAATCTGGATGCTTGTTCACCTTCTGATTTATTCTCAAACAACTGTCGTACAGACGTTGGTCAGACCAGCACTTAGGTTCTTCTTAGACCTAGTTGAAGAGCAACTAGAATTTTTCTCATCTTCTCGTGAAACAGACGTTTCTTACTCAGACCGGTGTGGTTGATCAGAGTTATAAATCAATATTGCAGGCCGTTCGCCAAAGAGTTCTTTGACAAACCGGAGATATTTGCTAGAGTTTTCACTCCAACAATGATTTTGCGATTATTCACCTACAGATAGGGCTTTCTGAAGCGGTGGTGGACTGTTTGCTCACGGATGAGGCTTGGTGAGGTAGATGCGGGAATTGCCGACAGGTCAGACTTTGGTGAGTAGCAGCGGCAAATGCCTACGGGTAAGGCTTTGATGAACAGAAAGACCCAATAAATCTTTTTGGTAGAGGTGTTCTGAGGAAGGCTTGTTTTGCAGTGTGCAAAAGTTGTTTGTTGATTGATTGCCGCCCATCTTCATTCGCATGACCTCCTTACATATTGAACACTAAGGTTTGTAACGTTCTAACTTACGGACTGAGGCAAATCAAATCTTGATCCACTAGGAAAAGAGTCCCCCAGACGATTATGAAAACAAATCTTCTGTATCCTTGCAAATCAGCCAAAACATGACATCAAAAGAAAAAAAGAATACATACAATTACTTAGACAGTAAGAATTGGTCAAATGAGCTCAAAGAATCAGCATTCGCCGAAAAGATATTATTTTGGTCAAAACAGTTATACGGATCATTTCTAGTTAGATTAAACTTTAATACTTCACTACTTCAATCATAATTGATATTTGATTTGCATGGTGAAGAATGATGTTGCAATAACGTGTTTCTCTTCTATCTCTGTTTGCCTATGAGTTCGGAAATTAACCTTTTGAAGCCCGGTAGTTATCTAAGTTATCAAGAATCTATGATAGAAATACATCAAATAGGGTGTCATTCATACAGAAGAAGTTGTTACAAGCGGTATGAAGAATACAATGAGGAGCTACTGATGAACCACTTACAACAAACAACAAACCGAAGTGCATGACCCCGACGGAGCTACATCTCATGTACACCATGAGGCTAGGAATTATCATCGAGACCAGATGACTCAACCGACAGAAAGCAAGCCTGAAAACTACCAACCATATACCTATACGTAATCTCACTCACACAAAGAGTTCCTCGCTAGTCTTTCTTGAACAAAATCATACGGTAGATACAAGGTAACGCTCCATAATGGAACCATCCTGATCCACACCAACCCTACAACTGCAAGCTCATTACTGATAATCAACTCAAATCAAAGAGAAGTAAAATTCACTGGGACACCAAGGATATCCCCATTCTGCAACAAGGGCATTCGGCATTCTTCTCTAGCCATGGAACCATACACCCAGAATGGAACCTATGAGCACAAGGCAGACGCACCAGGGTCTCACCAGGCCTGAACCTCTCGAGGCAAACGGCGCACTCATCTTGGTCAGATGACTTCCAGGTCAACTTGGCCCAGCTGAACTTCCTTGACCCAGTCTTAGTAGCAGTCTTCTTTGATCCATGCACTTCATTATGCAACTCCCTCAGAATCATGCTAGATCTTCCATCAACCACACTACTCAACGATCCTTCCTTTAGCCTAAACCCAACTCATCATTTGTATTTTCATAAAAAAACTCATCATTTGTATAAGAAAAACCAATCAAGCAATCATAACATGCTCTGAAAGTTAAGTAATCTCACCTTTGAGGTAGTTGTGATTTTTTCTGTGTTCTCAATCTTTCATCTAGTCTCTCCTTGGCAACTCTGGCTTCTTCTCCTAGCTTCTCATCAACATATGAAGCCTGGTTCAGCTTGCTTCTTTGCTATAACATTCAAAAAAATCAATAATTAAATAATCACCCAAAAAATAAGGAAAAACTAAAGATCAGTCACAGTAATATTTGATTAATTACCAGAGAAAGGGTAGAGGTTTGGTGAGTTTCATTGTTGCTAGCATTAGTAGCATAGAGGCAAAACGACGAACGTCTGGTGCAGCTGCCATTTGTAATAGCCGGACTTGGTAGTTCACTGCTCTGATGTACTCGTCTCCTACGAGCACATTCCACACCAGGAAGCGTCCCCGCCATTGCAGCCAATTAGGTCTAACTATGACCACACAGAGCACGAGATTTTTAACTACAACTTAAATATACACTGCGGTTAGCGTTAGAACCCATGTATGCCTGTGTATATATGTTCCTCCCCTGTTTATAAACAACCAGTCTCTTCAGATGTGAGCCTGAAATGATGTTCTAAGAGAGGAAGAAGTCAATTGTGAGCTAATCAGAAAGCTTGGTGGGAGACAAAAGAGGGGCCATACCATTGATGTCGCTAAAACCTCTCTGTTTTTAGAGAGAAGAAAAGTGAAAAGAGGGTGAGGAGGAACACGGTGGGAAAGGGAATGGAAAGAGTGAGGAAGTTGCAGTTTGAGCTGATTAAACAATCAGAATGGTTGTAAATTCTGACCAGAAAAGAAGAACTAATGTGGGTACACAAGGGTGAGCCACGTGACCTCCCGGTAAGTATATGACATACATTTTTAGCTAAAGTATAAAAAATGTTCCAACATACATTCGGTCGATCTATAAGAGTATAAGTAGCTGCAATGTCCATTCGTTATAGTGATAAACAAGTTTTATTAAGAATAAAAGTTTCCTGGTTTACCTAGAAAAGCTAAGTCTAAATCAGTTTCTACATTAAACTTACAGCAAATTCAAGTATGAATTACAATGATAAAAGTTATATTTTATCTTAGTTATCTAATAGATTGATAGAAATATTGACTGCGTTTTATATGAAAAGATGAGATATTGAAATCATATCTCTTAGTGTGATTGAACCGAATATGTTGCAAAATATATGTTGTTGAGAGGAGATCCATTAAGCACATTCTTGTTAAGGACTAGTTGACGACTTTATCTTTAATGATTTATTACACTCACTTTTCAATCACATTTTTCTATCTGAACCGTTCAATTTATAGGTCTATATAAGTAGATTAGTTCTACAAATTTTCAATCAAATTGGTGATCGTTAAGACATAGAAATAGAACCGTTCAAGTATGTCAAACATGTCAAAATATGTCAAACATGAACCGTTCAAGTTTATAATCGGTGAATCACATTTATGAATGCCTTAACAATTTTCAATTTGTATGAAAAATTTATAGAGATGATCTACTCATATATATCTACAAACTAGACGGTCGAGATATGAATATGCTATCGAAAATAGAGTGAAACGAAAAAATCTTCAACTAGTCCTCAACATGAATTATGAGTTAAGAGGTAGGTTCTCGAATAATTTTAAGATTCAACTAGAAGGTTGTTAGCAGAATAAGAAGGATTCTCAGGATCGCATAAATTCATTATCAAATTGGCCATCCTTACACTAATCCATAACAATTAAAATATGCAAATACCCATAACACTCGATTGGGACACCGTAATTCGTCTTAAGGACACCGTGTGATACACGAGACTCGACAAACTTCTATTGGTTGAATTCTTCTTCTCAAATCTTTAATTTGCCATTTTATGGTTCTGTTCATGTTCATGCAATTTGATTAATTAAAATTAATTTTCGTTATTTCATTTTGTTAATATATAACAATATATTTACCACGTATTTTCTAACAATCTTCAGGCGAATTATCGTTTATATATTTCTGAAAAATTATACTAACTTGTGTGTGTATTTTTTTTTAGAAAAAAGATAACACAGAATGACTAATGGAAAAGGAAATGCCTCAGGTGGTGACAATGGTGGTGAGAACACCATGCAAACGGTGGTACCTCCAACTGCACTTATTCCCGCACTACCCGTCTCTCATGCTGAGAAGCCAGAGAAGTTCACTAGATTGAATTTCAATAAGTAGCAAGCAAAGATTAAGTTCTACCTGACCACCTTGCACCTTGCAAGATTCCTTACTGAGACGGCCCTTGTGCTCACTAATGAGAAAAATGGTGACTTGCAAAAGGTTGCTGCTGTAAATGCATGGAATAGCTCTGACTATTTGTGTATGAACTACATCCTCAATGGTTTGTCTGATAATTTGTATAATGTGTACATTCATTCAGAGACCGCTAAAGGCTTGTGGGAGTCTTTGGAGAAAAAATATAAGACTGAGAATGTTGGGGCCAAGAAGTTCATTGTGGGCCGATTCCTTGATTAGAAAACGGCGGACTTTAAGATTGTGATGAGTCAATTCTCTGAGTTTCAATTGATCATACATGAGTTGCAAAGTGAAGGAATGTGCCTTTCTGGACCCGTTCAAGTAGCATGCTGCATTGAGAAGTTGCCCTCTTCATGAAAAGACTTTAAAAACTACCTTAAGCACAAACGAAAGAAAATGAGCATGCAGGACCTAGAGGTCCTTCTTCGGATTGAGGAAGAAAACCGTGGAAATGAAAAAAGGAGCTGGATGAACACTGCCATGGTCAATGTTGTTGAACATGGTCAAAACTCAATGACCAAAAAGTTCAAGTCCTAGTGGTCCAAACTTGGCCCAAGAGGAGGTGTTTCAATTGTGACAAAGTTAGTCGTAAGTCTGTGGATTGCAACAAGAAAATGAACAAGAAGCGTGAGGCTAATCTGCTAGAAGATGTCACCAATGATGTTGGCGACATTAATTTGTGTGCTATGGTGACTGAGGTGAACATGGTGGACTCCAACTCCAAGACCTGGTGGCTGGACACTGGAGCCACTAAGCATATCTGTGCTGACAAGAATATGTTCTCCACCTTTGAGCCTGCTGAGGAAGGGGAGATTTTGTATATGGGGAATTCTGCTACCTCTGCAATAAAGGAGAAATGAAAGGTAATCCTCAAGCTAACCTCTGGAAAGGATCTGACCCTGAACAATGTCATGTATGTTCCAGAGATACGCAAGAACCTAGTGTCTGGTGCGTTGCTAAACACCAATGAGTTTCGCATTGTCATAAAGTCTAACAAGGTTTTTTTGTCCAAGAGTGACATGTTTGTTGGTAAGGGATATCTCTCTAATGAGATGTTCAAAATGAATGTAATGACTATTGTCAATAAGAATAATAGAGCTGGAGCTTCATCTTCTGCTTACATGATTGTGTCTTCAAATTTGTAACATGGTAGACTAGGACATGTTAACTATGATACTTTGAGAAGGTTAATTAACATGGAACACTTACCAACGTTTAAAATATACTCTAATGATAAGTGTGAAACATGTGTTGAAGCTAAACTTACTAGAACCTCGTTTCAAACAGTGATGAGAAACACTGAACCCCTAGATTTAATTCACACAGATGTGTGTGACTTGAAATCAACAGGATCAAGAGGTGGTAACAAGTATTTTGTTACGTTCATAGATGATAGCACAAAATACTGCTGTGTACTTGATGAAAAATAAAGGCGATGCTATAGAGAAATTTGTTCTCTATAAGAATGAGGTTGAAAATCAACTCAATAAGAAAATCAAAGTACTAAGAAGTGACCGTGGAGGTAAGTATGAATCACCATTTGCTGACTTATATGTTCATAATGAGATTATACATCAAAGAACTGTGGCTTATTCACCACAATCAAATGGTGTGGCTGAAAGGAAAAATCATACCTTAAAAGAAATGATGAATACAATGCGCTTAAGTTTTGGACTGTCACCTAACATGTGGAGAGATGTCATTCTCACGGCTAATTACTTTTTAAATAAGATTTCTAAAAAGAAGACAGAAAAAACTTCTTATGAATTGTGGAAAGGAGTAAAATCATCCTACGGTTACTTACGAGTGTGAGGATGTTTGGCTAAGGTAACTATTCCTTCACCTACGACAGTAAAAAATGGGCCAAAGACTATCGACTGTGCTTTCATTAGATATGCAGAAAATAGCAACGCGTATAGGTTCATTGTGTAAAAATTCAAAATTGAGGATATACACAAGAACACAATCATAGAATCGAGAAATGCTTCTTTTTTCAAAAATATATTTCCATGGAAATCTGAGGAAGAATCAAGTTCTTCTAGAATTGAGTCAAATACTCAAGAAAAACAGGCACAAATGAATCCTGAAGAGGTAGAGTCTGAAGAGGTAGAACCTAGACAGTGCAAAAGAGCAAGGATAGAAAAATCCTTTGGCTCTGATTTTTTGACATATATGCTTGAGGATGAACCTCAGATCCACTGATGCGCCGCTATGGAAAGAGGCAATTAAGAGTGAAATAGACTCAATTCTGCAAAATCATACTTGGAAACTTGTAGATCTTCCACCAGGGTGTAAGCCCTTAGGTTCTAAATGGATATTTAAAAGAAAGATAAAAGAGATGAGACCATAGACAAATACAAGGCAAGACTTGTCGTAAAAGGATACAAGAAAAGGAAGGTCTGGACTATTTCGACACATATTCTCATGTGACGAGAATAACCTCCATTAGGATGGTGCTTGCTATCGTGGCTTTGCGTAAGTTAGAAGTACGTCAAATAGATGTAAAGACTGTTTTCTTGTATGGGGATGTAGATGAGGAAATCTACATGGTGCTTGCTATTGCGGCTTTGCATAAGCTAGAAGTACATCAAATGGATGTAAAGACTGCTTTCTTGTATGGGGATGTAGATGAGGAAATCTACATGGAACAACCTGAGGGTTTTTTAGCCCTAAGTTAAAGAAAGAAAGTGTGTAAATTGGTAAAGTCCCTGTATGGCTTGAAACAAGCTCCAAAATAATGGCATATGAGAAATTTGACAATGTCATGATCACCAATGGTTATAAAAACAACGAATATGACAAATATGTGTATGTGAAAGATACACAAGATGGATATGTCATCTTATGCCTATATGTATGTGATATGCCCATTATGGGGAGCAAATCTACTAAAAATATGTTGCGTTTTCGGTTTGAGATAAAAGAAATGACTTGCTGATGAAATTTTAGGGATAAAAATTACAAAAACGACAGATAGTCTTGTGTTGAACCAAACACATTATGTGGATAATATCCTTGAAAAATTTGACAATGAAGGCTCTAGAATTGCCAGGACACAGGTAGATGTGAATTTACAACTGTCCAAGAACAAAGGGGAAAGTCTCTCTTAGTTAGAATACTCGAGAGTGATTGAGAGTCTGATGTACTTAACAAGTTGTACAAGATCAGACTTGGCTTATACGGTGAGTAAGCTAAGTAGGTACACGAGTAATCCAAGGGCTATGCACTGGCAAGCGATTAGAAAAGTATTAAAATACTTAAGATATACTCGTACCTATGGGCTGCAATATACATCGTACCCAGCTGTCATAGAGGGGTTTACTGATGCAAACTGGATATCTAACATGAAAGACTCAAAGTCTACTAGTGGATATGTGTTCGCACTAAGTGGTGCAGCAGTGTCATGGAAATCCTCAAAACAAACGATTATAACCAGATCCACAATGGAATCTGAGTTTGTCGCCCTAGACAAATGTGGGGAGGAGGCCGAATGACTACGCCAATTCGTTGAGGATGTTCCAAAGTGGACAAAACATATGCCTGCAATATGCATACATTGTGATAGTCAATCAGCTATTGGCAGAGCACAGAACAAGATGTATAATGGTAAGTCTCGTCACATCCGACGACGACATAACATCATTCGACAACTAATCTCAACTAGAATTATTTCTATAAACTATGTGAAGTCTAAGAAAAACATTGCGGATCCGCTGACCAAAGGGTTAAACTGAGAGCTAGTTGATAAATCATCGAGGGGAATGAGACTAAAGCCCATGAAAGAATAAAATCTTTACAGTGGATACCCAACCTAGCTGACTGGAGATCCCAAGAACTAGGTTCAAAAGGGACTACTAAATTGTAGAGATTGTGATGGATCACTGTGGGGATTCTCCCCATGTCCATTCCTATGATGAAAACAATGATGCCCGTATGGAATGAGGTTAAGCTAAAAGTTTTTAATGATTCTTATGCGTCGGTAAAACCGAGCGGAGTAATGCGGGTTGATATTTAATGTTGTTGTCCTTTACTTTAAGTGTGGGATTGAGACCTTAATTGTGTATTTTGAACAGGACGTGGGGGAGATCGAGCAGAGCAGCATTCAGATAGCCGGCAGACTTAACGACATTTTTGTGAGTGGACATTTATTTTTAAATATAATGCATGCAACAGATTTTATTAAGTTTCTTCCTTATTTATGAAATTTCCTCCATGTTGAGTTTTATGGTGATTTTGGGAAAAATTGAGAATTTAATACTTTTTAAAGATAAGTGAGCCGGGAAAGAGGTTCCTACCTTTTCCGTGAGTTTAAAGGATTTTCTCGAAATATGGTTTTTAATTGTTGTCATCATTTTGAGTTTTGGAAGGGGATTATTTTTTAAAGGGGAAACTTGGCTCTTTGATTTAATGATTTAAAGTAAAGTCAGGGAACCGGTTTCGGATGCCTGGAAATTTTTTAAATCCAATGTATTTGGAGAAAAGTCATGGGTGTTTTGACTTGGATTTCGATTTATTTACCACGAGGTTTTTAAAGATTTTCAAGTATATATATATATAGCTAGCATGGACCATCTCCGGATGGAGATGATACCCTTTCCGGATTGTAGCTGGTCAGACCCTTTTCGGTGGTAGCTGGTCAAAAGGACCCTCACGGATAGAGCCGGTCAAGGGACCCCCTCCAATTGAGCTGGTCAATAAACCCTCTCATGGATTAGAGCTGGTCAGTTATTTTCTCGTGGTTATGGTGATAGTACCCCACATCTTTAATTATGGATCTGAGCTTTATGTTTTATTTATTCGTTTTCTATTGGTTGCGTGCATAAGGTATTTCTTGAAAAATTCAAGGAAGAACATTAAAGAAATTAGTCTTTTTTATTTGATTTTTGCCCTTCGTTTTAAATGCCCAGATTGTAGTGCTCGATCCGACTAGTTTTCGTGGAGGCCAGGCATAGTTACCTCCGCTTTTTAATCCAACAATAGGTTCCGGGTTAACCTACTTTGTAATTTTCCCTGCTTCTGGTTTAATTAGTCGCTCTGATACACATCGGGTTGTATTTATATATTTCGGTGAACTCCTAGGGATCTAGAACCCATTGTAAGATTTAAATTTGGGACTGATGTAAAATTGTTGTGTTAACACTTGGTGTGAATTGTTATGAACTTTTTAGATGTGTATCTTGTGAAGGATGTTGGTTATGGGAGCAGGATGGCTCCAGAAGTAGTGGGTGGTTGTTGGTTTTATAGAAGTGTTCTTTTTGGGTTATTGTAGGTTAAGGGTTGTCCACTTTTTAAAAGAGACTATTTCGAAATTTCGGCAGAATCTTCTTTAGGAGGTGGTCCCTGCAGGACTTACTTCGGGTTAAAGGGGTTTAACTCGGGGTGAGTCTTGACAGTTGGTGTCAGAGCATTAGGTTATCCGATTCTTTCATACTACTATTTGTGCTTAAGAGTATTTAGTATCTATAGAGTGATGGTCTGACCGCGGCGGATCATTAGTATATTATGCATGAGATACTAGGTATTCATTGAGTATTTGTCGTAGTTAATCTAGTGTTATTGTTATGAATGGTGCTAAATGTTTTCTTCCTCAGGTAACTATGCGTCGTAGTCGCGATCGAGCTCGTAGGGAAAATCCTCCCAATCATCCATTGGGAGGGAATGAGGGAGCACCAGCTGATGGTCCATTAGAACAGTTCTTCAGGCGACTCACCACTTTTTCTTTAGATATCACTTATGAGAAGGCTCACAGGAATGGAGCCCAGGTTTTCTCCCATGCCAATGAGCCGATAGATGCTCTTAGCTGGCTAGAGAGCATGGAGAAAATGTTCGTGCAGGTGGAGTGTCCTGAAGGCAAGAAAGTGACCATAGCTGTTCAGTTCCTAGAAAGGGAAGCTTGGCATTGGTGGCTTGAGTTGGGAAGAGTCTTGGGCAATGGTGTTCAGGGTATGACCTAAGGTCAATTCATAGCCCATTTCAAGGAGCGTTACATCAGCCCAGCCCATATCAACAGAATGAGGTTGGAGTTTCTGAATTTGAAGAAAGATGACAGTATGTCTGTGACGGTCTTTGAGCAGCGCTTCAGGGAGTTAGTGTTCTATGTGCCTGACTTGGTAAAGACAGATGAGGAGAAGATCTATTACTTTGTCAAGGGACTTGGTGGTATGTATGCGAGTCAGATGACAGTAGTGCCTTACCAGACATTTCAGCAGGCCATGATGTTTGCTATGCATATTGAGGCACATAAGTTAGAAGTTGACCCCTTACCTGATTTTGGTGATCCTAGTCGAGTCCCTCCTAGGAGGGGGACATCTACTTCCTGTTCTGGATCATCTGTTGGCAGTGGTTATAGTAGTCACTCTAGTTCTGGCTCAGGATTTCAAGGAAAGTTTAAGAGGTTTGGTAGAAGACGCCCTAAGAACCGGTTTGGTGGACGCTCATGTGGACAGTTCAGTGGAGGATCTAGTAGCCAGAGTGGGGCTTCAGGTGGTCAGTCATTCCAGTTAGGGCAGGGTCAGTATCAGTCAGGACGATGTTATCATTGTGGTCAGCAAGACCACTTTAAGAGAGAGTGTCATTTCCTGACTCAGAGAGCCACTTATACCCCTACTCAGGCCATGGGCCAGTTTCCAGCAGGTGCTTCTAGTAGCGGTACTCGCATGTTGGGTCCAGATAGAGATAATGTTCAGCAGAACAGAGGACGTTCCATCACTACTCATGCTAGAGTGCATGCCATGACTCAGCAGGAGGGTCGTACTTCTCCAGAGGTCATCATTGGTACGTTATTAATTTTTGGTCAGCCTGCTTTTATATTGATTGATCCAGGAGCTACGCATTCTTTTATGTCAAGTAGATTTTCGCTCCATGCCAATGTGCCATCCTCACCACTCCCAGGCGAGTGACGTGTATCCTTGCCATCTGGGGATACGATAGAGATAAATTGGATGTGTAGTGGTTGTGAGGTGTTAGTGGATGACCATGTGCTCGAAGCTGACTTAATTCCTTTAGATATGATAGAGTTTGATGTAATCTTGGGTATGGACTTTTTAGGAGCACATAGGGCCATGGTGGATTGTTTCCAGAAGGAAGTAGTATTTCGAAGTCCTGGAATGCCGTAGGTTACATTTCAAGGAGAAAATGAAGTTTTCCCAAAGTATCTAATTTTAGCTGTGGCCGCTAGAAAAATTTTAAATAAAGGTTGTCAAGCCTACCTAGCGCATGTGGTGGATACTAGTATGAGAGAAGTAGGTTTGGATAATATTCCTATAGTCAAGGAGTTTCCAGAAGTTTTCCCGGATGAAATGCCTGGTTTGCCACCCGAAAGAGAGATCGATTTACTCCCTGAAACCACACCTATTTCTCAAGCACCGTACAAAATGACCCCTGCCGAATTGAAAGAGTTGAGAACTCAATTGCATGAGTTGTTGGATTTATTTGACCTAGCTCATCTCCTTGGGGTGCCCCGGTGTTGTTTGTTAAGAAGAATGATGGTACGTTGAGACTTTGTGTGGATTACATGAAGTTAAATCAAGTTACTGTGAAGAACAAGTATCCCTTGCCCCGTATTGATGACTTGTTTGATCAATTGAGAGGGGCAACGGTCTTTTCAAAGATTGACTTGAGGTCGGGATATCATCAGTTGCGGATTCGGGATAATGACATAGCCAAGACTGCTTTTCGGCCACGTTATGACCATTATGAGTTTGTGGTGATGGCCTTTGGGCTTATGAATAGGGTGTTTGGTCCATATCTTGACCGATTTGTGATCATGTTCATAGATGACATTCTGGTTTATTCCAAGAATGCAAAGGAGTATGCAAAACATTTGGGGTTGGTCTTACGGACCTTGAGAGAGACTCAGTTGTACGCAAAGCTCAACAAATGTGAGTTTTGGCTAGATAAAGTGGGATTCTTAGGCCACATTGTGTCGGCTGAAGGTGTTAGTGTGGACCCCTAAAAGATAGAGGCGGTAATGAGTTGGAGGAGACCCACTAGTGTAAAGGAGATACGGAGTTTCTTGGGTCTAGCTAGGTACCACCGCCATTTTGTGGAAGGTTTTTCCAAGATTGCGGTTCTTCTTACTAGATTGACGAGGAAAGGTGTAATGGTGTGGAAACTGGGAGCAGAGTTTTCAAGAACTAAAGAACTGTTTGGTTAGTGCTCCAGTTTTGGCCCTACCTAACGATAGTGGTGAGTTTGTGGTTTATAGTGATTCTTCTAAACAAGGTTTGGGTGGTGTGTTAATGCAACATGGGAGAGCTATTGCCTATGCCTCTAGGCAATTAAAGCCACACGAAACAAATTATTTCACCCATGATCTAGAGCTTGCAGCGATAGTTTTTGCGCTAAAGATATGGAGACACTATCTTTATGGAGCTAAGTGTCAAATTTACACTGATCACAAGAGCCTCCGTTATGTGTTTACTCAGAGAGATTTAAATCTGAGGTAGAGAAGTTGGATGGAGCTACTTGCAGATTATGATATTACTATTAAGTATCATCCAGGAAAGGTCAATGTAGTGGCCGATGCACTTAGCCGCAACCCTTCCGTCTCTTTGGCTCATTTGAGAGCAGTTCGGGTTCCGTTTCTCTACGAGTTGTGGGCTACTGGTGTTGAGCTATGGGAGGATGAAGTTGAAGCTTTGGTGGCTAGTTTTCAAGTGATGCCAGTTTGATAAAGTGCGAGAGACACAATATAACGATAAGTCCATAGTGCGGTTGATTGAGCGGACACTTGATGGGACAACGGTCGATTTCTCAGTTAGAAAAGATGGAACATTGATGTTCAAGAACAGACTTTGTGTTCTAAAAAGAAATGAGGTACTTAGGCTGAAGATTATGGAGGAAGCTCATAGTTCGGCGTATGCAGCACATCCTGGTAGCACTAAAATGTACAAGACTTTAAAGAACCATTATTGGTGGCCGAACATGAAGAGAGAAATTGCGGTTTTTGTGAGTATGTGCTTGATTTGTCAACAAGTGAAGATTGAGAGGCAAAAGACTGC
Organism: Comarum palustre; assembly: GCA_951800085.1. Classification (NCBI taxonomy): domain Eukaryota; kingdom Viridiplantae; phylum Streptophyta; class Magnoliopsida; order Rosales; family Rosaceae; genus Comarum; species Comarum palustre. Next base: position 16,929,206 of record OX637590.1, read on the forward strand.
TGGCTTGCTTCAACCTTTGCCTATTTCTGTGTGGAAGTGGGATGACATTGCCATGGATTTTGGCTACAGTTTACCACATACCCGTGATGGACATGATGGTATTTGGGTGATCGTTGATCGACTAACCAAATCTACACACTTCCTGCCGGTGAACAAGAAGTATGCATTCGGTAGATTAGCAGAATTGTATGTTAATGAGATTGTGAGACTTCATGGGGTGCTGAAGACTATAGTGTCAGATCGGGATCCTAGATTTGTCTCCAGGTTTTGGAGAGCTTTACAAGCAGCTTCGGGCACCAGATTGCAATTCAGCACAGCCTTTCATCCTCAAACTGACGGGCAGTCCGAAAGGACTATCCAAACCTCAGAGGATATGTTGAGGTCGTGTGCTATGCAGTTTACAGGAAGTTGGGACAAGAAATTGGCATTAATGGAGTTTGCTTACAACAATAGCTATCATTCTACCATTGGTATGTCTCATTTTGAGGCACTTTATGGACGGCAGTGTCGTACGCCCTTGTGTTGGAATGAAGTTGGTGAAAGAGAGTTGTGTAGTCCTGACTTGATTCATGAAACAAAATAGAAGATCAAGGCTGTTAGGGACAAGCTAAAGACAGCTCAGAGTAGGCAAAAGAGCTATGCAGATAATCGAAGAAGGGATCTTGAGTTTCAAGTGGGTGATTGGGTATTTTTGAAACTATCTCCTTGGAAGGGGGTAGTATGGCAAGCGGGGGAAGCTTAGCCCAAGGTACATAGGCCCTTACGAAATTATTGAGAGGGTTGGCTCACTTATTTATCGGTTCAATCTACCCTCCGATTTAGCCAAGATACATAATGTCTTCCATGTGTCCATGTTTCGCAAATATATTGCCGATCCATCTCATGTGTTGTAGGAGCAACCGGTTAATTTGAAAAATGATTTCTTATGAGAAGTTACCGGTGAAGATCCTTGATTTGAAGGAGCAGGTACTCAGGAACAAAACTATTCCCCTAGTTAAGGTGCTTTGGCGGAGTCACGAGATAGTGGAAGCGACTTGGGAACCCGAGGCACGGATGAGGCAGCAGTACCCCATCTCTTTGCATGATAGGTATGTAATTTCAAGGACGAAATTTTTATATGGGGGGAATTATCATATCCCGGTTCTAGAATCAATTTACGATCGGTTACTTAGTTTACTTTAATCTTTAACCATTCGTTGTAACCGTTTTACCGTGAGAGGTCACAAAGTTGACTTTTCTTTAAGTCAAGAATTTGGGAAAACTTTCTTCATGAAAATTATAGAGGATGTTGATACGAGTTCGTAGACACGTAGCACGCTTAAATCGGAGTTCGTATGAAAAACTTATGGTCAAAAAAACAAAAGTTACTATTTGATAAAAAGTCTATATATAGAGGTTTACTGGGGTGAAACGGTGAAAAGTCAAAATGTAGGAAAAGTTACTGTTCAAAGTCGAAATCTCATGAAAAACCAGATTTTTAGCCGGATTTTCTCCACCGGATTTCTCCTCCGCCCGGCGGAGTTAGGGCGCGTGCTTGGTGTCCACTTGAAGCCTGCTGTGTCATCTTGAAGTTGGGGGTGGCAATCGGAGCTAACTCACCGCCGTTAGGGAGAAATTACAGTGAGAAGGTGCGACCAGAATACTGTTCATCGACACCGAAGTTCTCCTTCTTCTGGCCACCTCTTGGTGAGTTCTTTATATGGTTATGTTGGGCTTATTGAGTACTATAATCCCCTAGAATTTGATAGCTTGATTCGAAGTGTGTAGAGAGAATTAAGGATTAAAAGTTTTGAAGTAAAAAATTTCGGGTTCATGGAATTTTTATTCAATTGACCTAGTTAGAGTCCGAATTGGCCTTCGAGTTGAACTAGGAAGTTGTTCGAAATGATGAGAGGAACAAACTGTAAAAATTTGGTGTCGATTGGTGGTGGCCGGAGCTTTGCCCAATTTTTCTGCTGGCGGCGGAACCGCCACCTTTTGGGCAGTTTTTCTTGCCCATTAAATTGTAAAAATTAAGAGAAGACCATTGGAGGACAGTTTTTATTTTTGGAGATTTTATTTTGTAAGTTTAGTATTTTTGAAGAATTGGAATTAATAATTGGTTAATTAAATGACAACCGATCATTTAGAAATTACCGGCTAGGTGTGAGGGTGTAAATAAGGGTTTTTATGCTAGCGAGGTATTTGAAGCCGACTTTCCAAGCTTTTCTAGAGGTTGTTAAGGATGAACGTTAAGGGTGAATATTTAATGTTGTTGCCCTTTACTTTAAGTGTGGGATTGAGACCTTAATTGTGTACTTTGAACAGGACGTGGGGGAGCTCGAGCAGAGCAGCCTTTAGATAAATCCTGCGGGAACCATCTCAAGGGAACTTCTTATAAAAACCCGCTTGAAATGGACAACCCTTCCTATAAACAAACCCAACACTTCCATGTATAATTTAAATAAACCCCCAACTCCTGGAGCCATCCTGCTCCCTAAACTATTACTACGATTCACAAAAAATTAAACTAAACTAAGTTAGGGTAATCAGAGCAAATCTACATAGATGAGATACCTAAGTAAAATTGCTAGCATCAACGGATTAGTTGGCTATGCCTCGTTTTCTGTACGCACGACCTCCTCTCAGCATCCCTGCAACATTGGGCATTTGAAAACGAAGGGTCCAGGGGAAAACATTTAAAAACAGGACGTTAGAGTGAGTGGACAAAAATAATATCCAAGCATGAGAAAATTATCGATTTATGCTCTCCCTTTGATTTTCCAGAAAATCCATGTACACGTATCGTTAGGAAAGAATCTCAAATAATCATTTCGAAAAAAAAATCATCACTTGTCAATCTCATTGGCTTAAAAATCAACATTAAAAATAGGAGAAGAGGTTTCACCATGACGAAGAGTCTCCCAGAATAGGGTCGGAACCTTTAAGGCTACTAAGTAATATGATGACTCTTTATGGCGGAGAGATTCCACCATGACAATGAGCCTCTCAGGCTAGAGTCGGAACCCTCTAGGGCTACTATTGCCCCGCTCCACTTCCAAAGTGAGGGGGGCCGTATGGCTAGCTAGCATCTTTATATATATGACGACCATTCATGGTGATAAAAACAAACAAATACGAAAAGTCATTATTATATGACTCATTCCCCGTAAATTAAAACATGCATCTCATGCATGAGGCACAGTTCCCCAACCGTCCTCAAAACTATGGCCATAAAACAATGTATTTCCAAATATAATCGGCATAACATAAATTTTCAGCCGACATAACACAAGAGCTTACGGGAGGGGAGCAACCCACCTTCCTGCCCCCACCGGCTCATTAAATCAACAAAAAAATCATGTTGTTTATAAATTTTCATAAATATTTGAGCATGCACGGTTTTAAAATAAAAAGTCCACTCACAGACTTAGGCCTTAGCCTGATGAAATCTAGATCGCTTTTCAAGCGAGAACTCCTCATCTCCTGTTCAACAAATAATAGTAAATCTTAATTTGCCAAACGAATAATTATTTAAAATTGGCAATAACGTTACCCTCGGCCAAAACTCTCAAATTTAATCAACAAAAATCTTTGATCTTTAACAATAGCTTAAGAGTCTTTAAAATATTTCTCAAACCTTAATCGGCAATAATAGATGGCTGGAATAATATTTTATTATCCGCCGATAATATTAAACTTGAAAAATTTCAAAACCTAACCAAAAATCCTCCAAAAATTACCAAATTTAAACCATAGACTCTTCTCATTTTATACTATTTAATGGGCTTGAAAAACTGCCCAAAAAGTGGTGGCACCGCCGCCGGCAGAAATTCCGGTGATCTCCGATCGCCATCAAATTTTAACAGTAGCTTCGCCTCATCATTTGGAACAACTTTCTAGTTCAACTCGAATGCCAAATCAGCCTCTAACTAGGTCAGTTGAAGGAAAAAGTAAAAACCTAAAATATTTTTAAAAACTTCAAAAATTCGATTTCCTTCCACACTCCAAATCAATTCACCAAACTTTAGAGGTGAGTATTACTCCTAAAACCCATTCTAACCATATATAGAATTCACAAATTGGTGGCTTGAGGAGGGAGAAATCTGATCTAGATCTCCTACTGTACACTCGGTAATCAAATTAAAATTTCTCCTAAACCAAGGGGAGATAGGTCGAAAAGCTTACCTAGAATTGAAGTAGACTCAGAGCCGCTCCTTTTGGAACCGGTGCGACGGATTGAGGTGTCTTGGATTGGCGGCGGCGACACCGAGAGGGTCTGGCAGATTTTCTGACAGAATTTCTGATTTTGGGCTATTTATAGCCATTTTACAAAATTACTAATATGCCCCCTGACATTGGACCCTTATAACTTCTTCATACGAACTCCGATTTGAGCATGCTATATGTCCACCATAAACTCGTATCGACGTCCTCTACAACTTTCATGAAGAAAGTTTTTCCAAATTCTCGACTTTACGAAAAGTCAACTTTACGGTCTAACGGTTACATTAAATGGTAAAAAGGTAAAAGTAACAAACCGTAAAATAATTTAAGGACCGGGATGTGACTTCTTCCTCTATGTTTGAACATGTTCTTTACCTTGTAACTTTCTACCTCTTTGAAATCCATCCCACCAATCAGCAACAATGCTTTTAAGTCTGGAAAAAACAACCTTTGCTTGATTGTCTTCAGGAACCTTCATAATCTCAAAGAATCTATCCACGTCATCCAACCAATCTAAAAAGTCATCCACGTGTATGAAACCAGAGAATTTTAAAATTTCTACAATAGATAAGAAATTTTGATTATCAAAGTGATATTGCCCCATGGATCCTCTTCCTCAATCTCACTTGCAGTTGTTGTTGTATGTGGGAAATTCTCCAATCTGAGCTTGAAATGTTTCAATGGTTTCAGTTATCTAAGCGAAAAAACAATCAAAATTTGCTCTTATAACTGTTATGGATAATTAAGTAGATAAAAGAGACATGAGAGACCTGCTCTGATACCACCTAACGCAGCGGACGGTACGAGAGGGCTAACCAACGTTAAGTTCTAGATAAGATGAAGAGTTAACCAATGTTAAACTCCTTGGTAGAAATCTGAAATTTATCAGAAAATAAAAGAAAGCTCTAAGCTTAATCGTTAATAATATGATTGATTCATTTCATTCTTGAATTACAACATAGAGGTGTCTTTATAAAGGCCCTAACATATGACTAAAAACTATTTAGAATAGAACTAAAATAATAAAACCTATATGAACTAGAAATCCTAGAATAACTTAGAATCTTTTTTTTCGCTTGACAATCCTGATAAATTCAAAAGAATAACTTATGATTAATTCTATCATTAAGAATTCTATTTAAATACTAATTTTTAATATTTAAATCAGTTTTCTTAATATGATGTAATTTTTTCTGTTTAAGATTTTTTATTAATTTAATCTTGTCCAACAACACTTTTTGTTCTTTTCTCAGATTCTGGGCGATTCTTTTAGATTCAGTAAACCCTACCTTAACAGAAACAACCTAAGAAAATGACAGTTGGAGGTTGTGTAAGCTTAAGTACCTTTCTTGACTTTCAGTCCTTCAAAACTAACTTTCCAAGTTTCTCAATAAACAAGTAGAACGCGTAATGACGTTGTTTGGCTTAATTCTGTGCTTTGGTTTCCAATTTGGTCTCCCATTTTCGGTCGAAGAAGTAAGAAGTGTTGCTTCTCGGGGCATTTTGTATTCTTTGATTATATTCTATTCAAAACAAACATGGTTCTGCTTCATCATCTCCCAACAAAGGAAGCTGAGTATTGTTTATGACTTTACCCTTCTCTGATGGAGTTTGCTAACAAAAGGGTTGAGCATTCAAATTTCAAATGATCTTCTTCCTAGCTTATCCAACCAGATATCAACTGTAGTATTGGACCCCAAATAATATACTGGATAATATAGGCTATGATGTTTCTTGGTGATGAAGGTGACTGAGTCAGATATTTCAAGTGAACTTTCCCCGATCTGTATTTGTTTTGTAGTGTTTTTTTTTAAATTATTCAGTGCATCATCGTCCGTGATCCATTTAATTTACAAGTCTGATCATCTTCCTACCGTCAAATGTATGCACTGTTCATTTTTGTTTTTTTTTTGTATTTTACCTTTTAACGGTGCATAGAATACTTTCATTTCTTTTCCTGTCACCCCAATCCTCAACTGAACTATTTTATCCATCTTTTAGATAGGGAGCTAAGTATGAACATATTCAAGTCGGGTTGTTCACAGAGAAGATACCAGTTGTTTGTAACCTTCTAATAACAAAATTTTGATCTCTACTTCTTAATTGAAATTAGAAATTACATTTTTTTTCAAACATCATTTAAATAAAAATTTCATCCATAATAAAAGTTATAACGTATGCATTATTTTGATGTCACAACAGACGCATCGTTGTAAAAGTTTCAAAATTGTGTATACGGTCTTAGTGTTATGGGTAGAGTTTGACCACATTTGAAACAGATTCTTAATCTCTTCTGTTTGGATAGAGTACTTGTGGCTGATGAATTATGTTCTAAAATCACACCATCATCACATCAAACCATTGGACCAAACACACAAATAAGCTCAAAACCTAAATGAAGATTTGGCCTCATCAATAGTGTCTAAATCTAACACTGACATCATGCATCCTCCCCAAAAAAGAAATTTGAATGTTAGAGATAATGTGACCAAACCTTAAACAAAAAAGAAAGATTTGGAGTCCCACAAACTTGTCACTATCTGAGAATCAAGACCTTCCTCCCCAAGTTCTTCTTGACACACACAGTCCCCACACCACCTTTTTAGACTCCAAATCAAAATCCTGCATGAAACCATCCACGTGCCTTGCCCTCACCACCACCCTCCTCCCCTCTCCTCCCTTCCCTTCTCTTCTCTTCTCTTCTCTTCTCTCAAACCCCAACCAAAAGAAAGACCAAAGCTTTCTTAAAACTTAGAAGCCCAACACCCTGCAATTTTTTCTATCTATTCACACTTTCTGTTTCTCCCCTCCTTTTTCCCGAGAAAAATTTCAGACCCACCTCCAGAAAACTTGTAGATGATTCAAAGTTTCGATCTTTAGAGACAAAACCAATAAGTGACGAGGCCCTGAGAGGGACGCTTGTCACTGTCACAGTTTGATCACCGACTCCAGAGTCGTACGTTTATATCTCTTTTACACCCCCTCTCATTCAACGACGCCGTTTCAATCTGGTACTCTCTATCTCTGTTTATCTCTATGTTTAGCTTAGACCTGTTTTTGATGTAAGGATGTGAAATTTAGAACTAGTTTGGTGGAATATGAGTTGGTTTGTAGTGATTTTGAGGTTATGGAAGCAAGGGTGTGCGCTTTATTGTGTTTGATCCTCTGTTTTTAGTGTTTAGGATTGGAAAAGTTTTCAGGGCTTTGATTTGAATTTTGTGTATTGATTTTCTAGGTATGGCGTCTGATCAAAACTCGGTTCCCCAAGATTTGAGGCCTTTAAATGTAGCTAGGACAGTGGCTGAGGAGCCCCGCATTGCGTTGGCTACTTCGGCTGGGTTTTTACCCAATTTGGCTCAAGGGAGTAGTCCTATGTATTACCCTGGGCCGGGTTTGGAGGCAGGGCATGTTGGTTTAGCGTATGGGAATCTGGTGCCGGGTGTGGCAGCATGGGGGCCGAGGATGCCTGTGACGGTGGGGCATCAGGGTATGAGCCCTTCGTTGGGGGTTGGGATCAGTTACAGTCCTAATTTGGGGAGTAGGGTTGTTGAGAATGCTGTTGATCTTGTGAGTTATCCTGCAGTAGCTGCAGCTGGGCCTTATGTGTGTAGGCCAAACGTGGGGAATATGGCTATTGCTGATGGTTTGGATGAGGGTGTTAGTGATATGTCAGCTCGGTTTGGTTATAGTACCAATGTAGGCAGCAAGGGGATTGTTGCTGATCAGTCAGGTAGTGACTTGATGTCTGGGTATGCTTATAGTCCTAATATGGGAAATAGGAGTGATCAGGCCAGTGATGATGGTGAAGATGATTCAGTATCGAGGAAAAAAATAAAGTTGCTGTGCAGTTTCGGTGGCAAGATTTTGCCCAGACCAAGTGATGGGATGTTGAGATATGTTGGAGGACAGACAAGGATTATTAGTGTTCGGAGAAATGTGAACTTAAATGAGCTAGTGCAGAAAATTGTGGATTCATATGGGCAAGCTGTGGTTATTAAGTATCAGCTACCCGACGAGGATCTTGATGCACTGGTGTCAGTTTCATGTGCTGATGATCTTGACATTATGAAGGATGAGTATGAGAAGTTGGTGGAGAAATCTCCAGATGGGTCAGCAAAATTTAGGGTATTTCTTTTTTCTACTTCAGACCTTGATGCATCTGGTTCTGTAAAGTTTGGAGATTTGCATGAGAGTGGCCGGAGATATGTTGATGCTGTGAATGGGATTATGGATGAGGTTGGTAGTGGTATGTTGAGGAGGGAGAGTGTAACGAGTGCAACTTCGACGCAAAATTCTGATTATAGTGGAACTGATGCTGTTGATAGTTTAGTTCCTGGCCAGGGGGATGTTGCTGGAACTTCATCTACATGCCAGTTATCGCCTAAAGGGGACAAATTATCCCCTAAAGGAGATTCTACCAACTCTCATGACAGTACAAGATTGGTTTTTCCCGATCCAAATCCTGCAGTTTATGAAGTTTTGACTTTTCCATCAAGCATTAATGTGGTTAAGACTGGGCCTCCTCAAACATCATATCCTCTCCCTGAGGTTGATTTCGGTAGGACTGTTCCTGTTACGGTATCACAGCAGCAACTTGGGTTACAACAACCTGAAGTTGACATTCAGTCAACTTCTACTTATCTGCAAGCTTATGTTAACTCTCGCCAGCTTCCTCCCCATATGGGATTCCCAAATAAGCATCTGTTTGGGACTCCTGGTCCTATCTATACCCAACAACAATTCCGTGATAGTGGTGCTATCATGACCTCTCATCATTTTGTTCCTGCAGTTAATATGACAATGAGTCAATCTTCTCATGCTAATATAAGACCAAATGTACTTAAGCCATTGATGCAACCCCAACAGACTCGATTGGATCATCAATATGTGGATGAAAGTGCCTTTAGTCCCAGGGTTGTCCAGCTTCCAGCTGAACAAAGCTATAATACATATCAGGTTCAGGTCCCCTTACCAGCAGCAGGAGGTGCTTATGGTTGGCATCATGTTCAACCACAGGCGCATGTGATGTATCATGATGGTTTGGTGTCCCACCAACAGGTAATGTATCCTGAGAAATCCAACAGGTTGGAAGACTTCTTCATGTGTCCGAAGGTTTTGCCTCATGCTCATTCTGACCCAATGCCAGTACAAGGTCAACGAGATGGTGGTGCAAGTCCTGTATCTGATTCAGATTCAAATGACCATGGTCTTCTTATGGAGGAAAATTGGAGACTTCAGCCTACAAACAGGGTTGGAGCATTGAAGGAAGGTAATGTTGGGCAGAGAGTTGAGATTCGACCCAGAGTCCAAGGCCTGGTAGATCCTCTTATTGGAACATCACATTCAGATGCAACTGGGATAGTACAATATTCTGAGGGTATATATGAGGAGAGAAATTATCTTCAACAAGTTGACTATCCAATGATTTCAGCTTCCATGAGGGTGGCTGCCCCAGCCCAGTATCAGGTTAGACAGGAAGATTTGGTTGACACTCCGGTTAATCAAGAAGTACCACTTACTGGAGCCCTGCCTGTTCGAACTTCAGAATGCCTGGTTCATGAGTTTCCACCTAGAAGGGAAAACAGCTATGATCAGCAACCACCACAAGTTGCAGGGAGGGAGTTACCCGTAGAGAATCCCTTAGACAGGAATCACTTATTTCCAAATGAAGTATTGGTTTCATACACTACTGGAGCCCCACAAATCCATACTACACAGCCAGTAGAAAGTAATGAGACACCACAACCACCTATGTGGGGAAATCCCGAATCTTATCAGCAATCAAGAATCGGGTATCCTGTTGATTCTCATGCATTCCTTTATGGTAACCCTGTTGTTTCCAACCCTCTGCTCAGTAGAACTCAACCTCCTGCTGAAAGGAGAAATGAGAACATCAGATTGCAGCCCAACATAGTACATACTGATGTTGAAGTTGTTACCTCGAATGGTAACATGTCATCTTCTTTCTCTCCACCTATGAGAACAGTTGATGTCCAGGACTCTTCAAACTCACTATTCAGCGATCAGGATCCTTGGAATTTGCGCGACGATACTCATCTTCTGCCTCCTATACCTACCAAAATACAATTGAAAAACCCCTGTACGAATAGAGATCCCTTTGGTGGCAATGGTGTAGAACTAAACACAGAAATGGAGGATGGATGTCAGCAGCCACTGGGTAATTTGAACAAGGATCTTAGTCTAGATCATTCCCAGTCTTCCCAAGGTCAGGCAAAGGTCTTTCTATCTTATTCTTTATTCATTTATTAGTTGGTTGATTCGACATCAAAATAATTGTCTTATTTATTTCGGTCATAGGATCAGCTGAGGAACAGATTAAGCAAGATCTTCAAGCTGTTGCTGAGGGTGTAGCTGCCTCAGTTTTTAAGTCATCTTCACCGTTAATGCCTGATTTTAATGATAAAAATGAGTCTGCATATGATTCCAACCAAGGTGACGGTCAAATCAGCGATTCAAGTATGCAGCATAACACTGAGGTAGTTAAATTAGGAATTCATCTGTGTTTGAGGATGTGCATTAATATTTCACTTACATTTCTGAATTTCTCACTCATGCAGAACATTTAATTCCAGTCTTTCTCCAACTCCAGCTTTCTAATTTTTGTTTTCTGATTCAGGATGTCAAGACCATTTATCCAGAGAAGCCAAATATGGGGTTTCCACTAATAGATGGCATCGGCCGGCTGCAGGTTAAAAACTTGTGTTCTATGTTTCCTAAATGTGAACTACTGTTATTAACTTGTGCCAGGGATGTGATTTCCTACTGTTTTTTGGTAGATTATTAAGAATGATGACCTTGAAGAGCTCAGAGAATTGGGTTCAGGAACCTTTGGTACAGTCTATCATGGAAAGTGGAGGGGTACTGATGTTGCAATCAAACGAATCAATGATAGGTGTTTTGCTGGGAAGCCTTCAGAACAGGAGCGCATGGTTTGTCTTCTCAGTCACATGGATTGATAATTTACTAATTTCAATCAGTAATGTATCACTTACTGGGCTCTGTATTTTGGTTTATGTAATTTATCAGAGAAATGATTTCTGGAATGAGGCCATCAACCTGGCTGACTTGCACCACCCAAATGTGGTAGCTTTTTATGGTGTTGTACTTGATGGCCCTGGAGGTTCTGTGGCAACAGTGACAGAGTATATGGTTAATGGTTCTCTTAGACATGCCTTGCAGAAGAATGAGAAGTAATACCTTTGTTTCATGTGATCAATTTCTAACGGATGCAATATTCCGCATCTAATTTTCATTATAACAAGGAGCTGACTCAAAGTAAATATCACAGGATTCTGGACAAGCGCAAACGCCTATTGATTGCAATGGATGTGGCATTTGGAATGGAGTATCTGCATGGAAAGAATATAGTGCACTTTGATCTGAAAAGTGACAATTTACTTGTCAATCTTCGAGATCCACACCGCCCGATTTGCAAGGCAAGTGACTGGAGCTCTCTTCCTCGCATTCAAAATGGTTTTGTTTGCAGATAATTTCTCATACTGTTCAATGCAGTGATCTAATAATATGAGCTAATAGTGTATTTATAAGACTGCATTCCCATTTATCTGAAAACTAATATTCCTACATGTCTACTTACAATAGGTTGGTGATTTGGGCCTATCAAAGGTGAAATGTCAGACACTGATCTCTGGTGGTGTGCGAGGAACTCTTCCTTGGATGGCACCTGAACTTTTGAATGGTAGCAGTAGCCTTGTCTCTGAGAAGGTGTGTTGTCATTTTTCCTTTCAACTTTTGAAATATGTTGTGACACATGGTTGTGCCTTGGGCATGGTTTTATTGACCTCTCTTCTCTTTGGGAACATTAGGTTGATGTGTTTTCTTTTGGTATTGTACTGTGGGAGCTCCTCACTGGAGAAGAACCATATGGGGACTTGCACTATGGGGCTATTATAGGTGATCTACTGATTAATAACTTGTTATTTTTGTAAACATATTCCTATATATGATTTACTGGGATTGAGAGATGTGGAAAGTAAGGTATTCATATGCAATTGCAGGTGGTATTGTGAGCAATACATTGCGGCCACCAATCCCGGAGTCTTGTGATCCAGAGTGGAAATCATTGATGGAGAAATGCTGGTCAGCAGAGCCATCTGAGAGACTGAACTTCACCGAGATTGCAAACCAATTACGTGCTATGGCTGCAAAGATTCCTCCTAAAGTACAAGGCCAAAAACAGCAGCAACCTCCCTCGACGCAGCCTCAGGTTCAAAAGTGATACCCATGTCAGACATTGCCTGATCATCTCAGCTGTCTATCCCCTTGTTCCAGGCTATTGGAGGATGTCTTTGTTTTAATGTTATAGGAAAGATTTGTTTCATTGTTTAACAGCAGTTTACAGATCTTATATATAAAGTTGTAGACTTTGTTAGGTTGTGACAGTTTACCTTTGAATCAAGTGTTTTCTATCACGTTTTCAACATAAATATACAAGAATATGAGGATTGGATTGGTTGAATGCTCTTTCTGTGTTGGTTTCATCGCTGTGTTCAACACCAGAACTCAGTTTTCGCAACCCTAACATAGTTTTTGAATGGAATCTTTTCAGTCATCACAAACTTGTTTCTTTAGTCAAACAACTGCACGAAACTTGGTGCTTAAAATTCGAGTGTGCTTAACAAAGGAAACTGTCACTGATGACACCAAAGTTCATGGTATTTCATTTTACGTACCAAAATAGGAAACTGATAGAAGTATGAGTAATACCAATAGAGAATCGTGAAAGAGATATACTTTATTCATAGATATGTGTCTCTATTTATAGAGGATTACATAGGACATATCGTTAAATAACTAGTAAACCAATCTCTATACAAAATATTGATTCCTTATCCTAATTGCATAAAAGCAAGACACACATAACAAAATATTCTAAAACAGAAACCCATTTCTCAAAAAAAAGGAAAAAAAAAAAAGAAACCCAAAGCGTGTAGGACACCGCGTAGTACCTGAGCCAGGAATTCCTTGATTTGCTTGGTTTCTAACATCTTTCCTTGTCCGCGTAGGTTTGGGACTCGTGCAATTTCCCACCAAGATATAAACAAGAAAACAATCCCCATATCTACATTTAAGGTCATTCCTTTCCAAGAAAACGTTAACATATTTAATGAGCGACCACCCTCCTATCCTTTTGAGCAAGATTCATGTTCATGTTCATGATCAAGAACTAGAGATGGATGCCCATGAAGAAGAAACCCCGGCTTGTTGTCACGGTTGTTTTGGCGTTTTCAAGTTTCCAAGGAAGCAAAGCAGCGGCGAGAATGAAGGCAAGTGTCTGTTGGGAGGAGGTGACAGTAGCACTAAGGAGGTGACATGGTGGAGGAAGAAGGTGAACAAGGCTAGGGAGTTTAAGGTGGTTTATGGAGGGCCAAAGTGGAAGAAGTTTGTTAGGAAGATTGGTGCATGTTGCAGGGGGTGTAGGAAGCAAAAAGTTAGCTTGTGCAAGAAAAAGGAGAAAAACAGGTTTCAGTATGATATAGATAGCTATAATCTCAATTTTGATAATGGCAGTGATGGGGCGAATCCGGTTGCTTATATCGCAGCAAGGTTTGCAGCTCCCTTCATTCCTCAGCAGCGTCCAGTTGATGTATATGCTTCTGTAGAATGTATATCCTAGATTAGAATTAGAACGGTTGCCATTCTTTAGTTTCTTTATTTGTTGAATGATTGTGTTCTGCATCATACAGAACAGTATGTAGTCTCTTCTCTCACTTGTAAATTTTGGATGATATTTCCGATTCAAATCAAGGGCATCCCAGTATTGGATACAAGGCTGTGAAATAGTGATAAAGAAAACAGAAAACCGTAATATATGAAATATTTATAAACTATATTATAACCATTCTCATCCATGGAAATCAACCACAAAAAGCAAACATTGAAATGTAGAGGTTCTGATCTTACAAAAACTCTATCTAGACCCGACAGCCTCCCTTGAGTTTGTTCCTGAACTTTCTGTTACATACTTAACATTTGATGAGATGGTGATGATACTAGAATGGTGTCCGACTCGGAAGTGAGTGAGGGAATGAGGCATCAGCACCATATACTTGTCTAAGCTTTTTCACTATACTAGAAATAAACTTATAACTAGATGTCTCCTTGGATCCCATTTCTGATACTAGATTTTCATCTTTCCATAAGTTAAAAGTGTCAGTTACTTGAGTCGTTGACTGCTGCCATCACCTGCATTACTTTTCATAACAATGGGGAAAAGATTTATATAAAAGATCTAGATAAGAAAACTGAAGGAATAAGAACAATTAAGTGTGACATATTTTTTACCTCTTGCGCTTGCTCTTCAAAACAGAAGTTGTGGAGAGGTTGCTGTGCCAGTTTCTTTTTCTCTGATTGATGAACCAGTTATTGATCTGCTTCAATTGCAACCCTGTTTCCTGCACCAGCCTCGCTTTGTCTTCCTCCTATTTGTAGCAAAAAAAGGAGCGTTTATAACTTATTAAGCTATAAAAGGGGATTGATTATTATACATGGTTGGATGTGTAAAATCACAGTTGGGTAAGGCCATTTAGAATGTGTTTGCCACCAAGCTTTCAACACAGAAGTGGTGTCACCAGGAAGCTTCCCTGCTCTTCTCTTACGCAGAATTTCCTCTCGAATGTCAACAATTTTTTCCTTGTAACCCTGAGAATATGCACCACTTGTTATACACCACCTACAATCTTGCAGTTATACTACACAAATGTGTAGTGTGGATCAAACTATACCTGTTTCAGTTCATGCTTCAATTCTTGCCTTACACGCTCCATCAGAGACCTCTCACTTTCAGTTGGCACGAGAGGACCAAATCCCATTGTGTCATGTCCATCTAGACTTGCATCATACGAGCTAATGTCACCGTCAAATTGTTCATCATCATCATCATCAGACATTGTAGCCCCTGCGCCCTCAGCCGTTGACACACCTGTTTTCCACATCATAATCAAACTGTTACTAACTAAGACATTCACAAACTCTAAACACTAATCAGCTGTATTCGCCAAAAAAACACTAATCAGCTGTAGAAAGCATAATAGTATAAAGATAATATTCAAACACGAAGAATCTATTGAAAAGAGACTTTAAGTTACTGTAACGAATTGCACGCTTACTTCTCTCTTTATATGAAAGATAAAAGTCACAACCAGTATTTGGTGTCTATGATCTTAGCACTCAAAACAGAATCACAACACTATAACAGTGATCAAAAGTTGTTTGATTTGAATTCCAAGCACAACCAACAACAAAAACAAAAAAAGTTGCTCTCTTTTTTCACCAAAGTAAATTCTTAGAGAAAAATTACCTGTCAAGCTTTGTAGAGATTGCTCAAGCTCCCAACAAGCCATGACTGCTTCCATGGCATGAACTCGAACATGTTGCTGCAGTTGTTCCTTGAAGGAACACAGCAACAGAACATAGTTTGTCTACAAACACCAAACAAAGCACTCATCTTTACCACAAAAAAAACCAAGATTCATTGTCCAAAATCAAGATTAGAGAAAGACCAAAAACGTTGGAAAGGGAGATTGAAGTGAAACTAAGTTTAAAGTGTATCTAACCATGAACAAGTCAAGTTCTTTCTCATCCATGACTTGGTTGGCTCTCATCGCCGAGTACTTGTCCACCACGCGCTGCGACTGCACGAGCTGCTCGTCGATCTTCGGCAGCTGGTCGACCGGCGTGGCGATCCTCAGGCACGACACGTGTGCGGAGACCAGCTGTTCGTACAGAGGGTGGCCCACTATATCGGCTTTGAACCTCACGCTCATCTCGCCCTCCAGCTCCTCCTCCCCGTCGTCCTCGCCGCTTTTCCCGGAGGAGAAGCTGTTCTGGGAGCGGAACGGCGGCGCGTTGAGCCACGTGGGGGGCTGTGGTTGGGTATCCGGGAAGGTGGAACCGCCGCCGTGGAAGGCCATTTCGTGAGGGGTGGTTTGGTGGTGGTGGTGGTGGAAAGCCATGTCTGAGACTTTGAGGGTTTTTCAGCTGAAAAGACAAGCGCTTTTTTTCAGCCCATGAGGAAAACGCAAAGCTTCATTTTTGGGGGGAGAGAGGAGAAGACTTTGGTTTCTGAGATGAGGCGAGTGATGATGATGACCGGCTGACGCCGGTACCGAGGAGGAGGCAGGGATGGGACTGTCGAGATACATCGACACGTGGCGGAGATGACATAGAACTAGATGATAAGACAAAGATTGATAATTGATAGCTTTCCCTTAGATTCTACTGTTGTTGTTGTAGACATAGGGGCAATGTTCATACTTGATAGTTTGGACTGGTTGGTGAATACGGTGATGAGTTTTCAGGGGCACCATTGTCCTCTGTGTGGCTGTGATTAGATTTTTCGGTTATGTTCTACCGTTGCAGCCCCCCCATACGTACGACGGAGAAATGTCATACGTATCAACGATGTTTTGTCGTTGAAACATCTAAAATGACTATTCACACGTGAACGGGTCTCGTTTGTTTGAGGGTACTCTGTGACACAACAGGGACGAAGACGAATACAGTTAACACCAAACTCTCCGATCGACGAATGCTCTGTTTTCCAGTGCCGGGGACACGTGTCGGCTCCAAGTTTCATGTTCGTACAGCTGTGAGAAAAGCAGCTGCCGTGCCTGCCTTGTTCTGTCGCGAAATCATTGAACTGCTGTATTCTCTCCGACGGCCTGTAAGTCGGTACAGCTGCTATAGCCGTCACACACGCCCCAAAATCAAAACAAACAATGCAGTTAGTTAAACATCCATAGATATAACTTGCATCGAGCTGAGGACATGGGCCGGGCCCAGTAGTGATGGACAACTCCAGCGAGAGGAGTGAGTCAACTCAAACGCCTTTGGAGTCGACGGTCTCGGTGCTCCGGGCGATGAGGCCAATCGGCCCCCGCCTTATCGCCCTGGTGGCCGGGGAAGAGCTCATGGATGAGGTGGAGGAGTAGCCCCGGCCCTTTTGAGTTCAAAGTTTGGTTCTTTGGGATTTCTGGGGATGAGCTTGAGCTAAGCCACAGGGTAGTTAATAATTGTTATCTTTGGACATGTGGCAAGATTTGGAGGTAACAAAGTTTGGAACTTTAACCAGTTAAAAGTTAGGATCTTGAAAGGGGCTAAATTCACCATTGATGGTAAAACTACTTTTAAAGCCAGGTATGGAACAGAATGAGATTTGAAAGGTGATAATTCAGACCTGGTGAGGATATTTACCATTTAGTTCAAATGTGTGGTGAAATATGCAGATGACTTGAGCCTTTCCAAACCAGAATGAAGATGAGAAGTTGGTCTGCTTTGCTTCTGGGTTGCTCTGCTTCCATGAGTTATATATCAGCAATATAATCTTGTTTTTGCTAGTGACAGTATGAAGAGAAGAACGCACCTTCAACAGTCTGGATGGCATCGAAAAAAATGTGAGATATAGAAAGATGGTACATAAATATTTTACCGAATTTCGATTGGTGTCCCGGAAATGATAGGAAAACATGCATACCACTGTTTCGATTTCGAGGGGACATGAAAGAATAACAATGTTCATTGATCTATGTTGAAAAAATACTGAGATAGCTGCAAATTTCCAACAGTGTGTGTGTCTGAATGATCTGATTCATTTTGCCCGTGCTCAATTTCCATTACAATTTTTCAGAATGATACATACAAATGTAAAATCTCTAAGTTGACGGTACTTAAATCTCATGTTCTTGCTTTCTCACCAAAATATTCTAAATCATGATGATGGAACTCAAAAATATCAACTCGTATATCATAAAAGACTGGAATCGAATCTTATGTTTTTCCGACTTGGATTATGTTCACTTCTTAAAATCATGCTCTACTGTTATGTCATGGAACCTTTTATTTTAATTTACTTTCTCCTTTCATCTGGTCCAGAAGAAACTATAGTGTACAAAGAAATCATATGTCTTGCTCCTAGCTTTTTGTCAGGCAGAAATGACATGCTTTGGTTCCATGGTGTCCCTGAAGATAGAAAAGCTTTGTTTGTCAATATAAATGGGTGACCAAAATATATAATCTGTTATTGGTAGAGGAAGATTAAGAAACGAAAGATTACTAGCTTCTCAGTTCCTACCTCTCTTCTCTTCTAGCTGTGGCGCTGTGCTGCGCTGAGAGCTCTCTCTTCATTGTGTACTTGGCATGAAATGGTGCACTCGAGTCTTCTTTGTTCCATAGTGTTGTGCCATCGAGAAGACTGAGGCTGTTTCCTGGGAAACGAGATATTCGATTGTTGATGGCAAGCGTTGGTCTTCACCTTATGCATTGCACAACTGCAGTTACGGTGGTATGGTCTTTGCTCAACCTCCATGTCATGCACTGATATGCTTCCTTCTAAGACAAACTGAAGTATCATCTTAGTTGCCATATTTTCTCCCCTATGTCTGTGTATAAGTGATTGAAACTTCGTGAAGTTGCTTGAATTGTTGTAGGCTTATATAGGAGGAGGATGGTGGATCTTCAAAGAAGTGTGGGAGGAAACAAGAGTAGGATTTTTGTTGGTGTTTGTTACCGGTGAAGCCGAGAGAGAAGTTTTTCGCTGTAGTGATTCTAACAACAGCAATTTTGTTCTACTTGGTTTTGTTTTCAAGTGGTCTTGTCAAGTTAGTTATAGCAACAAAGCAATAAGAGAGAGGATCAAGGGAAGTAGGTTGGTTTGGTTTAGCATAGATTACTCCACAGTCCACAATAACGTTTTTAACTGCCTTGTTACCAATTTGTTTTGTTTAATGTTGTATTCAGTTGACTGTATCTGCAGCCAGAGCTTGATTTTACCATGTTGTCATGTTCCTCTTGTTTATGATTCTGCTACCGAATTGGAGTACAAGACTCCCCTCAGTAATTTCTTAGGAAGACATGTACCATTAGCAAATGTGTGTTCTTTCTTTC
Source organism: Comarum palustre (assembly GCA_951800085.1). Classification (NCBI taxonomy): domain Eukaryota; kingdom Viridiplantae; phylum Streptophyta; class Magnoliopsida; order Rosales; family Rosaceae; genus Comarum; species Comarum palustre. Next base: position 16,948,337 of record OX637590.1, read on the forward strand.
TCCATTTATTTGCAAAAAAAAGAGTAGTTTCCTTTTTATTTCATGGGTTTAGGATTTATGGAGGTTCCTATGTATGTGAACCATGTCATTGCTTTCATATTCATCGACTACAATCACACACGAATGGAAGCTCAAAATCTTGAACTTAGAATTGATCATTTAGTCATATAACAGATCAACCGTTAACAATGTTACACAATATACAAGCATATGAAATGTCTGGGAGAACACTAACGAGTTTGATGCTGCTCGTCACCATTCAGGTCGAGCTGGGGTGCTTCAACATTGGAATCAACCAGGTGAAGCTCTGGCGGTTCAAACTTTGGATCAAGCTGACTATGTGGTTCGTAGGCATTATTCAACATTCCTTGAATTTTAGCCCGAATTGCCCTCTCCCTCTCAAGTTCTGCATAAACTTCTTCCAGTTCCTCTATGATGCTGGATGTTGAAGTCTCTCATTCACCCAAAAGGTGCCCAATCCACGAACTGGTTGTTTTGGCTTCACACCTAGTACCTCCTTTAAAATCTCAATCCCAACATCAGGAGATATGGGCAACTCTTTGATTGGACCCAGATGCTTCTCTGCCAACTCTCTCAGATAGGCCTCCTCTTTCAGAATCATCTTATCCTTGAATATAGTAAAAGAATATGTTTAAACTAGGAAACCTAATACTGAAATATCAAAAATGTGCAAATATGAAGTGAAGACATTCACATTTGGTGACTTTTCATTAATAACGTGTAATAGGATAGATGAGTAATGAAATTTTAAACATACATATTGTTCTTGAGCTTTATCACTGATCCATTCATTACTCCCTTTTTGAGATGAATCACTCTGAAGGTCTCGATTGCTGGAAACTTTGAACCATCCTAAGTTCAACAAAAGTAGAGGGACAAAATTCAACTTTGTAACAACTATATGTACTGCTAGTCAAAGAACAACCATAAACTGCCTTCTTGAAACCTCAGAGGGAAATTAGCTGAATCAACTTTGAACCAACTATATGTACTGCTTCTTATAAATAATTTACCTGAACTTTATCTTGAAAATATAGACCATGAGGACGTGAACCTCCACAGTGCTCATACTCCTTTCCAGCTCGATTTTTCGCATTGGTTTCGCTTTTCTTCTGCAATAGTTTAAGAAGTTTGAAAAGGTGTGTATAAGAAAACTGATGACATATAACCATATCCAAAATCTTAAAGGCTAGTATGCTTTCGAAGTTATGTACACTCATACCTTAAACTTTTCCTCTGAGAAATGTTTACACAAACACTTCCACTGAGCTGGATCGTTTCTAGCTATCATTGCCTTGGGGAGTTTATCAAGTGCCTCTTCAAAGGACCTCATCTTTTTGTAGTGCTTATGCCTCTTCAAGTTTCATTACTATACCTGTCTAGAGTTAAAAAACTTCCAAACGTGCAATTCTGTAACGCTTATGCGCACTTATCTAGTTATCTCCAATTATAAACATGTTTCGACCAACTATAGCAGACACTTGTACATACCATTACCAATTGAAGATTCTGTCACTAGTGTGACCTCATTTTCAGCCTGAGTTCCCCAACTGCTCCTTCTCGGCGCAATGTGAGTACCAAGCTCAGCAGTCTGAGCGGCGACGACGGCGGATTCGGTGGTGAAGGTGAAGGTGGGGCCCTCTTCAGCTTCCATAATTAAAATTAATTCCACTACAAATATTTTCATTTCTCTATTGCAGGTTTGGAAAGTCCAAATTACCCTTCGGGATCAAAATTCTCGGTAACGACCTTGTTTGTGTAGTGTAGTGATCAGTTCTTGTTCATCAAAGATTGAATCTTTTCCATAGAAAGATCATACATTTTGTGCCTCATATGAAAATGGCTATACAAAATGATGTATTATGATAACGTTTAATTTGACTTGTGGAGAGCAAGAGCCGGCATTGGACCTGTGGAGAGCGCCGGCGCTCAGTTCCGGTGTCGTTGATGGAAAGACTTCCTTCGAGCATCATTGTGCGCTTCCTCCGAAGGTACTCATTCTCTTGTTCTCTTTGCACGCACACAAGGTGTGTGTTTATCAGTTTATGTCTGTCTGGGTTCTCGGGTTTTTGACAGTGTACGTTGTTCAAAGTTTTGAGCTTTTGCATGGTTTAAATGGTTTTTATATAGCAGAGGGAAACAATGCATGATAATCAAGACAGAGATTAAAACAAAGCGACGTTATTTACCTAACTAGTTTAGAAGGGAGGCTCATTTTTATGTTGTGGAGGCTTTGGCGGGTGAAACTAGGCAGCTTAACTAACAAAGGTTTTGTCTTTTGGCTCTGGCATCACTTTCTGGTGATACAAGTAAAGGGCTCACGAGGAAACCTAATGTAGTTTAGTGTGCTTTTGATTATATTAGCTTGCAATACCTAGTTTTGAGGTGATGGGTGTTTAGTTATTACCATTGTTTTGTTTGTTTCAGCTCTCATTTCTTGCTTCTTTGATTGGATACACTCTTTGCCTAGTACTGAATGTTAGAAAATCTGCAGTGTTCGAGTTGATTAGCAAGCTGCAACATACATTTAGATCTTACTTGGGGCATTGTGGGGTTTGTGAATTATGTTGTTAATTGCTGAGGCTCATTCTGTTTCCAGATTTTGCTACTATCTTGAAAAGTGATAGGAGAGATAGATTTCCATCCTATAATTTTTTTTCAGTGATCTGAAATGCTGTAATGTACAGAGGCCAATGTCGGTCAAATCCTCCAGTCATTTAAGTATGTCCTTGCCAAGGGACATATGTGGATCTGGAGCATAAGATAGTAGAATAAGCTGGAGCATTATAAGACTTCTAGCTCCTTTGGGATTACCAATAAGACGAAACAACTCAATAGTTTTTTATTTTTACTTTTCGACCTTTTTTGTCATTTTGATTTTCTGTTATACCTCTCTCTCTCTCTATATATATAAAACAAAGACAGGAATAGAATAAAAAACTATCGTTCATGAATACCTACCAACTACATTTGATGGCATCTATGTTTCTGAGAGAGAGGAGAAAGAGGACGGGTTCATTTCAACAATCTTCATTGCATCGTTGCTAACAATTCTTGTTAATTAAAGTAAAATTGTTGGAGGAAAAGAAAACTAAACTCCTAGTTAGAAGCACCATGTGTGTTCAAAAAGTAATTGTTGCTTGGCTCAATTTTTTATACTGAAATGAGGTAAAAATGTAGGTTGTTGTAATTTGTAAACATAACCAAAGGAAACTGAAGGAGTAAAGAATGCTATGCATTTATGAACTTAGAAAGACTGAGATTGTATAAGTCTATAGTTTTGCAGCTTCAGATGTACTAATGAAATGTGACAGTGTTTACAGGACCTTAGCATTTACATGCGTGAAGCTAGAGAATATTAGCTCACAAGCACCAATTCTGGAAATTAGTTAAACTCAAGCACCGGTGCTGGGCCACAAGAATGAGAGAAACGGAAACTTCAAAATTGCTTCTCAGTTCCTGACCTTTTACTTCTAACTCAGACGTAATCATATGGAGGTATCTGTCTATTGTCTGTGGGACAAGCAATCAACTGCCTCCATGCTTTCTCTGTCTTCGTTGGTGGATGTAAATGTGTTGCTGGAGCCAGAATGCTGAGAAGACTTGGAAGTTCTGGCTAAGCACAAAGAGCTATCTGTCCATGACTTTTTCCTGGGGAATGAAATACTCCTTTGCTGAGAACAAGAATTTGAGCAAGGACTGCCCTTGGACTTGTGCAGTGCACAGTTGCAGTTTTTATGGTATGGCCTTCGCTCAACTTCTGTGTCCTTCATTGATAGGCTTCCTTCAAACACACACTGGAACATCAAACTGGAAACTCCCAAGGTAGTCATTCTCCTCTCTGTTTTTATTGAAAAGTGTTGTATAATTTGTGTGAAATGATGAGTGAGCAGTAGAGTACTAATGTTTCTATGGATTGGGTTTTGAAACTTGCGTGGGTTTTCTAAAACATTTATATAGGGAAGGGGATCAATATATGGTAAATGCCCTAAATGGCGTGAAGGAGAAATCAAGAAACTATTTTGTGCTATTTCTCCCACGTACTCTTGCTTAACTCAAGACAAGTTAAGTTGGTAAAGTGTTCCTGCTAAATTGCCAAACAAAACAAGCGTTCTGTTCTAGGAAACTTTTCCACAGAGGGAGAGAGAAGAAAAGTATTACTTAGTTTTAGTCATGTTTGGCTTTAGTACTTAGAGTTAGTCTGGTTTTTGGCAGTAGCATAGATTGATACACAGGCGTTATTCACCTAACTAGTTCAAAGGGAAAGGGATGCTCATTTCATTGTTATGCATCTTGGCGGTAGGTTCTATGTAACTAACAAAGTTTTGGCTCTGGCATCGCTTTTATGGGAAGCAAATGGTTGAACATTGGCATTTTTACTGCAATATATATATATATATAGTAGGATTTTTCACTGTCTTCATTTATAACCAGAAGGCTGGACTTTGGAATTTGACTATTTAGATGGAAAACAGTGAGGGACGTGCCTTCACTAGAATTACTATCGTTCCTGTTCCTACAGTTGACCATTTCATTAATTTACTATTTGATGTTTCTGGCTGATAGACTCTGTGTTTTTTTTAACTTTCAGTAGACGTAAGAATTTCTGAATGATTGGAATGCCGAAGATTTTTACGCTACCTTTGTTTTTGTTTTGATTTTTCAGATCATTAATTGGTTTCCGAATTAGAAACTTATATTTCATTTTGTCTTTTGTCTTTACTTTGTTTTACGTTGTTTTCATCTTCTCTTACCTCATGCGGCACCTTCTGTTGAAAAACAAGTTTTATAAATATATAACCATTTCATCAGGAGAAACTGCGTACTACCTTGATGGTATCAATGTGTCTGAAAGAGCAGTACTACATCTACATCAATCTTCTTTGTAGAGTAGTAGTTGGTTGTCATTCTGTTATTCAAACCAAAACATTTTGGAGGAAAATAAAACGGAACTCCCTCCTTTTTGATCCTTTTCTTGTCTACCTTATAACGATATAAAATTTTACAGAAAATTTAAACCGCTGCCAAAAATTTGAACTGCTGCCTTCATTTTGTCTATATTACACGTACTTGTACTGCCTTTGGAATACATGTTTTTTCCTCTGTGTAATGCGCATTAATATTGATTCCATCTTGGCAAATTTGAAGGAAGCTAGATTTTATTTTAATAGATAAAAGCTTTGCTCACTCAATTGCTAATGACTTCTAGAGGGAAACATAGTACTGATATGACGTTAACAATGGATTGTACAATGTGAAGTAAGGAAAGGGGAATGAGGAAGAGAATGGTAATGCAATCAAATAAGCCTTTTCTGTGCAGGATCAGTTGTATTAAAGAATAGTGACAGTGTAAAATTTACATGGACAAAGCTAGCTAGAGAAATTAGCCCAGAAGTAATCAAAATGAATTGATCTTGAGTACTAGTACTACTGGGGAAACGGAGTAAGAGAAACGAAAATCTCAAAATTGCTTCTCAGTTGACCTTTTTCATCTAACAAGCCTCTATTTCTTGCCTGTGTGACAAGCAATGCACCTCATTCACAGTATCTGTGTTTACAGTGGATGTGGAAGTGTTAGCCAGACAAGAATGCTGAGAAGGGAGCTTTGAAGTTGTTGCAATGCATATGGAACTGTCGGCCCATGACTGTTTCTTGGGGAAGGAAACGTTTCTTTGTTGAGGACAAGCGTTGGAGCAAGCACTGCCCTTGGACCTGTGCAGTGCACAATTACAGTTCTTATGGTATGGCCTTCGCTCAATTTCAGTGTCCTTCATAGATAGACTTCCTTCAAACACACACTGAAAGATCATACCAGAAATCCTCATAGTAGCCATTCTCTTCTGTTCTCCTCTTTAATGTCAATCTGTTGTATTTGTGTTTGTCTGAAGTTATTGGGAATTTGGGAGCAGTGTAGGTGTTTGACTGTGTTGAAACTTTATTGTGATCTTCAGGGGTTTATATACAATTGGGGATTACTGTATGATAAAGAGGTGTAGGAGAAATCAAGAAAGTGTTTCGTGCCATTTCTCTTACGTATTCGTGTTAAAACTCAGGACAGGTCAACTTTGTTTGGTTTTTGGGTTTCTTGCCAACAGTGGAAAGAAGAATAAAATAACAACCGTTTTTCTCTAGGGCTCCTATACTTTTCAAAGCGAGGGTACTGAGAACAAAGAATAAGGTTTGGCCTTTTGTCTCTTGGCTTGGCTTTTGTTTTAATAACAACATAGATTAATCAACTAATACGTTATTTACCTACCCCTAGCTAGGTAGTTAGAGACTGGCTGCCTATTTTGTTTCTAGGCATGCTTGGCGGTTACATCTATGAAACCAAGTACTACAAGTATCATTTCTTGTTATTCAAGGAAAAGACACTATCTGATCGGTCACTTTGAAAATGCAGTATGGTTTTCTGCTTCCATTATTATACCAGTTTGCACTAATTTGTGTTATGAGTATTCATCTCTAGTTTCTACCACTGTTTTGTTTTCCTCTAGCTGTTCTCATTGATGCTTCAAGTTATAGAAACTTGTCAATTTTGCCAAGAATTTGATTAAACTTTGGCTTTAGTACTGATAACAGAAACTGAAAGGTTCATATTAATCTTTATGTTGTCTTGTCAAGGTAGTTAGTTTTTTCTTGAGAAACTCAGCTACCGAAAAACGTCTAGTGAGGGAGAGAGTAAAGACAAATACGTTGTCTTGGTTTAGCTTATAGTGATCATTGTAATTGTGGGGGTTTTAACATTTTCTTCACAATAACGTCTTTTAACTAACCTTGCAACCAATCTCGGTTTTATAACATATTGTTTTCTCTCTGTTGTTTTTATCAAGCATCAGTCTGTTACTTAATTCACTTGGAAGAACTTATACTGGTTTAGGTGGACATATGGTGTTTAACGGTAATTATTTATTCGTATTCTGTTAATAACTAACTGAAGGAATGAAATATTACTAATGATGGACTGGGACTTGCTGCCTTCAGTTTTTAAACTTTGCTGGTTATCCATGCCTGCAGGAAGGTTTAACATATCCTGATATCCAGCAGCTTAGTGAAACTATTGTCTCTCTTTTTACAGCGACTGTGGTTTAGCTAGAGACTGCCAATTGCCCAATTGGAATGTTTGAGATCATTTTGTTACCAGCTTTTCCATGTCATTAACAGGCTACTGCATAGTCTTAGTATTATCTGATTACTGTAATCTCTTGAATAAGAATGAACTTATATTCCCAGTAAAATTTCGAGAGTAAATATATAGTTTTTGTCTATCAAACTATTCATGATTGTTAATAATGCGCGCAGTTACAATGAAAATGTGTGTTACAATGAAAATGTGTATGGTTTAGGGAATATTACTTCTTGAATCTTGATTATGCTGTCTAGAAAAGTTAACCTTGTATATTACTATACCTTGTATTTTGTATTTTCTGAGGGCTTTGTCCATTTTAATTTATTTTTCTTAAATTTGAAAACTCGATTTATTCCTCAGCTTTTTTAAGGTTACCTGGACCCACCTATTATACCGGTCGAACTAATCGACGAATTTAAGAAGCTGATCCCGATCTACTCAGAGAAGATTGAATCTGATGAGTTTAAAGGATCTGAACTTGGGTGTTAATATGATTTTAAATCATCTTAATTAGTGTTGCTTGTTCTGAATAATGCCTTTGGCTATTGTTGAATTTGATGCATTGATGTTTTAACTTGTTTGATAGGTACTTTTATAGTTATGTTGTTGTTCTCCAGCCTTGTTTCCGAGTTCGTTTTCCCTATTATACATTTATAGTACACTCTTGAATTCTTCTTTCCAATCAATGTTGCTGGTTGGCTTTGGATCTCATTGACCAATTTTTTGACAGGCTTACAGAAACAAGTTTTTTCTTACCAGTTAATTTGATGGTGACCATGGCTCTGCCAGTTTAAATTCCTTGTGCCTCTAGGATAACCTCCACCTTGACAAACAAAAGTTTCCTCTTGTTTACAAATAAATAATGGATACGTCCAAATAGAGAATGAGAAATCAAATAACACCTTGGAAATTTTGAGATTTTCTACAAAAAATCATGCGTGGCTTTGTTACATTCTAAGGTTGATTCATCATCGAATTGAATTGAGGGAGTAACTTAGAACAGAAATTACGTTCGTGCTTGGCTTATTGCTCAATCGTAGTTTCCTATGGTCTTTTCAGATATTAATCAGGCCTTGTCAAGGTAGTTATTCAACAAGACAGTTTTTCTTGAAATATTCAGCTTCCTCAAGTTTGTCCCATACTTGAAACAGAAAATTGATTCGAATAGTTTACACTTTTCTCCATTATAACGTCTTTTAACTAACCTTCTCTGTATCTTGTTTTTGGTGAGAATCATTCTGTTACTTGTTCAGGTACAAGTCATGCTAGGGAGATTAGAAATATGGTGTTTAACCTTGGCATTTTCACAACAAAAATCACTGTATGGACTTTCTCATGGTTCTTTAACTTTAACCTTTCTGCACAATGCTACAACATCGATCAGTCTTCTTTTAACAATTAGAAGATAGACCACGGAGAATCTTTTTTTTTCTAATGAATAAGAATTATACAGCACTTAATATTGCTGAACTGAGGTTAGGAAGCTATATTCATGAGCAAGAAAAGAAAATGTAGTTATGGACGGTCAATTTTTTTTAAACTTTTATTAATAACTCACGCACCCTACATATGGACGGTCAACACTTTCAGGTGTATAAGTTTGTGAATGTAGCATACAGTATGCTGCTTCTGTTGTATTATTATTTACAGAACATGGAATGTACATGAATGAAGTTGGAAGAAACTAGCCCACAAGCACTAGTTCTCAAGACTAATTGATCTTAAGTGCAAGCGCTGGGGCACCAGAATAAGAGAAACAGAAAATTTAAAATTGCTTCTCAGTTCCAAACCTTTTTTTCCTTCCAATTCACCTGTAATCGCAACAAGCGGTCTCTATCTATGTGTCGAGGAATGAGTCTCAATCATGCTTTCTCTGTTACCAGTTCTGGACATGGACGCGATGCCTGGAAGAGATTGCTAAGAAGAAGAGAATTTGGAAGTTGCTGATGACATGCATAAGGACGCATCTGTCCATAACTGTTTCTTGGGGAAGGAAATGTTCCTTTGTTGACAAGCATTGTGGCAAACACCTCCTTTTGACTTGTGCATTGCACAGTTGCAGTTTTTATGGTATGGCCTGCGCTCAATCTCTGTGTCCTGCATTGACAGGCTTCCTTCAAAAACACACTGGAACATCATCCCTGAAACTCCCAAGGTAGTCATTCTCTTCTAGTTCTTCTCTTTGGAATGAATATTTTGATATTGTGTTTGTATGTGTGACGCAGTAAGCAGTGTAAGTGTTTGTGTATGGGAAGTGTTTGAGAGTCTTGGAACTTGTGTGTGCTTTCTGAATCATTTATATAGATGTTATGTTGAATCATTGTAGGGGAAATCAAGAAAGAAGTTTGTGCAATTCGATTTCCTTGTTCAATTCAAAACAAATATTTTTTTCGACATAGAAGAGGGAGAAAGAAAAGAGGAGTGCTTGGCTCGGCTTTTTGTTTTGTTGCTTGATTTTGGAGTAAGTATTAATCATGTTTTACGCTTTTTGTTAGCTTAGATTGATCCGTGGAGTCGTTATTTACCAAACAAACTAGTTAGAAGAGTCCCCATATTTTTATTATTAGGCATCCTTAACGGTTCTATCTATGCAATCAACTTGACATAGGTCTTGTTCAAGCATCTGTTTTCGTTACACAACAGACTCACTATGTCTGTTATGGAAACCCAACATAGTTTTGTTCCTTAATTATTATAGGATTAATTTCAGTTTTGAGGTTTAGGATTAAAATCATTTCATCCCATGGATTTTCAAATTTAAAAGTTTACCTTCTAAAGTTTCTAATTCTTATAAATCATCCTCAATTGCTAAACTTTCAACTAATTTGAATATTAATTTTGACTTTATAACTCACTATATGAGCTAAAATAGTCATATAACAACAAAAACCACATTTTGGGACCATTTTATTAAAATTTCACGTTATTATTTAACCTCAAAATTGAATGGAAATTCATTAATTCGACATGATTTATTAAAATTAGAAAGTTTATGGGTAAATTTTTAAAATTAAAAGTTTAGAGGGTGAAATAATGTTAGCCCTAAACATCATGGGTAAACTGAAATTAGTCAATTATTATATTACTTCTCACCAAAAAGTGATGAGATGCTGGATCTTTGGTTTTTACTGCTGTTTTGTTTTTCCAAGTTTTCCAAAGCTGTTGCAATTGCACACCCTTTTCCATTATTAAACTTTGAATAATATGTTTAAGGGAATTTGGAGTCTTAAGTAATAATGTGGTTTTAGGCAATTCAGTTAGCTTAGGTTGATCCGAGGGTCGTTATATACCTAACAAACTAGTTAGGAGAAGCATCCTGAACGTTTCTTTCTATGCAACTAACTGACATAGGTCTTGTTAAAGCATCTGTTTTCGTTATAGAAGTAACAAACTCACTATGTCTATTGTGGATACCCAACTTAGGTTTTGTTCTTTCATTTTTATATAGTCTGCACCAAAAAGTGATGAGAGATGCTGGATCTTAGGTTTTTACTACAAACTGTTCTGTTCGTCTTCCACTTGTCTAAGTTCTCAAAACTTCTCGCATTCCGATTTCCTTATTAATATTACAATTGATTAACAAATTCACCGTATTGGCATTTTCTTACTTCTAGCATATAGAAGCATTGAAGAACTGTATAGTGTTTCATACAAGTGATCTATGTACTGAGTAAGAATGACATATATGATTATAGATTCAGTAAGACCTTCCTATAGTTAGAAATGCAACCTACAAGTGTAAGAGGGGAAGCTCACATCCGCTGAAATGGTATCAACTGATCGAGTAGATCAAAAGTAAGGTAGAATGAGGAAGAGAAGGGCGTGCATATGCACTTAATGAACTCAGACAGACAGGCTGATGTTGTATAAGTCTGTTGTATGCAGTTGTATTGATGTAGAAACTTGCCATTGTGGCTTTGTGACAATTACATGAAACTAAACTCTATTGTGACAATGATTTACATGGGGGTAGCTAGATAAACTAGAAAAGAATAATTTGATTTGTGTTTCAATATATTTTTTCATTCACCCCTCAAGGGGTATTTATAGTGATACAAGAGTTAGAGAGCTATTCTAAACATACAAGGAAAATAATACCCATAATTACAAGATTTCCTACTAATATTAGTAATCCTAATTTGACAACTATTCTACACTCCCCCTCAAGTTGGGCGCGTGGATGTCAATCATGCCCAACTTGTCAATTGAGCTGTCAAACAATTTTTTAGTAAGAACATCTGCTAACTGTTCCTCTGAAGTTACGAAAGGAAAGCGAATAATTTTCCGATTAAGATTCTCCTTCATGAAGTGATGGTCAACTTCCACATGTTTAGTTCGGTCATGCTGAACAGGATTATGTGCAATTTCAATAGCAGACATGCTATCACAATGCAAGTCCATGAGTTCCTTGAGTTTTATGATAAATACCCAACGATGTCCAACAGTCTTCTTTCCATCAGGTTTATAAACAATATCTCAGGTCAATTTATTTTGCAAGGCCTCTAGTTCTTCATTCATGTTGTTTTGCTTGTGCACGTTGTTCACCGTTTTCTCCATGATGTTCAACTATCCCGAGGTGTGTCCTTTGTAAGTAAAAACCTCTCTGAACGTTGCTGTATGGTACCGCCTACCTTCAGCCCCATCGAAGCCAATGCCTCCTTTAGCTTTTCAGGACCCAATTCCACCGGTTCTTCCACTGTGCTAAAGTAGTCAAGATCAATCAGTCTGCTGATCTTGAACATGTTCACCATCTTGAATTGCATTTTCCCATTCTTCTACCTTACCATCTGCCCATTCTTCTTCAAATTCAGCTTCAACCATTGTGAATATTCTATCAAGATCTTGCAATAATGGCTCTGTCCGGTGGGAGAAATACACCAGATACTGAACAAGATTTTCAATATATTCCCTGTACTGCCTTGTAGACTTGAGCTTCCGAGGAATCTTATGTGGTTGTGAAAAACCATCAAGATAAGCAGAGTACTCAATGGGATCTCCAAATCTAGAATTGATATACTGATTGTACAGCTCATGTAAATCCAGGTATCGTCCATAGGCTTCCTCTCCACTGAACTCAACTTAAGGCTCCTCCTTGAGCAGTGCTTCATGCTCCTCATTAGCATCAACAACTAGTGCAGCTGGATGTCTCCTATGGTACTCACGAATCTCTTTCAATTGATCATAGAATGCACTGAACACATTGGTGCCGGTGGCAGTTTGGCCTCCGAGAGCCGCAATCTCGTCCTTTCTGGCATTATCGTTATCCTCATAGATCTCAATGAGTCTTTGTGTGGTGGAGGAGATGGTGTCGATCCTGTGGCAGACACGGTGGTTCTGAGCCAAGCGTTCATGCTCCTCGTCGGCTCGTTCTGAAAGTCCTTCACTATCAGACGCTCTAACCGCTCCACCTCCTCGTGAGCGCCACACATCACCTCCAGTAGCGTCGACGACATCTTCTTCTTCTGCCACTCCCCCTCACGTGCAAACTAACTTATTTAGGTTGACACGTAAAATTTATTCAGTCCAATTCCCACATCGGAAATCGGTACATTCATGCGGTCCAATTCCCATTTTAGAAATTGGGGTATGCGATCCAAGACCCACTATAGGCACTTGGTATGGTATGGGCCAATCAGAATTTTTTCGACGGCAATTTGATTCGATGAACCCAAATTTGAGCTCATTATGATGGAAGACTTCCCCCGTTACGTTGAGAGAAGTAATTGAAGAGAAACCTGGTTTCTTTGTGTTTGGTACTGAGTTTTGGAATTTGAGATTCGATGTTTGGGAATTATGATGATTTGGGGTTTTTGGTGGTGATTTGAGATTTTGGTACGGTAAACAGCGGAATACAAATACGAAATTTGAGTTTTGACTTTTGGTGAGGGTTCATGATTTGTTTGTGGATTTGGACGGATTCAGGATTTGTTTGTGGATTTGGGTGGATTCATGATTTGGGCTGATTCAGGATTTGGTATGGTATTTGATTCAGTAACAATGCATCGGATTTGTGGTTTTCAGATGCAGGATTGAACCTGCTCTGATACCAACTAGAAAAGAATAATTTGATTTGTGTTTCAATATATTTTTTCATTCACCCCTCAAGGGGTATTTATAGTGATACAAGAGTTAGAGAGCTATTCTAAACATACAAGGAAAAGAATGCCCATAATTACAAGATTTCCTACTAATATTAGTAATCCTAATTTGACAGTTATTCTACAGATAAAAGCACCAGTTCCTATAGATTATATATTTATCTCAAGATTTAGTATTGGGGCAGTAGAAGATAAGAAAGAAAATCCTAAAATTGCTTCTCAGTTCCTAGCTTTTTTCTCCTAACTCATCCGTAACCATATTAAACGCTTCTGAAAGAGGTCTTTTTATCATCTATGTGACAAGAAATGAGCCTCATTCATGCTATATCTGTTTACAGTGGACGTAGATGAGTTTCCGGGAAGAGAATGCTGTAAACACAATTTGGATGTTGCTGACATGGGTGTCAATGTGCCATCCGTCCAGGATTGCTTCTTAAGGAAGGAAATGTTTCTTTGTTGAGAGCAAGCATTGGAGTAAACACCCCCCTTTGACTTGTGTAGCGCACAATTGCAGTTCTTGTGGTATGGCCTTCGCTCAATCTCAGTGACATGCATTGATATGCTACCTTCAAGCACACACTGAAGCATCATCCCTGAGGCTCCCAAGGTATTCATTCTCTTATCTTGTTTTCGTAAACTGAAGATGTTGTGGGAGTGTTTGTGGGAGGCAATGAGCAGTGTTGGTGTCTGTTGACTGAATTGAACATCTTCGTGTGATTTGTAGGTCATTTATATAGAAAAGGGAATCGATGTATGCTACGGGTGTGTGGGAGAGATCAAGAAAAACGTCTGATATTTCTCCCACTTAGGTATGATATGAGATTCTTGCCAAAGTCGAAAGAAGACGAGGAGAAACGGTTTCTTCTAGGACAGTTCAGCTTTGAGAATGGAGTATTTAGTTTTTTAACAGAAAGAGAGACGAGAAAGGTACTAGGCTCCCTTTTGTTTTGTGGCTTGGCTTTGGTATCTGAGGATACAGTATAATAGCATAGATTGATCCGCAGAACGTTATTTACCTAACTAACTACTTACAAGAGCTGCGCAATTTTTTATTAATCATCCTTGGAGGTTATAAGTTCTATGCAACAAACTAAATAACTAACATAGGTCATGTTCAAGAATCAAGGTTCGTTATCAAGTAAAACAACACTTGGTGCCAATGTGATGGACCTTTTGGCTTTTGTTGTTTGTTTATCACTGTTTCCATAGTTTTTGCAGCACACACCAGTTCTGTTAATATTTAGAATCAGATAAATTCTTGGTACTTTTTTCTTTTGATCTGAAAAACTGAATATTTGGTTAGAGAATTTTCTACTTATAGCACATTTATGTATGAAGCCATAGATTGCATACAACTCATATTTCCCCATTTGAACTTGCTTGCAGTTCATCAACAAACAAACACATTAAAAGTTGACCATTAAATTTGACCCTTTCATTTTTCTTCTGTTATATCTCCATATTGGTTGCTTTGACTGAAATTTCTCCTGCCCTCTTCTCTTTTGAGTGGTTATCAGACTTAAGTTAGTATTGCAACGTTGATAAATTTCACTGTCACTCTAGTTTTGAGACAATCTGTTAGACATACATAGAATGTGTTGAGATATCTATCCACATCGGGAATATGAGACATTGTATGTGAGTTTATGGTCTGTGCCTCTCCACCCAATGTCAATTGGTTTTGAATGTGAACCCAGACTACTTTATCATGGTATTAGTGGGTTTGGGTTATTATCTTTATTACTTTATCACCCAGACTACTTTATTAGAATGCATTATGTTCAGGAGTGTAGTTTTTTCCTTGTTTGTGAGAAGCCGTAGGTACTGAGTTTCTCAGTTTGACTAGGAGAGCAACAGTGAGAATGGGATGTTACTGTTGCTGGACTTTTCCACTTGTTTCAGCGGCATAGTTGCGCTCAGAGAGAATACTACATGAAATCTGCAGAAGTCCAGAACGTGTACTGAGTTTTGTGTCTCCCATGGTTTTACTGTATTCACATTCTCCCACTTTCTTTGAAAGAGCATTATACTATGTAAGAAATGCATTAGCAAGTGATATCTGAAATCACTATGCTAAGAGAATCTACAGATAGTGCTCTGAAAACAATGGTGGAGCCAGAGAATAGAAATAAGGGGTGCCGTCATTAACAAAAGGGGTGCCATCATGAATTTTTTTTCAAATTCAGCTAGATTTCAAAGGCCAAATACATGTAAAACCAAAATGTTGAGGGGTGCATGGCACCCTTTGGTCTCAGTGTACCTCCGCCTATGGCTGAAAACGCTTCTCAGTGACCGGCTTGGTGACACTATTGGTTAACCTTAGTACATTCGTATTTCTGATATCCGGCAAGAAAAGTTTTGGAAGAGAGGGAGTGTCACAAAGAAAAGAACTAATGACTTGAAGGAAACACCAAAAATCAGGTATTTCATCTTCTGTTTCATGCTCATCTCATCTCTTTCTATCCCCTTATCATTCAAATAGCAGACTACAGAAATAAGAATTTCATCAAAGTCATCTGGAGAATCTAACCTCTACACATTTGATGGTATCTATGTCTCTATGAGGAACAGAAAAACATTGCATTGTGCAGGGGCATTAGTATGGGTCCCACATCACTTCATGTGATTAAAATATTTGAAAAGAAAAAATTAAGAAAAATCCTTTTTATCTATTTTGCCTAGAGAGAGAACTTAACAACCTGCATTTTGTCCATATACACATCTACCTATGTTCTTGTGAAAATTTTGTTTTTTTGTCCGATGCAGCATCATGATGATTTTGATCATGGAATCTTTGTGCGACACAAGAAAAGTTAACTTTAGAAAAGAAAACAATGCTCTGTGATGAGTAGTCAGTAGTGATTTGGCTCAAATACTACTATGCTAATGTCTGCATCTGATGATGTAGAGTGTACAATATACCAGAAGAATGTAAATGTAGAATGGGGATGGGTTATGCATATGCAATTATGAACTCAGACAATCAGACTTTCAGGTTGTAAAAGTCTCTGTATGCAGCTTCCGTTGTATTAATCTTTACAGGAAACTCAATTGATTTTACAAGGATGAAGCTATGAGAATTTAGCCCACAAGCACCAAGTCCTCAAATCTAATTGATAGCGAGTACTGGTGCTGGGGCTTAAGAAGAAGAAGAGAAATAAAAAAAACTTAATATTTCTTCTCATTTCCTAACCTTTTCTTCTAACTCACCCGTAATAGTCAACAAGCTTCTGAAACTTCTTTGTATTGTCGATGTGACAAGGACTGAACTCCATACACAACTTCTTTGTTACCAGTGGACTTATTGGATGTACTTCCAGGATGAGATGAGAATTTAGAAGTTGCTGCTGACATGCATAAGGAGCCATCTGTCCATGATTGTTTCTTGGGGAAGCAAATGTTCCTTTGTGGACAGGTATTTGAGCATGCACCTCCTTTGGACCTGTGTAGCGCGCAATTGCAGTTTTTATGGTATGGCCTTCGCTCAATTTCGGTGTCCTGCATTGACAAGCTTCCTTCAAAAACACACTGGAACACCATCCCTGAAATCCCCAAGGTAGTCATTCTCTTCTCTTTGATGTCTTTGGAGTTTAGAATATCTTGTGTTTGTGTTTTAGACTTTGAGGCAGTGACAAGTGAGAAAGGCAGTACTTGTGTCTTAGGGTGGTGAGTGTATGTTGAAACTTGTGTGTGCTTTCTAAATCATTTATATAGAGAAGGGGCTTAATGTAGGATAAATGGTGTGGGAGAAATCAAGAAATATTGTTGATGCGATTTCTCCTACTCTTGTTAAACGCGAGACTAGTTTGTTATGTTCATGCCAAAGTTGAAGAAGACTAAGAAGACAAACGGTTTTTACGAGGGTAGTTTAGCTTTGTTTGGAGGGAGAGAGAGAAAGAGAAGCATCAGCTTGGCTCTTTGTTTTGCAGCTTGGCTTTGGAATCTTACGTATTCGTTAGTGGGGTATTTTGTTTTTGTTTAGCATAGTCGCATAGATCAATCCGCAGGGAAGTTATTTACCTAACTAACTAACTAGTTTGCTTTTTTTATATTGAGCACACTCGGTTAGTTCTAAGCAACTAACTTACAGAGGTATGTGTCAAGCATTGTTCTCGTTATGCAACTAAAAACACGTGTTAAGCATCTCTAATGGTAACGTCCTCGTCGAGATCCAACAGAACCCTATGCATCCTCGACTCCCGCCTCTTCGACTTCCGCAACCTCTCCCCTCCTCCACCTTCAACCACTCCTGCCCCGTCACCGCCCCCAACACTCCCTCTTTTTCGCCAACTGTGCTCCCGAAACCACCGTCACCATGGACGTCCGCAACGATGCCTACAACCTCGACCCCGAAGGCTCCCGTGACTGCCTCTTCGCCGGCCTCTCTCTGGATCCTGGAATATGAAACTTCTGGGTTCCTCAATTTGCATCATTCATCCTGTTTTTGGCTTTCTAAATTTGGTGGTTGAATCTGATTTGCGTTATGGATTGCTGGGTTGGTGAAAACAGGAGAAGATGAACGAGAGACTGAAGAAGTACCAAAATGATTTGAAGATGAAAGAGGAGAAGGTGAATGAGTTTGCAGATGAGTCTCTTTAGCTCTGTAATGTTTTATGTGTTTGGTTTCTGAGAAAGATGTAACTGGAGTTTGAAACGAGACTGAAATTTTGAATCATTGTGTTCTTATATTTGTTGAATCTGATGTGTATTTGTTGTTGCATTTGAATCTAAGATATGATAAATCTGGGATGATTTTACAGAGGGAATGTACCAGTGTTTGGAGTAGAAGAACAAATCAATACCAAAGCTTTTAGGCTGGATTTGGGAGAGCTTATAAGCTCCTTTGTTTTTAAGCACCAAAGGTTTTGGTGTTTGATAAGTCCAAAAATAAAGTACTTCTTAAAAAAGTAGAAAGTGTTTTGAGGGAAAAAGGAGAAGCTGTAAACACTCGCCTTCTGCTTATAAGCTGCAAAAAAATAAAAGTCAGCTTATATCTTATAAGCCCAGCTGCACCAAACCCAGCCTTAAAAGATACAATAGCAAAGGGCAAAGAAAAGGGTCACATCTTCCACTATTATAAAACTGTTTTATCGAAAAGTCAGGAAAAAATAGTGACATACTAACATTACACGCATATAAAATGTTGTTGTTTATGTTGTGTTTTGATGTTTTTTAACCTCAGAAGTAAGTAAGTTTACTACTTATAGTAAACTTGGTTTTGGTGTTTTAGGTCTGGTTTTTAAGAATATAAGTAAGTTTATTAGGAGTAAACTTGGTTTTGATATTTTAAGTGGTTTTTTGGAAACATAAGTAAATTTATTAATAGTAGTAAACTTGATTTTGGTGTTTTAAGTCTTGTTTTAGATTTGTCAAAATTGTTAATACTGCTCATACTACTCCAAATAAACTTACTCCTAACAATTGGTTTTAGATTTGTCTGGTAGTTATAAAAGTGTAAATTGTAATTTCATATTACTCGGTGAAATTGAAACTCATACTACTTGGTGATACGTACCTCATCTCATATATACAGCTTACACATGATCTTCATATGTCGATCAAACTGTAAATTTAAGGGCTAGATAAACATTCAGCTTCCAATTTCTGACTTTAGAGGTACTATTGCATCGACTAGAACTCTCGTGTGTGATCGGTGTAAGTGATCGTCTACTTTAGTATGCCTTCCTTTTCTCTTTGCCAAGGATCTTATGAATATGGCTCATATATATTAGAATTTATAACCAAAAACTTTCCATTGTAGAGAGTGTTTTTGTAGTTGAAGATAATTGAAAGTAGGATAAATATTATTGGGAATGTATGTTATGAAAGGATAAATATTAATGGGAATGTATGTTATGAACTCAGACAGTCACTCTTTCAAGTTCTATAAGTTTGCTGTATGCAGGTCAGCTGTATTGATAAAGAAACGTAACAAACTTTTATTTCATTGAACTTGAGCTAAGTAAAAATTACACGGTTGAAGGTAGAAGAGGTTAGCTCACAAGCACCATTTCCTCAATTATTTATTCTTGAGTGTGCTGGGGCACCAGAATAAGAGAAACGAAGATCTTTGAAGTTTCCTCTCAAATCTAAACCTTTTTCTTCTAACTCACCCGTAGTCATGTTCTAACCTCTTCTAAAGTTTATGTTTATACCTAACATCTATGCAGTGAGAAATGATCCCCAGTTTCCATTTCTCAGTTAGAGGATTTGGATGAAGAGAATTTGGAATGAACTGTCGCTGATATGCTCAAGGAACTCTCCCTCCATGATTGTTTCTTGGGGAAGGAAATGTTCCTTCGCTTAGGACGAGCATTGGAGCAAGCACCACCCTTGGACTTGTGCAGTGCACAGTTGCAGTTCTTATGGTATGGTCTTCGTTCAATCTCAGTGTCCTGCATTGATAGGCTTTCTTCATACACACAACACTTGAACATCATACCAGAAGCTCCGGAGGTACTCATTCTCTGCAAATACAAGATATTCTTCAGAGGGAATATCTTATACTTGTGTGAGTGTGTGTCTAACTTTTGCTGAAACCTTAGTTTACTTTCTATATCGCTTATATAGTGTAGGGATGAGTATATGATAACTAAGTGTAGGAGAAATCAAAGAACTATGTTTCTGCCACGTATTAGTGTTGAACACAAGAGTAGTTTGGTATGATATGTGGTTCTTCCCAAACTAGATTTGGGACAAGAAGTATAGCTTTGTGAACAATGCATACACAGAAGAGAGATCGACATTTAGATTTGTTTCTTGTTTTGTGGCTTGACTTTGGAAACTAAGGATCATTGGAAGTTTAGGCCTTTACAAATAGCGTAGGCTATTCCTCAAAGACGTTATTTACCTGACTATGTAGATAGATACAGTTCAAAGAGCTGCCTGTTTTGTATTCATGCATCTCTGGCGGTTAATTCTATGCAACTAAACTCTCTTACATCTAACTCAAGCATCAATTTTCGTTATACAAGTAAAAGACAAACTATTCAGGTGAACCACATAACAGGTAACTGTCTTAGGTCTGTTAGCTTGACATGGAATTATGTTTTAGTGGTGAACACCCTAAAACACTGGATCTTCATGTTAAAACACCAAGTAATTTCTATATCCATTTAGTTCTTCTATTGCATAATTTGCTTATAGAATACTATATATAGATTAGAACATATGAGTTGGACTGCTTAATATTTCAAACAGTTGATTTCCTCATCTCTAATTGAAGCAGTCTTTGTTCAGTTATAGCTTCAGCCTTCATGTAGGCTGAGTTTCTTAATTGCAGTAATAGACATGTTAAAAAACAAAATATAGGACATGACTCTACTGGGAGGGCCTTTGAAGTAGTTAGTAGTAGTTAGCATGCATGTTCCGGATTACAGTAGGAAGCTCATTCATGCATTCCTTAACACCAGAGTTTGCCCTGCTGCTATGGGAACTGGTTCTATTTCCGGCCGACTTAATGGCAGTGAATTCAAAACGAAGTGACTGGAATATGAAACTGTCTGCACACCACATACAACTGATACAAGTATTGATCAACCTTCAATGTAGATGAATCGAATGGTTGTGATGAGTGATGCCTTCCAGGAGAGTTTTCTACATTTCCAGTACCCAGGGAAAGGGGAAATGTTATCTGGGGCCTTAATCATTACCTTCTTTAATTCTGTTCCTCCTCTATGGCTATACCAAGTGGTGACGGCCAGCCTTTATTTTGATGGTGTTCGTCACAGATCGATGTCATCATTCGAGTCTTTATGCCTATGAGATCTAGCTCTTTTAAGTGACATCCAAGGGTGATGTTCCTCTTTAAGTTTCTTGTTTTAGGCAAGAAATATCTCAGTATTGATCTTCTGAATTAATCATCTTTACTTGATGTACTGAAAATGCAAATTCAGAAGGGTTCGTTTGGTGGTAAGAATCAAATGAGTTAGTTGTGGATGAAGTTTTTGTTATATTCTGTTTCCATCATTTCCATTCATAATCTTTTTTATTTCTTATAAATCTAACCTCTAAGAACAATGAAGATATTGAAACAAAGTAGAATCATTTTGAGTGGTGCAGTGTTACTTACCTTTAGCATAAGGGGAATAGTAATTATTGCCTTCATTATGGTTTCCACTTATCATTAACTTGTTTTACATATCTGTTTGCCCTATGAATTCTTGAAGTGTCCAGAATCAGTACTGAACTACTGATATATGGTCTTTCACAGATCAATGTCATCAGCTGATTCCATATAAATACGCCTATACGATCTAGCTCTTACGATGAACATCTCTAGCTATCTCGAATTAGGCAAAGAATTAACATCTCAATATTGATGTTTCTAGTTTTCGCATAGTAAACTGATGAATTCATTTCTGTGTTCTAAATGCAAATGCAGAAGGAAAAATTTCTATGGTCAGGATCAAATCCAGCTTGTTCGAGTTTTCAACCATTGAAATTGAACAAACTCTTAGTCTATAATGTTTTCCTAACCTATATTGGCTTTGATTTTGGCACCACATGAACTTGGGAGCTTTGGAACCAAGAAATCTTTGGCAGCTTCTTAATATGTAGCTTGTGTTTTCATCTATGTACTCTTTTCTTGGTACAAGTTAGTTCCTAGTTACAATTACAAAGACGCACACTAAAGCTATAGATTTGAGTACTGCATAGTTTATTGTCAAGTTTTCTTGCTAACAAACTAGCCATACGGAGTGTCTGCCTATTTCTCTAACTATACCATGTGACCAGCTTCATCGAAGGTGTAAATTTAGTACTCAATTCATTAAAACCTTTTGAACGAGAACAAGCTCAGATATATCTTACATTTGTTTTCATCCTCTCTTTTTTGGTATAATAATATTATGAAACTGATATGGGAGCTGCGTTGAACATGGCATAGCCGACCAAGTGAACCCATCCAACTAAGAATACGTGTGTGAGTGTAATGTTTTCCAGATCAATGTATCTAGCAAAGTAGCAAGGGCTAGATGATGGCATGGGATTCTCGATCCTAACTTAAACACGGACAAAATCCGATGACAACTCGGAAAGGCATCTGTGACCCCATAGACAAGGGAAAGCAATAGCTCAGATGTGACCCTTTTTAATTAACAACTAATATGATTGTATAAATATCTTAAACACGTACAAAATCCGAACTCAAAAACACACAGACAAAATCCGATGACATCTCGGAAAGGCATCTGTGACCCCTAGAGAAAGTAAGCAATAGCTCAGTTGTGACCCTTTTTAATTAACAACTAATATGATTGTATAAATATCTTAAACACGTACAAAATCCTAACTTAAACACAGACAAAATCCGATGACATCTCGGAAAGGCATCTGTGACCCCTAGAGAAAGGTAAGCAATAGCTCAGTTGTGACCCTTTTTAATTAACAACTAATATGACTGTATAAATATCTTCTGAATAGTTCTACCGGAATCCCCAATTTGGTTTTCAAGGAGAGTGAGGAAGATGAAGACCCAAAATCAGAAACCATACAAGATTTCATGTTAAGGTCAGACCGTCAGACAATCAAACTGAGAATGAAGCAAAACTGGAAATCAAAAAGACCCTTTTGCATGATTTCACTTTCTAATTACAAAGACGAAAGAATTCGATCAATAACATCATTTCATCACAAGATGAACAGAGCATAGCTCAAAAACATGGCCTTGATTCTCAGAACTTAATTGTAACCCCTGATCGAATGTGCAAACAACATCAGATCCAAATTTACAAAACTCCCAACAACATTGTAAAGTCTTGTCAATTGTTATTGATACACACAGCGCATGTACAACTTTACCTTTTATGCTAAAATCATATTCATCATCTCACCATCAAAATTAAGAGCAAACAACTCAAATTGTACACATCAAACCTTACAGAAGACAGTATCTTCTTCCTCTTCCTCCCCCTCCTCATCAAACGCACTCAACGACCCCACCGATCCCAACCGATGATGCCTCATCGGCTGCGGCTGCCTGACCGCAGCCGGTGACGTAGAAGGAGAGGAATGCCCTGATCCTGAACAACAAGAGCCATTATTCGCCACCGCCAAACCCAAGTTCCCTTCGCTCCATGCCCGCCTCAAGGGATACGATATGCTTTTACTCTTCTGCCCTCCGTGCGTGCATTGCTGCTGCTGCTGCCGGTACTTCTTATTCTCCGACCTGTTATGCAAAGCGCATCCACAGTTGCGGTGGTACGGCCGCCTCTCCTTCCCGACGTCGCTGCGGGAAATGCACCCCTCGTAGACCCCGCACCGGAACAACAACCCGTCAGCTCCGGCAGCAGCCATGTGTTACTTACGTCCGTTTGAAATACCGATCAAACAGATAGCGAAACACAACTGTGAAACTGATGGTGATCTCTGAAAAAGAGCTCTTGTAAATATAGAAGCTAATGAAAACGGTGAAGGTCTATATATAGAGAGAAAGTAGTTGTCAGGTAGCGATAGCAGCTGGCTAGGGCAGTAAAATAAGCGTTGAAGGCGTGTCGTGGCAGACGAATTAGGTTAAAACATAACAACATGCTCCTTTGCAACATACACATGTGATGACGTGTGAGGCCTTGACAGTGTCCATCTGGCCGAGTTTGATCAAGTTTATTTTTTTGATGCAAAAAAATAATTATAAGAAAGAACCTCGCAACTTACACTAAAGAGGTCAAAATTTATGTTAGCGAGAGAAATCGGTTTCCCAAACGCTTAAAACATCTAAGTTGTGACCCAAGTTAGCGAAAGCATCTGTCACAAAATTAGCTTATCTAAAAACATGAGATAAGAAGACTACAGTAAAGCTTGCAACAATATTCTTGATGTCTTAAATTAATGGAATGAAGCGCTAATGAGTGGGAAATTTGCCCAACACACATAATAATCAAGTGAGAGTCTCCTTCAATTTGAACACGAGAATAGTTATGGTTGCGAGTTTGAAGGAGGCTATCTCGTAAAGCAGTAGCTTCAACAATAGGCATATCAGCTTTATCAATTCTTTTAGCATTGGCAAGCAAAGGAGAGCATATATGATCTCTTAAGATGAATCCGGACAGCAAGTTATTTTAAGGGAATCTGAGTTTCAACGAGTTGGAGACACATACAAGTTATTTTAAGGGAAATTTAGAGTTTCATAGAAAGAGTTAGGAGAGAAACTTAGGGGAGTAGTGAAGCTACCAACAGAATTGGTCTTGGGTTGCTCTATATAAGACTACAACAACTATTTTTGTACTCTTTTGTTGGTATATATATATATATATATATAAACCAACAAAAGAGTACAAAAATAGTTAGTTTGTTCTCGCAATTTATCACGAGGAAGTTTATAACGATTATCATCGGATTGATTAGAGAACAAATTTTTCTTGGGGTTACTTGTTGATCATTTGAGAAAATTTTGTTGCTAGCGTGAAGAGGAAGAAATTTAAACGTATTTACATTCACATTAGAGGGTAAGATGGATTGATTTCTTGTTGACCTAAACATTTCAATCATCTTAACAAAAACTCATATGTGAGATATACTAATATGTACGATCGAAACGAAACCTCTTGGACAATATGAGTTTATGCTATTAAAGAACAAGGCTCTAGTAGTAGCCGAGCTTGAAACTCTATTGCTCCATATGTGGCTATCCGGGAGTTCGGTGTACGATCATGTTACTTAGTGGAAGAAAAGAATATATATAATTAAGTACTTTTTAAGCACCTCTGATGTAGAACATAGATGACAAGAGAAATAGAAGAACAACTTGATCACAGTAAGTTTAAATCTGGTATGATGTAGATTTGACGTTCGGTATCTGATTGATTATTATAATACATTTTTGAAAGCAAAATGATCCTACGAGATCGGTGACCGATCAACCATTATAATACATTTCGAGAACCTTTCATGGATTCGAGATCGACCTTGTGGTTTCAAGTCAAAACCGATTGGTGAAGTCCAATCAATCTATTCTTTACTTATAGTTCCGCTGCGTCAACCCCATAAGCGTCAAAACAGTGATGATTCTGATCCCTTCTGTTGTTCCTTGTATGAGGCAAAATGGAAAGATTGTTTACCTACAAAATGGGAAGATCTATACGCTAGCTTGTAGAGAAATCAAGACTGCAGATGCATATTTTGGTGCCTTGTAGATTTGATTCCACACCAACACCACCACCTGCGGAGTATAAGGAAATGAAAGGGGCAGTGTTGCTTGTGCTAGCTCGTGCTTCAGAATTATAGCTACCCTCCATTACTAAACGCAATTAGTTTACTCAAAGTAGGCAAGAAATGTTTAACAATGTAAACCAATGTGGTTTTGCTTGGTTTAGTGAGCTTGTTTATCAGGTCATGAACTTAGAAAACAACTATACTTTTTTTAGCTGGGAGGCTCAGTCCCACGTCCAGATTTTATTAATAAAACAAAAGAAGAAAAAATTACATAGTACGAAAAATATAAAAAAAAAACTACGAAAAGATGGAGAGAACACAACTTCATTTATGAAGCAAAGACAACATCAAAGCCCGAAGATAAGATTATGCCCGGGAGTAAGAGACCTTTTCTGCATCCATTCGCAAACGTGAAGAAATCTCAAGAGGAAGATAGGCATGATCAAAGACGAAGAAGACAAACCCAAGTTGGCTAACTTATCTGCGACTGAGTTGCCTTCTCGAAGAACATGGGTGCAGTGAAACGTCAGTAACCGAATGTGTAATAAACAATTTAACCAAGCAATGAGCAACGGCCAAGGCGGAGCAAAAGAGGAAGATGTGATACAAGCCAGGACACTTGTTGAATCACACTCCAACCATAAACAATGTCAACCCATTGGAAAAGCAATCTCAATCCCTATGATAACTCCCGTTAACTCAGCAAAGAAAGCTGATTGTTGACCCAAGCCTAGACAATAATCTCCAAAGTAATGATCATTACCAACCTGAAAGACTCCACCACAAGCTGCAGGACCTGGATTACATTTAGCTAGCCCATCAGTGTTGAGCTTAATCCATGGAAAGCTTGGAGGGTGCCAAATGACTAACCGTTGAGCAAAAACTTTAAGAGAAAATGGCTGGATTCCTAAGCTCATCAATAATTGAGAATCCAAAACACAACGGGAATAACCAGGGAGATGAGAAGCAGAAAACCGCAACCAAGATTTAATAGATCGAACAACTCGCATAAGAGAAGACTTCTTATCCTCAAAGCAAAGCTTATTACGTGTTCTCCATATAGCCATGAAAGTAAAAAGGCAACTCACAAGCCAAACATTCTTTAATTGAGGAGAGAAAAACTTATCAACACCTAGCACACTAGAAGTCTACAATTGAGCCTTTGACGTGGCAAAGAAGTACCAAAACAACAAGACAATCATTGCCATACATGCTGAGCAAAAGAGCAAGTAACAAAAACATGAATAGAATCTTCCATGGCACAAAAACGACAAAGTTGCCATACCGAAACTAAATGGATGCCTCGTCGTTAAAGCTGATCATCTGTTGGCAACTTATCATGCAAAAGGAGCCAAACAAGAATGGAGAATCTCGGCGGGATAAAGTTCTTTCAAACCTTAGCATGCAAAGCATTTGGAGCAAAATGTGGACGAATAAGATTATAACCCTCTGAAAAAGAAAACAATCCATTACTAAATTCTTCCCAAATCAAGAGGTCATCTTCAAGGTCAATAGGAAGCGAACAACGATGGATTTCCTCAGTCAATCTCGAAAATAAAATAGAAAATCGGCGTGACAAATTCCATTGCTGACCAGAAATAAAAGAAGCCACAATAGTGAGAAGAGGCTTATGAAAGTGGCTAACATGCAGTTTATCAAGGATGGGAGTTCAAGCCATTTGTCTGACCAAAAAAGAACATACTCATCGTCTCCTATGATCCATCTGGAGTGCTGAAAAATTATAGGAAGAACATCTTTTAATCCATACCAAATTGACGATCCAAAGTATCTATAACTCATGTGACGAGAAAGTGAGAATCTCTTGTAAGCATAAGAGTTCCATAAAGATCTAGTAATGAGGGTACACCATCCCATACTCATGAGAGCGGCTGTATTAAGAGATTTAAGTTCCCGCAAACTAAGTTCAGACTCAGCCTTCGGAACACAAAGTTGACGCCATGAAACAGTGACCATTTTTCTGACAGCAATATCACCAGACCAAATATAGTTTCATGCACAAGTAGACAAATGATTCAGCAAAGAAGAAGACCACAAGTCCACCAAGAAGCTATGGAGAAATAAGCTTTGAAAAACATCATGAACCAATTGAACCCGGCCTGCCATAGATAACAATTTACCATACCAACCAGTAAGACACACCTTTGCTTTGTCAACGATAGATTGGAGATGAACACGTCTCGGGATGCCTTTGAAAATAGGGACACTCAGATAAATAAAAGGAGCAGCCCCTGACTTGAACCCCAAAATTCTTTAGACGTTCCTGCGCCGATAAGAATAGGCTTCTCCCACATAAAAAGTGCTTTTATTCTTGTTAACCATTTGACTAGAAGCAGCACCATAAGAGTTAAGAATTAACTGCAAGCGACTTAGAGACGAAACATCACCCCTACATAATATGAATAAATCATCCGCATAAATCACATGAGTAAGCTTACAGCCTATTGGCAAAGAAAACAACTATACTACCATTTGGAATCTCATGCATGTAACCAAGTGTTCGTACACATGACACATGCACTAAAGAAATAACAAATGTAAGATCGATCATGTGAGACGACAGTACTGTGAGTCTGTGCGGTAAGGGCAGACCCGGACGTGAGGTGAGGCCCTAGCAGTGGCCTCCTCATGACCCAAGGACACCAATTTTTTTCCTTTGGTATATATAAACATAACCTCATATTAACTCATACTTCCCTTCTTTCCTTCTTTCGACTGCTGATTTTTTGAGTAAATCAATCGTCAAATATCACAATTCACGAAAAATTAGGGAAACCTCTAAATTTCTATTGGTAAACTCAATATGTCTCGGAACTCTAATGATTTGGTTCCTCAAAGCGATTTATCTTGATTGAATAGTTCACTGAACGATTTCAAACTCTCTGGCTCCCCGTTGTTGTCACTCTCTCAAAACTCCACCCAAATACCCAATTGATTTCTCCAGACAGCCCAGACTCTAGTCGATCTGCAACTCTCCAAGGTATGTTGTTTTGCTGAATTTCTGTATGTATTTCATAAGTGACAAGTTGTGATTTGTGATTCTTAGATTGCATATTTCTCTTACTGTCTTACAATATTGCATAAACGGGGGAAGGGAGATTAATAAGATTTCATACATCTTTTCTGCCATGATTCTATGATTTTGTCCTTTATCAATATATCAATTTCAAAGGTAGGTATATATGATCAAGACTTTAGAATTTGAGAATTGGGTTTCAAAGGTAGGTATTTTTTAAGTTTTTATATTTTCTTGAGAAATCCTTTATTGATTCTTCAAGCAATCCAGGTGTTGGGTTTTGATAATTCTGTGCCAAATTTGCTAAGTTTAAAGATTGTGACTTAACAAGTGCAAATATGACTCTGAAACACAGAACAGACAGTAGACAAAGATGAAATTAAAAACTATAGCTAGACACAACGAAAAATTATGAAATTAAATATGGACAAACTAGACACATTGGGGAGGACACTCAAAAAATTTGGAAGAAAACTGTGCAGTTTTGCTATGTTAACAAAAATCGGAAATACTCTAAAACACAGAACAGATAATAGACAAAGACGAAATTGAAAACTATAGCTAGACTCAACGAAAAATTACGAAATTAAATCTAGACAAACTAGACACATTGGGGAGGACACTCACAAAATTTAGGAGAAAACTGTGCAGTTTTGACTAACTTGAGTATCAATCAAGAGACAGAGAGGGCAGACACTATAGAAGTCACAGAACAGCTTGTCAATGAAGATCTGCAACAGCATGTCAATGAAGATCCACAACCACCTATCAATGAAGATCCACACCAACCTATCAATGAAGATCCGTAACAGCCAGCCAATGAAGATCCACAACAACCTATCAATGAAGAACCACACCAGCCTATCAATGAAGATCCATTGCAGCCTGAGAATGAGGAAGATGAGGAAGTGAAGATATTGATGAGATAATAGTGTTGAAGAAGTAACCCAATCTTCTAAAGAATCTTTTCGAACTAACTTCTTTATATTTATAGTTGTTCAAGCTCTTTCTTCACTTCAATCTCGGTTTGAGCAATTCCAAATATATGAGGAAATATTTGGCCTTTTGTTTACTGTAGAGAAGTTGAACTCTGCTGATGATGATAGTCTCTTGAGTTCATGTGTCAATCTTCAAAATTTTCTAACACATAATGGGCGCTCTGATATTGCGGCATTAGATTTGTGTTTAGAATTGTAGTTGTTAAGACACTTACTACCAGCAGAAACAACTAGAGCAATAGATGTGTTGAATTTTTTGAGGAAGATGGATGGATGTTATCCAAATGCATATGTTGCGTATAGAATTGTGTTGACCGTACCAGTTACAGTAGCTTCTGCTGAAATGAGTTTTTCTAAGTTGAAGTTGATATTTCTAAGTTGAAGTTGATAAAAACTTATCTCCGGTCAACTATATCACAAGAGAGGTTGAATGACTTGGCTATATTATCCATTCAGAAAAAGATGGGTGAGAAAGTTGATTATGCAAAGTTAATTAATACTTTTGCCTCCAAGACTGCGAGACAAGTGATATTGAAGTAACTTTGTGATGTCATTGTGGTAACTTGATGATTGTTTTCTTTTTCTTGTTTTTGTGTAATATGGCTGAATCATAAGTGAAGCCCTTTCTTTATGTAATTTATTAGATCTTCGGTTTATATTTGTTTAGAACTTTTTTTGGTTCATTATGGCTATTTACAGCATTTTCTTCATGTACATCATTTGATCTTTAATTTATGTTTGTTTTGAACCATTTTGGAATTTTTTTTAAGAGGGGCACCATTCTTCACTCACCTCAGGTCATGAAATTTCAGGTTCGGGCCTGAGTAAGGGTTGCACTTTCTGCACTCTTTTCATCAGTACACGATGCAATTCATCCGCTCCACGTTGTTTACCAAATGCATGTCACAAAGGCTAGCTAGAATCTAGACGAGTCTTCTGTGATGTTCCGAACCGTTTAAATTTCAAGTTGAGAGTCGTTATATTAGTTTATTGTGTGAAACGCATCGACAAATTATACGAAAGAGCTAGTGGTCGACTAATCAAACGGTTCTTGATTTCGAAGTTTTAATCCGACATTTCGAGATCGATCAAGTTAATAGGCTGTAAGTCGACAGTAATGGGAATGCATGCTACAGCAGTCAACAATGTTGCCACCAGTCACGACACGCGTTAAAACTTTCCAGTGAATAAAGTCGACGTCGGTAACCATGCACAGTGGTTAAAAAGGGCCCGGATTCTGGTCCTCTTTCTGCAACTTGTTCTTCTTCTTCTTCTTCTTCTTTACACATTTCGAAACTTTTGAATCGTTAAAAAAATAAGAATGGTAGCCAGAGCCAGCAAATAAAATATTATGAAAATGAAAAGGGCCCTAAAGATACCATTACCAACTAATTAAAGGAGGCAACCGAATTGGCTGTTCTAAGTATATATCTCAACGGACACCAAGTACCAGACTCAATGGCATTGCACCCACATTCCCATATCTAAATCCAGCTGGGAATTGATGAACCTGTCCGCTTCTCTAGGGCCTCATCTATTTCTTTTCTTTACTTCTAATCTATTATTCCATATCTTTAACCATTCGTCTAAAATTTAAATTTATATTCAAATTTTAGGTCACATAAATCTATAATTATTTATATAGGTTTTACATTTTTAACTATAGAGCAAAACCTAAACTTATTTGATTATTTTATATCATTATTTAATCACATATAAAGTGAAACCTAATTATTTAATCATATTATATCATTACCTTAATAAAATATGACAATTACCTACCTCACTCACCTTTAGAAATTATAGGTTTTTGTTTTAATTGATTGAGTCAAAATAAAACACATTTTAGATAAATCTTATTTTAGCTCAACTTAGTTAATGAGTTAGAGATGAGATTCTACAAATCTTAAACCTATTATAGGTTTTAGACCAAGAATTTAAGACGATTTCCATCATTAAATATCTAAAAACTGAAATCGGGTTGGGCTCAAACTGATTTCCACAATTAGGCCTCGGGTGTGTTGATGGGCCGCTCCCATCCCACTATGATCTTGGGCTGGAATGAGATTGGTCATCGACTCCTCAACCAGACTGGAGAAATAAAATTTTCTACCAGAATACCAGACTGGTAAATTTTAAATCCTGATGCAATCTTATCCGTCCATAACATTTTATACCAGAATACCAGACTGGTAAATTCGGTTCCGGTTCCGACATGCGGCAGGTTGGGATTCGCCCTTTCGGAGTTGCAGCATGGGCCTGGTAGAATAGGCCGCTCTAGGCCCACCTTAAACGGGTCAGAATTTTGTTACGAAAATAGAAACTAGTATTGGGCCTCTAGGAAGCACAAAATGATACGGAATATACTAATATCCTAATTTGGTCCAAAAACCACAAGCGAAGGTCGCTTTGTCTCTGTGTGAACGCAAAAAGCGCAGCCATGGCTGGAGGAAGAGGACGAGGACGAGGAAGACCAAACAACAACAAGATCAAAGAGGTTACTAGGAACAGAAGAAGATCATCGTCTGGCCGAGGTGGTGGTCTGTTTGTCGAGGGTGGTCTTTTGTCTAATTGGTCTCTACCTCAAACCCCAATGACAGGTCTCTCTGACTCTCTGATTGTCGGTCCTATGATATATCATTAATCTCTGCTACCTCGGTGTTTGGTTTTACACAAAAATTGAAAGAAGAGAAAATGGAAGCTTTGGTTGATTTTTATGTGGTAAAAATATTAAGGAATGAAGAATTTGAGCTTGGATATGTAAATGTTGTTTGATTTACTGAAATTGATAGGCGTTTGTTTCATTTCAAGGTGTTTGATTGTCAGAAAGTTTTGATTTTTATTTTGTTCTGAATTTGGTTTTGGTTTTGGAGCTGCAGGGAGGAATTCGAGTTTGGATAAGAAGAAATCTGGGTCGAAATCAGGAGGGAAAGTAGGTTCTGATTCTAAAAGTGGGTCTCGAATTTCGAATGTCAATGCTATAGGATACCGCTACCCTTCTCCTGAATTTCAGGTGTGTTTTGTTGGCTTAAAGGTTCATCTTTTATTATGAGCTCAAATTGCAGTTCGTTTCATAATCAAACTTGCGCGATACTGATATGAGAGTGAATTTGGTTTCTATTTTCGTTACTTGTAATGAGTTAAAAGTACTAGTAAACCGGTTTTGTAATAAAAAAATTACTTTAAATACATTGTAATGCTAATTGGTCACTGAGAGGGATCCTATATGTTGAGTTCTGTTCCCACTTTTGACAATGTGGATAACTGATAATGCATTTAGTGTTGGTGAATGATCGACTTAGCAGTTTGAGATCTCCATTGATAAGTTCAGATATGTTTTGTTTTATTCAACAGGAGGGTTTCTATTCAAAGTTCCGTGTTAAGGGTGACGCTGAGGATGAAAATATGGACGAGTCAAGCCCTATGGTTTTAGTTGATCTGAGTGATACCCAAATTTCTGCTCATGCAGACCAGACACCAGCTTCAGAGCCTCAAGATGTGAAATTTACATACCACTATGGTTCAAGTTTTGTGTTAGGTGAAAGCTCTCATAGAGGATTGGGGTTCTCTGAAGAACTTGAGGAAACCCCAAGTGGGGTTGAAGCTTCCTCAAAAGAAATGGAAGAGCTGGAAGAGATGTGTTGTGGATCATTGTCTTCTGAGAAGGATGCCAACCAGAGAATTGGTTATGAAGATGGTGATGATATGGCAGAAGATCTGCCGACAGAGGTGATGTCTTCTGATGAAAATGCAGGTTTTCTGTCATTTGGAGGGATTAGATTGTACACCCAGGATATATCTGATGAAGAAAGCGAGGAAGATGAAAATGATGCTTCAATTTATGAAGGAAACTTGGAGTCTTCTGAAAGTGGAGATTCTGAAGAGATGTCTGATAGTTATTCAGATATTGATGATGAGGTTGCAGAAGATTATTTGGAGGGAATTGGTGGGAGTGACAACATTTTACGTTCCAAATGGTTGCTAGAAAAACAATTGGATGTGTCTGATACAGATAGTTCTTTGAGTAGTGACTTTGATGAGACTGTTCAGAAGTTGGGTGGAATTGCTCTTCAGGAGGCGTCCAGGCAATATGGTAAGAGAAATGCCCGTTCACAAAAGAAAGACAATGTGGCTGAAGGATATGCTCGGCCTTTGGCTATAGATGACCTAATGCTTGTAAAGGATCCCAGAATTCGTTACGCAAAAAAGAAGCCTGACACTAGGTTTCCTCAGTCTTGGCCTTCGGAAAGGAGCAAATATCCAAGAAATAGTCCTGGTAAAGATTACTTGGATATGATGCACTATACGTTTTGCTGCGTATATTTAACTATGTACGTGCATGAACAGAATATGATAATGTTCTGTCTGAGCTCCAAATTAAGTTATTTCAATTTTTCTTTCATCCTTCATATAGAGTATTTCAAAATAGTTTTGAGCACGGAATATTATGTAAAGTGCATGGGTGATAAACATTTGAGGACCTTTTGCATGTCAGAGGCTTATCTTCCATGCCTTCACCTCACATTTTTACACTTAAATTGACTTTCCAATCAGGTACTAAGAAAAAATATCGTAAAGAAATGATGGCTGTGAAGCGCCGAGACAGAATGCTGCGCCGAGGTGTTGACTTGGAGCTAATAAATTTGGTAAAATCTTTTTATTTTTTTTGTAATGGTGCATACAACCTAATTTCATTTTGTTCCAATTACTCACTGTCGGAAACCAACGACTACCTTTCAGCTCTACTTTTTTATTTTATTTTTTTGTAGAAACTAGAGCAGATTGTTTTGGATGGAGTAGATATGTTCTCTTTTCATCCTATGCATTCACGGGATTGTTCACAGGTATGTAATTTTGATTTACAGTTTGATCTTTTTTCTGTAGTTTCATCATTGCCACTTCTTACGAGATTGAATAGATTTTAATTGACTAAATCACTTAGTGAATTATATACTCACCGTTGAGCCAGTGGGCGCTTTGATTTTGATAATTAAAATTGTGTTTAACTCAACTCTCTCTCCCCTCTCTATTTATACAAAAGCTCTGGTGATTAGAAATTTAGTTAGTATGAAACCCAGGCAATAGATGTGATGTGAATTGTGCTTTGTGATGATTGATATGTTTCAATTTTCAATACACCAAATGAAAGTGTCTGTTTAATTTATATCTACAGTTGGCCATTTTTAATGTACTACCTGTGAATCTGTTAGGTGCAACGATTAGCAGCAATCTATCAACTGAAGAGTTCCTCCCAAGGTTCTGGCAAAAAGAGGTACATGAGTTCCTTTTGTGGATTACACGTAGAAAACATAGAGATTGATGTGTTCTTTTTTTACTCCCTAGATTTGTTACGTTGATGCGGACACAACACACAGGCATGCCATCAGCAATCAATAAAATTCGTC
Source organism: Comarum palustre (assembly GCA_951800085.1). Classification (NCBI taxonomy): domain Eukaryota; kingdom Viridiplantae; phylum Streptophyta; class Magnoliopsida; order Rosales; family Rosaceae; genus Comarum; species Comarum palustre. Next base: position 16,983,169 of record OX637590.1, read on the forward strand.
TGGAAAAGGTTATTGGTTACTTCCATTCTCACCAATATGTATTCTATTCCTGGCTCCCACCAATATATATTCTATTCTGGCTCTACAATTTTCTGATGTTGTTATGATTAATGTTACTGAGGTACCTCATGATTGATTACTGTATTTCAGTTGATTGGAGCTGGCATGGAGGATGATGATTTTTCTGTTGTTGGGCCTACTGGAGACAAAAAGAAGTCGATGAAAATCAGAAAAGGGTCTGGTTTAAAGGCACCAGAATCTAAACAAACTGGCCAAAGAAAGACAATGAAGGTCTCAGCCAAACATGGCAGCAGCAAAGTTTTTGAACAAAAAAGTAGTTGGAAAGTGGATTCATTTGCTGATAAACCAGTATCATTTGTATCAAGTGGGGTGATGCAATCACAGACTGAGATCACAACTATTGATTCCTTGGGATCGCAGACTGAGATCCTCACTATCAAGTCAACAATAGACTCAAGTTCTAAGAATGAGGGTGTTGGTGGCTCAGCTGATTTCCATTCGTTTGAGGTACACACCAAGGGTTTTGGATCAAAGATGTTGGCTAAGATGGGATTTATTGAAGGTGGTGGATTGGGGAAAGATGGACAAGGTAGGGCAGAGCCTATTGAAGCGGTCCAGCGTCCTAAATCACTTGGGTTGGGTGTAGAATTTTCCAACACCATTGGTGTCCAAGTCGTTAATACTCCAGCAAAACAGAACCCAGCAAAGAACACGCCAACAAAACATAAGTCAGCAAAGAGCATGCCTGCAAAGAACAACCCAGTAAGGAACAAACCTCAAACTGAGAGAGTGGGATCTTTTGAAAGGCATACCAAAGGATTTGGATCTAAGATGATGGCAAGGATGGGATTTGTTGAAGGAATGGGATTGGGGAGGGATTCACAAGGCATTGTCAACCCTCTGGCTGCAGTCAGGCTACCGAAATCCAGGGGGATAGGTGCCTAAGGTCAGTATGTTCGTGCTAGTGAAATCGAATACCCCATTAGTTAGACTTTAATTCAAGTATTTATTTTCTTTCATGCAGCTCATTTTGCATATACCTTGTTAATTTGTCATCAACATTTAACTTATTACTTGTATTTCACTCCCTACAGATCTGTACATTAATTTGGTGTTGTTGGAAATAAATCATGTGGTACAGACTACACAGTGACCATTATTAGGACACAATGTGTCTGCCCTTGCCATTCAATCTCCTTACATAGGCATTCAATCTCCTCTTCATTGTTGTTTTTGACAGTCAATCTTTCAGGCACGCTTATGGTGCACCAAATTCACGATTGGACTATATTGTGTATGAATTGCATGGCTTTATGATGAATCATTAAATAGGGCTCATAATCTGATATCAGCATTCAAAGTAATGTGTTGAACACTGGAGGGGTTAAATTCACAGTTACGATCTCAAATTCAAAATTCATAATGCATCCTTCAATTCAAGTCTGTGAATATACAAGTCTTAGATCTCGAATAAAGAAAAATTGTGAAATGAGCAATGATCATCGGTTGACCATCCCTGCTTATACGTTATGGATTCTCAAAGCCATAAATGGAAATGGAATGGTTAAACTAGTGATCAGTGTCTAGCATGTACAAAGTGACATTTTACAAACTTGCGTTGTGCAAAGTGGTGAGCATTCAAAGGAAATGACTCAAGAACAAAGGAATCGAACAAAGATACATCTGAACCACATGGCCTAAGACATCAACAATGGAAAGGATTTGAAGAAAATCAGTAACTATTGCATCTTGTACATCTTTGAGCTTAAAATCTTATCTTTTGTGAAGAAAAGATGCTTGAACCGTTATAAATGGTTAATAATGACATCGATACTAAACAACGAAAATGTTTTAATTCTAATTGTGGTCTTTCAAACAATAACGAAAGAAACCATTTCAGGAGACGACTTTTTTCTGTTTATTGTAATGAGGCCTAGTTGATGACTTTTCAATTAATTGTTTATTAGACTAACTTTTTGATCAAATTTTGACATCTTAACCGGAAGTTGTAGATTTATATAAGTAGATCAATCATACAAAATTTTAGCCAAATTAGTGATCGTTAAGACCTTGTTGTAGATCAAATCAATTGACGAACCAAATCTGTCAAACATGAACCTTCAAGTTCATAATTGGTAAATCACACTTATGAATGCTTTAACGGTTTTCAATTCAGTTGAAAATTTACATAAATGGTCTACTCATAAATATTTATAAAATGAACAGTTAAGATGTGAATATAAGATTGAAAAACGAGATAAACCGAAAAGTCTTTAAATTAAAGATCCTCACGGGAAGGGCTCCCGCATCATTCATATCTCTTATAGGTCTCCTTCAATATAATTGGATCCCGTTTGGTAAAAATTAGAGGTACTTCTCTTTACCAGGGTGGTGGTGTATATACGATGTAATTGCATACTTGATATCATGGATCAATCTTTAACTCGTCTTTAAGTTAATCAACCAACGCAGCACTATATGGGTGCATACTGCCAAATTGTGTACACAAGAAAATCAATACAACAGATGTGGGTGCATATTACCAATTTTTTATTATTATTTTTGGATTGAATTGTTGCCCAGATTTTAAAACTGAAACACGATGCTTATATTCCTAATTAAATAAGTTGTACAATACTAAAGAATAGTTTGCCAGTAAGGGTCGTCAGAGGTTGCTCGATAAAGTTTACTCAAGCCTTTAGAGATAGTTGAGATCAATAATGGGGGGTGACAACTGAGAACAATATGATACGAGGTGAGTATTGTATATAAAGTGAAAAAATTAAGGATAAAATAAGATATATAATGTTAAATTATAAAGATGGAGGTGTATATAGAAAATTGGAAAGTGCAACAAAAATTTCAGCAAAAGCCAAAACTTGTGTAGGGGCATTTAGGAAAAAGAAAAACCAAAACTTGTGGCACTTTCATGAAGAACAACCATCCATATATAACACCCCTAGTCTAAAAGAGAGCCATTGCCTCCCAAAATTCCTCACTTTTTTGGCCCTTCTGCCCTAAAGTCCCAAACCCAACAGATTTCTGACGCTTCAAGGAGATCTCTGCTGGTTTCACTCACACCCTGTGCTATCCACTTGTCCATGTCTTACACACTGCTACAGGTCGGTTAGATCCTCAAAGATTCAAACTTTAAGCTCCTATTGCAATTGAAATTACATAAAGTTCCAAACTTTTATTGTATTTAATGTTTATTTCTGCAATTCCAGATCTTTAATGCTGTGGTAGTTTTAGTTTTGATTCAATTTTTGTAACTGAAACTTATTTGGGATCAAAGTTTTGTATTCAAGTTTGAAACTTTGGCTCATTCCGTGTTCTGGGTGTTCCAGATCTGACGTAAACCCTTTGAAGAATGGAGCTTTCTCATAGATTTAGGATCTGGGCTTTCACCATTTTGTTGGTATTTCAATCTGTGTATGGATTTTATCTTCCGGGTAGTTATCCTCACAAGTATGCCGTCGGGGATGAGTTGTTTGTGAAGGTGAATTCTTTGACTTCCATTGATACCGAGATTCCGTTTAGCTATTACAGTTTGCCATTTTGTGAGCCCCCAAATGGTATTAAGGACAGTGCTGAGAATCTCGGGGAGCTCCTCATGGGGGATCGCATTGAGAATTCTCCGTATAAGTTTAAGATGCACACCAATGAGTCAGAGATCTTTATGTGCAAGTCTGGTCCGCTGAATGCAGATCAGTTCAAGCTGTTGAAGAAGAGGATCGATGAGATGTATCAGGTCAATTTGATTTTGGACAATTTGCCTGCGATCCGGTACACCCAGAAGGAGGGTTTTCTGTTGAGGTGGACGGGGTATCCGGTTGGGATCAAGGTTAAGGATGTGTACTATGTGTTTAACCATTTGAAGTTTAAGGTGCTTGTGCATAAGTATGAGGAGCCCAATGTGGCACGCGTGATGGGTACTGGTGATGGGGCAGAGATGATCCCAACGGTTGCAAAGACGGATTCAGATGTGCCTGGGTGGATCATTGTAGGGTTTGAGGTGATACCTTGCAGTTTCATGCATAATGCGGATGCTTTGAAGAATTTGAAAATTTATGACAAGTACCCCACTGCTATTAAATGTGATCCAACGACTGTGGCAATGGCTGTTGATGAAAAGAAGCCAATTATCTTCTCGTATGAGGTTGAATTCGAGGAGAGTGACATCAAATGGCCCTCGAGGTGGGATGCTTATTTGAAGATGGAGGGATCTAAAGTCCATTGGTTCTCCATTCTCAATTCTCTGATGGTGATTACTTTCCTTGCTGGTATTGTCCTTGTAATCTTCTTGAGGACTGTTAGGCGGGACCTGACACGGTATGAAGAGCTAGACAAGGAGGCTCAAGCACAGATGAATGAGGAGTTGTCTGGCTGGAAGCTTGTTGTTGGGGATGTTTTCCGTGCTCCAGACCATCCTGCCCTGCTGTGCATAATGGTTGGTGATGGGGTTCAGATCCTCGGGATGGCAGTGGTTACCATATTGTTTGCCGCACTTGGGTTCATGTCCCCTGCTTCCCGCGGGACACTTATTACAGGCATGCTGTTTTTCTACATGATCCTTGGTATTGCTGCCGGTTATGTTGCTGTTCGTCTTTGGAGGACAATTGGCTGTGGAGATAAAACAGGATGGGTTTCAGTCTCATGGAAGGTTTCTTGTTTCTTCCCTGGAATCGCTTTTGTGATTCTGACGACCCTGAATTTCCTATTGTGGGGTAGTCACAGCACAGGAGCCATTCCATTTTCTCTGTTTGTTGTTCTCATCTTGCTCTGGTTCTGCATTTCTGTTCCCCTTACTTTAATTGGTGGATACCTTGGGGCCAAGGCACCTCACATTGAGTTCCCTGTTCGTACCAACCAGATCCCCAGGGAAATCCCTGCACAGAAATACCCATCCTGGCTGTTGGTTCTTGGAGCTGGTACTCTCCCCTTTGGCACCCTATTCATTGAGCTCTTCTTCATCATGTCTAGCATTTGGATGGGCCGTGTCTATTATGTATTCGGGTTCCTCTTCATCGTATTGATCCTTCTGGTTGTGGTTTGTGCTGAGGTGTCTCTAGTTCTGACCTACATGCACCTCTGTGTGGAGGATTGGAAATGGTGGTGGAAGTCCTTCTTTGCCTCTGGTTCTGTTGCCATATACATTTTCTTGTACTCCATAAACTACCTAGTATTTGATCTCAAGAGCTTAAGCGGGCCTGTGTCTGCTACTCTTTACTTGGGATATTCCCTCTTCATGGTCATGGCCATCATGCTTGCCACAGGCACGGTTGGGTTCCTTTCTTCATTCTGGTTCGTGCATTACCTCTTCTCCTCAGTGAAGCTGGATTGACAAACTAAAGAACTTTTGCCACCTGAAAATTGCCACTTCAAAGAGTAGTGGTGATCATCATGCAGCGAAGAAAGAGTCTACAGATGTTCCTACCAGTCTATTACTTTTCTTTTAATTCTGTTAGAAAACTTAGTTCATGTAACAACAATAAATTGTCCAGTTTTGCGTAATTCTTTGATAGATGATATATCATGCCTTGTAGTTTGATACGGAAGTTAAATTGATGTTAGTTGGCCTGTGATGTTATCTTCTGTACTTGATTTAACAGTCTCGTGCTGTTTATTGTTCAAGCGTTCTATACTCTAGTTAATACTGATCAAAAGCTAGGAACTGTGGTTCTTCATCCAAGGAAGGTACAAGTGTACAACATCTCCCTTCTCTGTAAAAAAAAAGATAAAAAATTAATCTAATACTCTTAACTTATGATTAAAATTAGTTCAGTTTTTTAATACCCTTAACTTTTAAATGTCTACAACTTAGCTTAAATTTTCATGTTAGACTTCAATATGATATTTGATGCAGATGTGGAGCTGACAAGGAGGCCTTACATACTAGTATTGACTATCAAAATGTATGAAACGATCAAAATAACTCTAATGACAGTTTTTCTTTATGACCCGTAAGAGTTATGTTAGTCATTTTTATACATATTGAGAGGTAATACTAATATGTATAGCCTCTATGTCGACTTCATATTTAGAGCTCAAAATGAAAATTTAAACTAAAGTGTAAATATTTAAAAGATAATATTAAAAAGATAAATTTTAAAAATTTATCTTTTTAATATTATCTTTTAAATATTTTAACCAAGTAACAAACTGAATTTTATCCAAAAAAACTCAAGGTTTTGGTAAACAAAATCTAACTGTAACCAAAAAAGAAAATCTAACTTCAACCCAGACGTGGCTCCCACCTACAGTTTATATATGGTCAGGACAATACTGTGCCACTGGCAGTGATTTAGTGTTAAAATCTTAGCTTGCGGGCCTTGATCAGAACAGAGAGGGAACTAGTGGTGTCAGTTTTTCATGGCTTCATCCTCTTAAACTTGGTACCCAAAACTCATTTTTCTTAGTTTGGTTCATAGGTGCTCAGAGATCATAAGAATGATGCTCACTTCGCTGTCTCATATTCAATCCACCAATGTCTATTCCACTCCATCAATCTTTCCCAACTCTCCTCCCCTACTCTCTTCTTCATCTTCTTCCTTTCTGAGCCATCTTCTCACCGTCTCTCTCTGCATGTCTACAGCAATGACCGGTTTAGGATCACCCACAAATCCAATGTCTGTTAAAAAGAAGAAAAAAGATGTTCAGCTTGTGTCTGATAGTTGTAATCTTTCCTGGACAACAATACTTATTGTGTTTACTGTTTTGATTTTGGTAGGGACTGAAGTTGAGTTGTTCTTCAAAGGAGGCTCCTTTGAAGGTTATGATTTCCGGTGCACCGGCTTCTGGGAAAGGAACTCAGTGTGAGTTGATTGTCAAGAAGGTAATCATTGTCATAAGGATTGTAATTAGAGACTAAGAAACCAAGTAGTATTGCTAGGCTTGATATATGCATCATTTATGACTTACTAGCTTCCTCTTCAGTTTGGATTGGTACACATATCAACAGGGGACCTTCTAAGAGCTGAAGTGTCATCTGGCACTGAGATTGGGAACAAAGCCAAAGAGTTCATGAATGTTGGCAAGTTGGTTCCTGATGAAATCGTCACAGCTGTATGTACTCCATGTGTTCATGACTTCTAATTGTTCAATCCTTTATCTAATTGGTAACATTTTGTACTCTCTTGTGTAGATGGTGACGTCACGATTATCACGCGAAGATGCAAAAGAAAAGGGTGGCTTCTGGATGGATATCCGCGAAGTTTTTAGCCAAGCACAAAGTCTGCAAAGTTTGAAGATCATACCAGATGTTTACATGGTCTTAGATGTATGTGAGTTTTATCTACTTAGTTGAATTTGTAAGTATAGAACTCTAGACACATGGACCATAGTTTCATAATGCTTTTAAAGAAAAATTTTTGTATGAAAATGAAACCTTCTGGTGCTACTACGGTAACCCACATTTTCATTTTGGGAAATGACTTGGGACATCTGTAAAGTAGGTATAGTTTGGTAATATTATAAGCACACTTCATATTTTGGGTCTAGCTACTGCTTACATTCAAATTGCTTTAAAATGAATTGATATTTACATAGGTGTTATTTCGTAATACTCAGGTTCCTGATGAAATTCTAATCGACAGATGTGTTGGAAGGAGGCTAGACCCAGTTACAAAGAAGATTTACCATATCAGAAATTTCCCACCAGAGACTGAGGAAATTAAAGCAAGACTTACTACCCGGCCGGATGACACCGAGGAAAAAGTAAGTATGATTTGGCATCTTACATTTCAGTGATTTTACTCATGCTATTTATACAAGTTATCATTGGTTATTCTCTCATATGCATAGGTATGGAAAAACCGACTTCATCATTATTCTAACGTTAGGTCTTACATTTGGTTGCTGACAATAAATCAATTTCTGGTTTTCATGTAAGTGAAGGAACGTCTTGAAATATGCAAGAAAAATGCAGATGCAATCTTATCCACTTACTCAAACATAATGAAAAGGGTAACTTACTGTTCTCATTTTCCCTTTTATATGTACTGTCTGAATATATGTAAACAGCTCTCTTGAATACACAGATTGATGGAAACCATCCTAAAGAAATAATTTTAGAGAAATAGACTCTATTCTGACTCAAGTGCTGAATGATAAAGAAAAGAAGAGGAAATTTGGTAAGCTTCTTCTGGATCTAAGTACACTTTATGAGTTTTCCCTAAACTAGATGATTTTATTTTAGAGGGATGGTGTAGAACCTCGTTATTAGGTATTATACAACTTATCTGGAGACGAGTTGTTGTCATATACCAATGCAACTCTTTTTTTCTTTCTCCTCACTCTTTCTTGATTGGTTTCTGGTGACTACTTTTGAAGAGAATCGTGATCTAGAAGTATCGCTCAAATATGAAAACTTAGTTTGATTTGGGTATTTGTCAAATTTTAGGGAGTAGCTTAAGTCAGTCATCTTCGGTCCAGGTGCCTTTTCTATGGTTTACACTTTTCACTGTCCAGATTATATTCAAGTTTTGATCAATAATATGTGTCTCCTGTTGTATTTTGGTTTAGGAAATTGACAGGATAACTGGAGGGGAATTCTTACTAAATTGAATAACATCCCTCACTCTAGAGACATAAGGAACTATTTTTATGATGATGTACTGCAAGCCACCAAAAGATCTATAAATGATGGAGGACTTCGATTGAAGGTTTGCTTTTGTTTCTACTTACGATGCTTAAGTGTTACCTGTTCATGTATTTACATGGTTGCCTACATGTCAGGATATTGTTTATAAATAATACATCTCTTTGTCAAATCCTCTGGTTACTCATGTCATGGGGCTGGATTCATTTAGCTTAATGTGTCATTCCAATTTTTCAGGTGGAGATTAATATTCAAGAGCTGAACCCAGAAATGGTAAGGTGCCCTTGCCTTAATCTGCTTAAACTTGTTTGGAGTTAACGAAATCTTATGATGCACAGGATGTTTATCGAATAGGTACCTTGATGGAACTGGTTCGAACTCTAGCTCTTTCATTTGCTGATGGTGGAAAATCTGTCAAGGTAATTTGATCCTGGTCGCTCTGACCTAGACTAGTGGCTAATGGTTATGTGAACTTTGCCTGGCATCAAAAATTGTATTGTCAGGTTTGTGTTCAAGGCTCTATGGGGGAAGGTGCCTTTGCCGGAATGCCATTGCAACTTGCTGGTACTCGACAGATCTTAGAGTACATGGACTGGGGTGAATATGTGGCTATGTGAACGTTTATCAAGATCGGTGCTATAGGTAAGAAAAAAAATGGTATGTGTCAGTGTGTCACATCGGATGTAGAGTCAAGTTTCTATTATGGTAGCTATAGACAATGATCATCCTTGATTCCCTGTTAAATGATTTAATTACATTATCCTATATGCGACACTGCCTTCGCATCAATGATGATGTTTGGTACACTAGAGATTCAATCCTATATTGACAGCAGTTGATATACTTTATGTGAAATAGTACAGCATTCAAAATCAATGTTCTCCAAAGCATGTATGCCATGGCCTTAGCTTCTCTTTTTGCAAGTGCAGGTGCCAGACATGTAGATTAGACCGATGACCTGTTTATCTTAGTTGCTCCTCAGAATGCTATCGGGAAGTGTATTATTGAGGTATCTTAAGTTTATGTTTCACCATTACATTTGGAGAACAATAGTACTTCACATTCTTTACTTCTACCTTTTCTGTTAATTATGTTTACAGGACCTGCAAGCTATGACTTATGCTGCTGGGGACCGACAGTAATTCTTATCAATCCTAGGCTCAAGGTCTAGTTTCTACTTTGCATATTGATTGGTTATTTGATGAAATTGATGTTCTGTTACAGACTCACAGTTGAAGTCTACAAGATAAATCTGTATGTACTTCAGAATAAAATGCCAGTGCTCATAGTTAACTTTTGATATCCATACTCCCATCATCTTACAATATGATTTAACTTGGATCTAGAAACATGAAATTGTTCTAATCTTCTGTTCTCTGTAGTATACTGACCAATCTAGGGCCTTGCATCAATATAATGCCCCTCTGCTCACTCTCGCATAAATTTGGCACATACTGACCAATCTATTTGGAGAATTAACTTGTACAAATTTGGCAGCACGAATGTGTATATGTAACTCTTTCTCTTTCTCACAGGGGATTCCTAAGTGGTATATTACAAAACTGAAGGAAGGCAGTAGATTTCATCACATGTCAGTAAATCCTTCTCATCGGATCCCTGGCTGTGTGTTTGTTTCGTGCTCTGAGTAAAGATCAAAAAACATGCTGTAAAGGCCTAAGGCTCTCAGGCATCAGTAACTAATGCTGCCATCACGTACATAAGACAGCTTATACATTTAGTTTTTGCATCTTCTTGTTTTGCTCTCTGTATTTACAGATTGGAGGAGTATATAAAAGTCTCAATGTGCAGGGTTTAAAGTCATCAACAGCTCTTAATTCTCTGTAGTCTGAATAAAAGATGGTCATTAGAAAACAAAGTAGAACTTATCAGGGGTAGCAAGATTCTGGGATTTTATTTCAGAAAACTAACGGCATGTCTCATGTTGAGTACTTAGCATGTAACCTGTCTTTTCATGAGTACTTAAACAGCTTTAGATTCTTGACTATCATTAAAAAGAAGAAGAAACTGTGATGCTAGCTGACATGGTCTATAGCTAATATAAAGGACTGATAGAAACACAGAATTACACTCTTTCTATTCCTAATTATAGTGATCTCATTTCTGGGAATACCTCAACCAAACTCAAAAGTTTTCAAAGCCAGACAATGCTCCTCACTCCCACTACGTCTGGACACACCAAATCGTAATACACGGCTCAGAAAATCACACCTTTCTAGCCTCCAAAAGTAGGATATCTATGTCTATATCCAGATTCATGACTAATGTCATTTCTTTACATGGTGGATTGGTCGTCTTGGAATGTTCCTCCTTTGGAATTGGTTGTCTTTTTCACGAAAGACACCACAAGATATATATGGTTACGCATCAACGTCCTTGAAAACTTGCATGTATGTTTGCCAAACTTAACCTAATTGCATCATCCCTTCACCTGTCAAAGTAATTCATCCTTTTTTATTTGCGGCTAAGTAAGCAATATTAATCATGCATTGGACTTTATATGCATTTTGGTAGTATACAGTCATAGGCTCATAGCCCTGTGCCGGCATCTCATGTCACCCCAATTGCAGATTGTGAGATGAGAGTCATGAGACACAAGTAAGATTCAAATTGCTAACTATAAACCTGATTAAGATCAGTTTAGCAGGTGAAAATCTACATTTGAATGATTGTTGGTAAACTTAGCTTTGAATAACTGTTGAGGATCGATTGGATCAACCATCACTTCATCATTTGGGGCCGTAATGTGGATATCATTGTCACTTTAAAAGAAATTAAAGCTTTCTGAGACACTTTAAAGAAAGCTTTTGATATATTTTGCTATGAACACTTTGGAGAAAGTTGGAGTCTGAAAATGTGGTAATCAGTGAGTGTGGACAAAAACTTTGTTTCGTTGGTTCTGTTTGATTGATAGTTGTGGAATATTATTCGAATACAAGTATAACACCTTATGATCTTTGGCCACATTTCCTTTTAATGTGATCTGATCCATCTTGATTTTGAGCTGCTCAAAATCAAGATTTAAACATGATGATGGAGGATAATTCATGAGAAATTTCCACATTACCAGATCTCTTTGCTTGATTAAAATAGATAAACATCTCTCTTCTAATTACCTGATAAACTGATAATTTCTACTAATGAATATTCATGATTTGGATTAATAACCTGTATCAGATACCAAATGGTAATAAATTAAATTTCTTATGGATAAACTTGTGTGGCACAATTATGATTTTGGATCAGATTAAACATGAGATTTTATGGCACAAATATACCTTTCCATTTTGAATTCCTTTCCTTCTTGGTCATTCCCTATATCTACCAAAAGTGCTTTATTCTTCACTGCCAGTTTCAAAAGTATTGCTAGTTGACACTGTTTTTTTGCTCTCTGTTGATTAGCAGGTATGTAATACTCTATTCTCTCTTTATACTTCAGTGACTTTTTTTGCATTTTTTTTCCAAAAACTAAGTTTTATTTTGGCTCTTTCATGTAGTGATTTGTTTTGGTAGTTTGGATAGATTGTTTTATACCAATCAGACAATAATTCATTTTTTTCTGATTAGTTGGTAACATGAAACAAATTCCTTTTCTTTGCAACTACCTTTTGTTCTGGGGAAATGATGAGATAATCATATATTACTATATGATAAAATATAAACTAAAGATTAAGGTAGTTATCAAGGCATACATCTTGGTGAAGTCTTGCATGCTCCATGTCCATGCCTAATGGTATTTTATGGTCAAATTGTACCAAATATATATAATAATTGATTAATTACTTATACATTTCATAGTATACATATTTTTTGTGGAGTTTATTCCACTTTTTTTTGTTACACAATATATTGATCTTACTTGTGATCATACAGACATATATGATATATGAATCAATGATATACATTATGAAGTATGAGCAATGTCTCACCCAAAATAAAATCCAAATTCCAAACACACCAGACAACATTTGAGAATCTTATCTGCATCATCAAATATGAAACCAAAGGCATCCAACCAAGTCAGTTCCATCCGTGCACCAAGTGGAGGCTACAACTCAAAATTCCACCATGAAAGTGATAGAACTCCTAAAGGTGAATTGAGATTTGAGACCAGTCTCTCTCTGCAGCTCTAGTTTCATTGTTATTCATCAATTTGATGCTAATATGATCCAGGATTTCAATTCCCATTAGCACCCTTTAACACATAATCCAAACCTAATTAATTCCAATATATTTCCCTCTACTTTTGTAGTTAAGAGATTACCAAATTAAAGCAGGTTAATTGTTCTTGACAATTAGTTTACTCAACAAAGGTCATTTATCAATGTGCTGGTGAAGCATGGATTACCAGCAAAAATGGCATGAATATGTATTTTTTTGGAAATGAAAACATGCATATTAGGATAAGGCAGATAGATCACTCGGAACAACAATAGACTAGGAAGAGAGCGTTGCGCTCCCTCCCATAATTTCCGCACTCTTGTAAAAACACGTGTGTTATAAGAGTGCGGAGATAGAGTAGTTGACTCTAAAATAACGAGAAAGTAGGAAGAGAAAACACTACATTAGATTTTTGTGTTTCTGTTCAAATGTAAAACAGTGTTCGTTAAAAAGCTCTAGATATTAATTCTGCTCCATTAGAGCAGCCATGTGGGACGTTAATTTTCTAATCCCAACTTCCCAAGTCAACTGTAAATTTGATGTTTATAAAAAAGCAGAAGCATTGTTGTTTGTGTCATCATATCTCAGACTCTGAGCCTCATTATTGCTTTGAGAAAACAAGGAGCTAAGCACCTCTCTGAAAATGCCAGGTGGTTCTTTTGCTCCAGCCGGCGTGGCCAAGGACAGAGCAGGGCAATACCAAGGCAGGCTCACCGGTTATGTCGTCGTCGCATGCATTGTTGCCGCCGTCGGTGGCTCACTTTTCGGTTATGACATCGGAATCTCAGGTATAAAGGCTTGCCTTCTTTAGATTTGTGGTTTCTGATTCTTGAAAACGCAATGATCCAAGTCATATAAGCTTTGTATTACGCCAAAGTTGAATGTTTTATGATCATTTGGTTATGCAAGTACAAATTTTATGTTCATTGTCCTGAAGGAATAGATTGATATATGTATCAGAACTGTGACAAATTATTTGGTTTGATTTTAAATCCCTGTAGAATTGTGGTTCTTGATTTGTGAATAGGTGGTGTTACATCGATGGATGGATTTCTGGAAAAGTTCTTCAAAACAGTTTACAAGAAGAAGAAGCTTGCTCATGAAAACAATTACTGCAAGTATGACAACCAAGGTCTCTCAGCATTTACATCTTCACTCTACCTGGCCGGTTTAGTCTCATCTCTAGTGGCTTCTCCTGTCACAAGAAATTATGGGCGCCGCGGAAGTATAATCTGTGGAGGAATCAGTTTCATTGTTGGAGCAGCTCTAAATGCTGGTGCTGAGAATATCCTAATGCTCATCTTTGGTCGGATCATGCTTGGTGTTGGTATCGGATTTGGCAATCAGGTATATCACACATTTGCTTACCTTGAACTCCTTTTGAGTAGGTGTAACATTCAAAGCTGATTTCGTTATTGTTTATGATCTTGAAGGCTATTCCACTATATCTGTCGGAGATGGCGCCTACTCATCTCCGAGGAGGTGTCAACATGATGTTTCAGCTAGCAACAACTCTAGGAATTTTCACAGCAAACATGATCAACTATGGAACTTCAAAGCTCGAACCATGGGGATGGAGGCTCTCTCTAGGCCTGGCATTAGGACCAGCACTGGTGATGACAGTAGGAGGAATACTTCTTCCTGAGACGCCTAATAGCATGATCGAAAGAGGATCTAAAGAGAAAGGAAGAAAGCTTCTCGAGAAGATCCGAGGAACTCAAGATGTGAATGCAGAGTTTCAGGACATGGTAGATGCAAGTGAGTTTGCTAACTCCATAAAGAGTCCATTCAGGAACATACTTGAGAGAAGGAACAGACCTCAGTTGGTTATGGCAATCTTCATGCCTACATTTCAGATCCTGACCGGCATAAATTCGATACTATTCTATGCTCCAGTATTGTTTCAAAGTATGGGATTTGGGGGAGATGCATCTCTCTACTCGTCAGCTTTGACTGGAGGTGTTCTTTGCTTGTCTACAGTGCTATCTATAGCAGCAGTTGACAGACTGGGAAGGAGATTTTTACTCATTAGTGGTGGAATAGTAATGATCATCTGCCAGGTAAAATTTTCATTTCTCAAGATAGGATGCATTCTAGTTACTGCTGTCACAGACTGGAATCTTAAACCAAATTTATCTTCTTGAACATGAAACAGGTCATAGTGGCGATAATCTTGGGGGTAAAATTTGGTGAGAATCAAGAACTATCAAAAGGGTACTTCATATTGGTAGTGGCAGTGGTTTGCCTCTTCGTGGTGGCTTTCGGGTGGTCATGGGGGCCGCTCGGCTGGACAGTGCCGAGTGAGATATTCCCACTGGAAACCAGATCAGCTGGACAGAGCATAACAGTGGCCGTGAACCTTTTCTTCACTTTTGTCATAGCACAGGCATTTCTTTCCATGCTATGTGCATTTAAATTCGGGATCTTCCTGTTCTTTGCCGGTTGGATTGCAGTCATGACCATTTTTGTTTTCATATTTCTACCTGAAACGAAGGGAGTTCCTATTGAGGAGATGATACTCCTCTGGAGAAGGCACTGGTTCTGGAAGAAGATAGTGCCCGAATATGCTGAAGATAGCAGTTGGCCAAACAATTCAACTGTGTAGATGTGTAGCTGTAGAGTGTAATGAATCTGTATTACAATGTACTCTACAAAATTCCAAGTTTCAGAAACACTTCAGTAGGCAGTTATATCAATCTATCAGACAAGTCGGAAGCTAATTCTCCTTCAGATGACTAACTTGAACTACAATTTCCCTATTCTGCAAAAAACTGAACCCAAAGCTTCCTGCAAGCAGATCATTCTATCAGACATTCGATCAAAACTATCTAGAAACTAATTCTCCTTCAGATGAAACTTGAACTACGTTTTTCCTTTTCTGCAAACACTCAACTCAAGGCTTCCTGCAAGCAGATCATTCGATCAATCATTAGACCAACACTAGCCGGACACTAATTTTTATTCAGATAACTAACTTGGACTGCATTCCCTCTTTTCTGCCAAAAATAGACTCAAAAATTCGTGCAAGCTCAACTACTACTCTTATTCAAGTATATCCATGGCCATGATCAACCATCACAACTACAGACCATCAAACACAGCATACCACCACAATGTCGGCTTTTAACACTGAAATGTGATCCCATAATCATATTCCAAGCACTAAAAAATATATGTAAAGCAAAATGAAACGCATTCCAAGCAGGTAACAAGGCTCAAATATTACCATAAATATCATAAGCAGTAAACGAACAGGAAAAAAACTCAAACCCTTACTCTGATAACACAGATACCAGACCAACACATTACTTCTCCTCCCTCACACATTAAACCATGCCAACATTATCACGTTGACACTCATACTAAACCAACTATACAAAGCATAAAACCCAGACCTCTCTAATCCATTTTCTTATTTCGAACTCATAAAACTAGAAACCTGCTATTACCATAAACTTTTTGTTCACACTCGAATTGCAGCTATTCCTCTTGAAAAAAAATAAAGGAAGCAATTGAGCCAAATCGAACACATCATCACCATCAGCTACTGAATTTAACCTTCCAAACTCTGCATTCTCCACCGTCCGATCAAACATTCAAGCAGGATCACATTTCCGGTCACTCTCAGATTCACAACAAATCGAGACGCAACAGACGGCGGAGCTCGCTGGTCGCCGAACTGTTCTTAGCCAAAAAAGCCGGCAACGGAACGGAGCTCGGCTGCGGCGAAGCATAATAAGCCCCCGATCCATCACCTTATTTATTGCCATAAGTTTAAGTTATCATTGAGCAATAAAATTCTTTAATTCTCTTTAAAAAAATCGTAAATTACAAGAAAGAGGAGTTTATAAAACTATTAAAAGCTAAGCTTCTCCGGACTTTATTATTATTGTTGTTACAATTGTTTGTGGCTCTAATTCTTATTATTGTTCAGCGTCGTTGTCATTTGCCATGGATATAGGATCGTTTTTTCCGTACTTACGTTCAACCAACAAGGAGGCAAAACCATAATTTGAAACTACTTGCGAGCTTGAGAGTTGTTGCATATATGTCATTCTTACTCATTACAAAACGACATCGATCATTTCTATGAAACACTACACAGTTCTTTAATGCAAAGATTTTCCTTTTTTGAGCCCAAAGATTATAGTTGCTTGAACAAGAATGCTAACTAAGATGGCAGTGGTGCACTGGTTCTCTAAAAATCTAAGATCATGATGAACACACTAAGATTTGACCCAAAAAAGAGTATATCATCGGAAGCAACCAGTGTTGCCTTTTTATGATTCACCAATCAACAGAAAACAGAGTAATGCAGTTTCTTGTTTTAATGCAAAAAAAAGAGAGAGACATAAAGAGAAGGAAACAGTCCTATGTAATAGCATAGCAAAAGCTAGTGGCAAAATATCTTTTTTAAGGGTTTGAAACCCAGCCAAACTGGGAGGCTCATCCACGCTCGAATTTTATCAAATGTGAAAGAGAAAATACGTAGTTCAAAAAGAAAAAACACAAGACAAAAAACTAAGAAAAAGAGAATAGGACAGACCTATCTCTTATACAAACCAAATAAGAAGCTAAAATACACATGCAACGAGATGGAAATGTCATTGTAGATATGAAAGTCTTTTTAACACGTCCAACCCATGATAGGAATTAAGACCGACGAACATAAGGGAAGCTCAAATCATCTATACGCAGGTAAGGAGAAATATTAGGTGGAAGAGAAACTTGCCATACCAGGGAAGAAGAGAGTAAACCCATGTTCGTCATTCTGTCAGCCACCGTATTACCTTTCCGAATAATATGAGAATAATAAAATGTCATCGTCTGAATACGAGCCAAACAAGTAAGCCAGACAATTTTAAGAGGCCAAGGGGGGACAAAAGAAGAGAATTTAATACAAGCAATCACACAAGTCGAGTCACATTCAAGCCAAAGGCATTTCCAACCAAACTGAAATGCACACTCAATCTCAATGATGACACCCATAAGCTCAGAGTAGAAGGCAGAATTATGTCCTAACCCTTTACAGTAACCGCCAATGTAACGACTATTAGCGTCACGAAAAACTCCACCACAAGCTTCTAAGCCCGAATTTCCCTTTGCAAGACCATCAATATTCAATTTTATCCAAGGAATAAATGGAGGATGCCAGAGGACTAACCGATGCGGCATGTGAGGTTTCAAATTAGGCTGAATACCCAATCCGATCAGAAGCTGAGAATCTACCAAACCACTTGAGTAACCTGGCATGTAGCTAGCAGCAAAACGTAACCAAGCCTTAAGAGAACAAAATATTCGCATAAGAGAAGGACTCCTGCCCTCAAATCTGAGTTTATTGCGTGCTTTCCAAATAGACATAAGAGTATAAAAACTATCAGCAAGCCATGTATTTCTGAGTTGGGGAGAAACGCTTACTGAATATAGATGTAAATAACTCACCCGTACTGCCACTAGTTGGTAACCGAGTCCCAAAGCAACATGCCAACCACTACTAAACATGTTGCGCAAATGAACAAGTGACAAACAAGTGATTAGAATCCTCAACATGGCCAAATTTACAGAGTTGTCAAACAGACACTAATGGAATGTCTCGTCTTTGAAGTTGCACATCTGTAGGTAATTTATCATGGAAAAGATGCCATGCAAGGAGAGATAATCGTGACGGAATGAAAGAATGCCAAACCTTAGAAACCCATCTATCCTCTGGATACGAATGACGAACTAAATTATATCCATAAAAAAAAAGAACCTGAACTGGAGGGCTCCCAAATTAATATATATGTTTCAGGTTCTACCGGTAATTGGACCTGGAGGATTTCTGTTGCCAAAGTTGAAAAAAAAAATCTGAAAATACACTCGTCAAGTTCCTGCATTGGTCAATGATAAAAGAGTCCACTTTACTCAACAGAAGTTTAGAAAAATTGGCAGCCTACAAAGTATCTTGAGCAATCACAAATTCATAATGCAGAAAGATGAAAATCTATGTGAATCATATTAGGATTGACTGCATAAAAGCAAATAATGAAGTATGATACCAATTTTTACAGCAAACAATTTAGTCATATTAGATATACCAATTCTCATCTAAGTGAACTCTATAACTTATATCCTGACTAGTACAATTCAGAAACAAGGTCTAACCCCAGCCTCAGCTAGAAGCTGAATATTTGGATCCTGAGTTTGAGCATTAGATGCTCCTCTTCCATTCTTCTTAGCCATAGCCTTTGAATCGAAGGCTCTGATACCAAATTGTTAGAGGTTGAACCTTAACTTTTTGGATCAGGCAAGTGTAGGTGATAATTTAAGGCAAGTGCAGAAAAATTAAAGGCAAGTAAGGAAGAAAATACTAGAAATGAAATGCTCATTTAAATGCTATTGAATTCTTACTAGGGAGCTGAGCTAAGTAGCCAGCTAGCTTGCGTTGTCATGAACAGCACGTGTCATCTTGACACTAGACGATCACAACTCACACCAATCGAGGTGGCAGTGATTGATCCTTAGCCGAAACAAACCAAACACAACGTTTTACAACCCGAGTAAACAGAAAGAAAATAATAGAAAATAAAAGGGCTTTCCTAGTGGCTCAAGGAAACCTACAAGCTCCTTCATAACATTTGTTTAGACAAAGAGATGACCCAAGAACGCATGTGAAGCAAGTCGTCGCGGAGGCGCTTGTAATTTGACATGGAAGTGCTCGACACAAGGGTATCGACAGGTTGGGGAGGATCAGAGATGGTGATTGAAGGTGGTAAGGTGGCCTGGAGCGGCTCGACGACGGCATTGGAAGCGAGTCAGGGACGGCGCTGGGTCGTCTCCCTCACTCTCTCTCCCTTCACTCGATTTAGGGTTTTGGATGAAAGGCTGAACACTCTTTCCTTTTATACATTGTACATACGGTTCAGATTATAAGAAAGGAGATCCAACGGTTAGGAATAAACTAAATTTGCTACATTGAATAAAACTGGACGAACATGGGAAAATCGTAAAAAATAATCCGAACGTTCGGAAAATATTCTGAAGTTATTATCGAGTTCATATTGATGTGACTGTAATACCGGGACCTTGGATCACAAACTCGACTTTTTTCAGAAAATCAAAAATAAGTCTCGAGTAACTTTCTAATGCGATGTTTGTTTTAAAGAGATTTTTACATGAAAACTGTTGATGTATTAACATATTTATAGATTAGGATCTTCCTTCATGTCAAATTGAAGTTATAGATTATAATCATTCACGTGGTCTAGTGTAACGTGTATTTACAGTGCATATGTGTAAGATTAATTGTGCCTCTTAAAGTGAGGATAAGTGCCTAGAGAATATAGGAAAGGGTTTTGTATATGTGACCACAATACATCGTTAGATAAACATATCACTAACATACTATATTACAAAGAGGCCCGAGTTTTCATTTTCCTAAATCTACAACGACAAATCTCATCATCTGAATGAAGCCCACGAATGCACAATACCCTCTTTACTTTCAATCGTATATTACAAGAAAGAGCAAAAGAAGAAGAGTTTATAGAACTATAATAAGCTAAAGCTTCTCCTTAGCACCTCTATCTCCAGCTGCGCCCTTTCGATCCTTGATACCCTTTGGCCTCCTCGTTCATAATACTGACATCGTTTGCGCTATGGAAGGGTTCTAGACGGTGTAGTTCTGCTGGATGGTTTCGATGTCAAGCCCCTTCAGCTTGACCACAGATTCGACGTGACCCTTTAAGGTGTGGAGCTCCCTCAGCCTGCAAATGTATATGCAACATGTACAAAATCAATGAATGCAAAACTCTCAGGCATACTGCTACTGAGAATTTCTATTGTGAGTGACAATTTCTCATTCCTCTATGTTTTCGTACACGCGTAGGTGTGAGATTCATACAGAACATCTGAAAGAGACCTTTGGATTGAACGATTGAGGTTACAAGGAAGCATCATGGTAAAAAATGGATGTTTTTTTATCAAACTCTTTCAGCTGTGGCATTAGTAGTTCTAAAACTGGTCTGATTATTAATTTTACCTAGCAACTTCTGCTCGCCTCTTGGCTTGCTCAGCTATCGATTGCTCATCCCCGTGGTTTCCGTGGAACAATTCCGGAGGAGACTGGAGACCATTGAGTGTTCGTTGAGTTGCTGCCCACTGTGCCTCTCTCTCAGCCTTTCCATAGTCATTGTTCGTTGAGAAGGCAGTCTTGATAGATAGTTAAAAACACATTGAACAAAACAAGATTAAGTAGTCATGAAAAGAAGACAACAAAATAGGATTTGAGAATGTCAGGACTAGCTAGAAACAAACCTTTTTCTGTACAACAGAATCCCAGGCATGGCCACTCAATGCGAAACGGATTATGAACTTGAGGACATCGAGAGGGAAATAGGTGACAATGCTGTAGATCCAGATAACGCCAGCCCATCTCCATCCGACACCGTCGATTCTAGCAAAGTGCCAGTTACAATACACAGCAATGAGGGTAGCCAACTGTACAACATATGAAAGTATTGAACTTAGTTAAGTAACATAGGCAACATAACAAGTTTCTGAAGCTAGTCTAAACATTATGGAACAAGACAGAAATGTGCCACTAACCATCTGCGCTACAAGAAAGGCAACCATGAGCATGGTACCAGGGCGTTCAAGAAAAGAGAAGCTTCTTGATCGGGTCACGAAGATGAGCGCTTGACTGAGGATGCTCACTTGGAGGTAGACAGCAGAGTTTAGGTGGGCGGCGTTGCCCCCAATATGTTTCACACCAAAAACTCTCTGCAAATAGTTAAAAGGTTCTATGAGGATTGCTATAAATAAAAGTTGTTAGTTAAGGTTTTTAGTGTGACATTTTGAACTTACAGAGAAGAATTGAGTGTCATGTGCAATCCAGAAGAAGACCACAGTCATGACAGCCATGTAAGTTCCGAGGACAATTCCAGTGGCAAAGATTTCCTTGAGCTTCCAGGAGTCAGGCAGAGGAGATGGCTTCACTCTATCCTTAGAGATAGTCATGATGGTGCCGTCGTTCAAGATTGCAATGACCAAGACCATGAAGGGTGAGAAGTCAAACTTCCAGATGAGAGCAAGGAGCAAGAATCCCACCACAATACGGATTGTGATTGAAACAGCATATATGGTGTAGTTCTTCATCCTCTGGAAGATGGCTCTGCTTGTCAACACGGCGCTCACTATGACACTCAAGCCTGGCTCAGTTAGTACAATGTCTGAGGCACTCCTGGCTGCATCAGTTGCATCATCCACTGCAATGCCAATGTCTGCTCTCTTGAGTGCCGGGGCATCATTCACACCATCTCCGGTCATACCACAGATGTGGTTCCTCTCCTGCAGCTTCTTGACAATCTCATACTTGTGCTCTGCATGTACGCATGTCCAATTGTATTAGTTTCTGACTTCTTTCTTTGATTATGCTCTACTAAGAAAAAAAACATATGTTTACCAGGGAAGACTCCAGCAAATCCATCAGCCTTTTCAATGAGCTCATCAACAGGAATTGTAGCAATGGACTCGTCCAAGCTTTGGCCAAGGAGGGAAGATGAAGGATACATGTTGGTGCCCATGCCAAGCCTTCGTCCAGTCTCTTTTCCAATGGCAAGTTGGTCACCAGTGATCATCTTGACATTGACACCAAGCTCAAGAGCACGGCGGATAGTCTCGGCACTGTCATGTCTTGGTGGATCAAAGAGAGGCAATAGACCAACAAACTCCCATGGATCACCAGCACTTTCCTTGGTCTTCTCTGATACTGTCTGTCGTGCAACACCTAATGAACGAAGACCACGATCAGCATAGTTGTCAATGACTTCATGAGCCTTCTTCTTAGCTTCTCCCTTTAGGTCACATAATTCGATCATCTGGTGAACAGGCAAAACAATTAGATGTCAGGGCTGAAAATGCAGCTACAGAAGCGAATCAAAAGGGTACAATAAGACTATATATCTTACTTGCTCAGGAGCACCCTTGCTGCATCTGTGCCAATCGCCATTGCTATCGATGTAAGTGATTGCTGTGCGCTTCTCGACAGGGTTGAAGGGCAGGAAATGCACCTCAGTGATCCCAGCTCTTGCCTACATATTAATCACCAATATATCAATGTATGCTGCATGCAGGTGCAATGACTACATGTTACAAGATAACAAGTAGAAAAACAATACGTAAATGGTGCATGATATGTACCTCCTTGGGGTCACCCAGCATCCCAACAATTGAAGCATCTATTGCGTCCTGGTTTTCGATCCTGGAAGCCCTGGCAGAGAGCAAGACCACTCCGTCTTTGTCCAAATCCATAGGGAACACCTGCAATCACAATTACATCAGAACAACTAAGCACTCACATTATAAAGAGTATCATGAATTCATGAGCACATAATATGACAATATTACTTGCTCACTAACCTCAATCAGACTCTTGTCGACAGTAAGCTTGTTGAGGGTGAGAGTTCCGGTCTTGTCACTGCAAAGTACATCCATTCCTGCCATTTCTTCAATGGCTGTCATCCTCTTTGTGATGGCGCCTTGCTGTGATAAGCGGTGAGACCCAATAGCCATGGTCACGGATAGCACCGTTGGCATGGCAATGGGGATACCTCCGATCAGGAGCACCAACAGATTGTCAATACCATCTCTATATGCCCTGCGCTGAATGGGGTACATCACCAATATCTCAATCACCATTCCAATTCCAATGGAGCAGATGCAGAAGTTACCAATGGATGTCAACACCTGTTTACACAATCCAATACGTCATACTAGGTCCAAAAGTACTCAAAGATTGAATCAAAATGATTGACATAAAATTTGGTCAACTAAATACAGTAAAACATACACCATCATACATACCTTCTGGAAGTGACCAACTTGGTTGGTGCTATCCACCAAATGTGCAGCCTTGCCAAAGAAAGTGTGGACTCCAGTTGCGATAACAACGGCCTCAATCTCACCCTGCTTGCAAGTAGAACCAGAGAAGACCTCATCGCCGGGGTTCTTGGTAACCGGTAGGGACTCACCAGTGAGTGCAGCCTGGTCAATCTTTAAAGGATCACCTTCTAGTAGACGAGCATCGGCTGGGACTATATCTCCCAACTTGATGCTGATGATATCCCCAGGTACCAAAATTTCTGCCTCTTGCTCACTCCATTTTCCATCTCTTAAAACCTATATTCCAATTTCAGTTTAGTCCTGAACTCTTAATATAAACACATTTGTGCATTGATTGGAGAAATGTCGTCGATGTATGTACATTTCAAATTCAAATTAGTCCAAATTAAGAAACATGGATGCTTTAATATCCTTGATGAACATAAATATAGACATAGGAACCTTGGTCTTGGGGGCAAGACTAGCCATAAGTGCTGCAGCAGCATTGCCGGCATTGTTCTCTTCGATAAATGATATGGTTGAGTTGATGAGCAGAAGCACCACAATGCCGACGAAGTCCGGCCAATCCGTAGGCCTTCCCTGTTCAAATTTCATTTGTCAAATACCATAACTTTCATCGCAAGAAATCGAAACTAACTACTCGAAACAATATTCTAACTAGTTCCAGTTGGATTGCATACCCCTCCATTGGCCAAAACAATGGCCATGATTGCAGCCAACTCCATCACCCATGATAGGGGATTCCACATGAACCCTAGGAACTTGAGAATCTTGCTCTCCTTCTTTTCTTCAAGCTTATTCTTGCCGAAAACTTGAAGCCTCTTCGTGCCCTCATCTGTGCTCAACCCTTGTTTCGAGCATTTCAGCTGCTCGAACACTTCCTCCACCGGGATTTTCTCCTGCATTACACAATGTTTCACAACTCAATTAATCCGCAGTGGTGTCGATCCTCAACAACAAAGTTCAAGTACTAAAATGCAGAAGCGTACAAGGTCGACATTATCGTTCTTCACGTCCTCCAAGGAGATATCGGCCATGGTTGGATGTTCTGAAGAAAAACGCCTAAGTAACTTAGGCTCTTCTTCTTCTTAGTCTTATCCTACTCTCATGCACCTCCCTACCAGGGCCTCCTCATCCGCCAAAGGCTGGCTTCTGAAGAGACTGGAGAGAGGGAGGTCGAGAGAATATGGAGATGAAAGTAAAAAGGATATCAGTAGATTGAGATTTGTCCGGCTCTTCGGACCCTTTTATTATTAATCTCTTCCGATGGCCTAAGGCTCTACTGCTGCGACCTCCTCTGGTTTTATACAACAAAGAAGACAATGGAATTGGAGGGTCACCTGATTCCTCGGGTTTGTTAGAGGTGTTTGTGGCTCTCATTCTTGCATTATTATTGTGTTGTCATTTGCATGGATATAGGACTCGATCGTTTCTTTTTACGTACGTACAGCCAACTAAGAGAGGCTGCAACCATATAAGTTGAGACTAGTTGTTTACCAACAGTCATGTTTGCATCCATCTATAATAAGAAGATATAGAAAAGATATTCATGAAAAGACAGACTTGTACAGAACAGAGATGCAAACACTCTTGCTGAATCTACAATCATATGTCATTCTTACTCAGTACAAAAGGACAGATCACTTCTATGAAACACTAAACATTTCTTCAATGCAGAGTTTTCCTTTTTTTGTGACCAAAGATTATGCTTGAACAAGAATGCTAACTAAGCTAAGTTCGATGCTGGCAGTGGTTCTCTAAGAATCTAAGATTATGAACATAAAGCAAACAATGAAGTTTAATACAAATTCTCACCTCACAAGCAACCTAAGCATGCTAGAAAGTCACCAATAAGTACTATATCAAGTTGGGAGATATAGTCACAGGTCATTCATTGATTTACACATTAATGGATGTGTTTGGATCGAAATATATATTTTTGGTTTTTACTAGGAAAGCTTATTGGAACAGCAACCACGGTCTTATCTTATATTCGTTATGTGAATAAAATAAGATGTGACGTTAGTGGGTTACTTAAGAATCAAGTCTCAAGATCTTAATGAAGTTCTCTCTTTTCATGGTTAAAGAAGGAAAATCTTTCTGCCTTAGAGTCAAAAGAAAAGGGAAACCCTTAACAGTAGCTCTATAAAAGGGTTAAAGGGCAGACATGAAAAAAAACAAGCAACTTACAAACACAACCCTTTGCAAACACGACTGCAGACACTTGTACGTCTCTCCGGAGTGCACACACCACCAAAAAGGTGGTGTCAAACACAACCATTTGCAAACACGACTGTAGACACTAAGAAAGGACACTTGATGGTACCTTTTGAACCAATCTGTTGTTGTCATACTGATCCATTAGTAAAATTCCATACCCATTAAGGAGTTGATCTATCAATAACTCTTATGGTCTGTTGGTAAACTATCTGCCATCGACATTACTAAGGTTTACATTAGTAAATATCATGACACATATTTTCACTACTTGAGGCTTAACGGTTTGAGTAAGACTCGGTCATCTATATAGTTGGTGAAAAATCCTAGTTGGAAGCAGCTAGATTTGAAGAAGAACTCAGCTTTGGATAAATCGGCATCCGTAACACAACGCTTGAGAAAAAGAAGAGAAGAGTAGTGCGCAGTTTTCAGCATAGATATCAAGTTGCACTGAACTCATCAGTGTTGACACGCCAAGCAAACCGGTTTTCGGAGAAGTAAAATTCTAGCCCGAATAGGCTGTACAAGTTGCTCAATGTAAAATTCACTTAACTAAGAGGTTAAGGTGAGTCGTGGTTGTGACCACTCGAATAGGTCGTAACAAGAATATTTGGATCTTGATCACATCTTTGCACATGTTTATTTTTTTTTAGAATGAAAATTTATTTAGATAAAATAACGGAAATACAAATTACAACAATGTGAGATATCATTGGTGAAAATAAATTCTCAACTTTCCTCCCTACCTACCCGAAACAACATCGATTATAGTGGACAAGAACCAAAATCAAAAGAGGTTCAACTGTAATCTAACCTAATCCAGAAGTCTCAATACATCTTTATGGTCAATCTCAAGAAGAAACAACTCTTTCAAACATTATAGACCAAAATTATTGGCTTATATGTATAGTTAACTTGCTCATTACATTGACAACAAGAACTAACCGACATTAAAATAGTCTCTGAAAACGACACCATAATCATAGCTCCTCCAACAACACAACAACACCACCCTACCAAAACCCCGATCCTCGCCCAAATAAAGAGGAACAACCAAAACCCACCCTACCACAACCTTACACCCTCGCCCAAAAAAGGGACAACAAAACCAAACTAATTAAGAAAAAAACCTAAACCACAAAACGACACCAAACCGAAACCCTAACACTCTCGCCCAAAAGAGAGGGACGCCCTCGCCCAAAGGGAGGGACGACAACCAACACTAAAACCAAAACTAAAACCACAACCAAAACCAACACTAAAAACAGCTTAGAAAAAGAAAAGAAAATCTTAACCTAGGCCTAAAGGGCCAGGTCCACCACCAAAACCACAGGCTCACCAAGTCCGTTGACTTTCAAGACGAGTTCGGAGCCACCGTCCTCACAGTTCCCGATTCAATGTCGTCACTCTATCACCACTCCACCACCTCTGTCACCGTTGTACCATCGACGTCGGACCCCAAAACGTCACTGTCAGCGACCTGTGCCGTCGAAAAGTCCCTTCTCACCACCCCAAATCTGACGCCAGAACGACCAGAGACCGACACCAATGTTGCGGCACAGCCGAACAAGAGAGAATTCCGCGTTATTTGGTCTAACATGTGCTATATGTCCAATAGTGGCCATTATAAAATTAACTAAACTGACTTGGTAAAACAAATAAATAAATCACAATTTAATAACATCACAGGTTTAATTGATAAGTTGTTGAGAGCTTACCTTTTTGCTCACATCGCAACAAGCAAATGTAAATCTGAGCATGGGCACCCGTGCCTAACTGTAGCACGAGCAGAGAAAAGGGAGACGGTCCTGTAGCGGCGATCGCTCGTTGACTGAATTAAAAAGTTCTTTCACGAGCAATCTTTGATCGCTCAATAACACGAGTGGAGTGGGAGGTAGCCGCAGATGCTCTAATAAAATATAGGATATGTGTGGTGTGCTAAGCAAAACCATCAGGAATCTGCAAAAACCAATTCGATTCATTATACCAATCATTTTTCGATCCCTCATAGACTGGTGTGCTACCAGGATACACCTCAGAATCTCAGATAGCATTGCAATGTACTTCTCCATGCAATCTTCCAGAGGCAACGGAGCCTTCTCCTCCGGTCTTTCCCTGATTCATGTTATCAGTTAGCCACAAAAAACCAACAAAATAGAAACTCAGTATAGCAATTCATCTCCTATATCAGTTATGCTTTCCCCATCCATCAAAACAGAGCCCAGTATAGAAACTCAGTATAGCAAAAACCAACAAAATAGAAACTCAGTATAGCAATTCATCTCCTATATCAGTTATGCTTTCCCCATCCATCAAAACAGAGCCCGAGATCATGACCGCAGCCGCCGGGGTCGAAACAGCCTGCACCAAGCCGGTTTTGGCGCGAACGACGAGGTAAAACACGACGATTAGGGATGTTATCACAAGCAACCAGATGCCTTCCATTTTCAGCCAAAATCGAAGAAACAGAGAGAGAGAAACAGAGATGGCAGTTTTGCAGAGGGAAGAAGCCTCACTGTGTCTCCCTATATTCTCTCTGTATTTACTGTAAGGACAGTAATGCCCTTTTAGCTTCTCTTCTCTGAAAGAAGAGACCTTTACATAGGGGTGAAAGACCATGTAAAGAATAGGATCAGCTCCCAAACTCGTCTTCTTTGATAACTTGAGATTGCAGTTTATGCAGACAAGATCATTCAGTGTTTCTCTGCCGATCTTATTGCGCTTCTCGGACTTATTTTGCTGGAATGCACTCCAATGCTTCTCGAATGTGAAAGTGCGGCAAACTAGACGGAGAATTCTGATGGCAACTCGTTCTTACACTGGTGCAGAATCGCCGTACAACCAGACATCCCAGCTGCCTTTGTAAATATTTGATTGGTGGTTCGCAATGATAGGAAGCTGGACAGACTTGCTGAAGTGAAACTTTTTATTGTATATACACTTGGAGATGGTTTGCGATTCTCTTCCACCAATCTACCTCCGAGAACTCTCAAATAAAAGAACCGAAAATGTGGGTGACGGGAATCAAGTAGAAACTGTGCATGTCTCGAAGAGTTGTGTAAGATAGATGCAGCTGTCGATCCAAAAACAGAAACGAGCTATTTAGAAGCGCAAGTCCATTTCGGCAATCATTTCGTAGGTAACGAACATCTGTCTCCTTACTAATACAAATTGTTACTTTCACATGTACATCACCAACTTTCATTAAAACAAATTTCATGCCCATTCATACCACCCAAAGATTGCTACACTTTTCTTGTAAGGCACACCCCACATGTATTGAGCTAATTTGTTTGCCTCACCATTTAAATACGATGAAGACCAAAAAGTAAGATAATTTAGCATATCCTTACACTATGCCACAGAATACGCAAACCAAAATCCATACCTACAAACGAGTACATCAAACCATAGCATATCATGCATCAAACACAACACACAATCAAGCATAACAATATCCCGAATTAGAAAGTGACCAGGATCTAGCCAACCAAGGCCACAATTCTCACCTCACAAGCGTGAGCACACTGAAAAGTCACCAATCAGAGCCCCAAAGTTACGCTTCAACCATTAAATCCTTTAAACCTCCACCTTAACATTGAACCCGATAAACATCCTACACCAACAAGGTTCAAAACACACAGTGCACTCTACTCTGATATCTATGTAACATCCACAAATGAGAATCCTAGTTACTAGATTCAAATTCTAATCCCAGACAAAACACTAACGTACTTGAAACATACTCTGATCCAAACAGTGTACTACGAGAAAAAAATCAACACAAGAACAATACACAAATTATAAGTAAATCATTGAATTGCATTGACCTGATGAACTCACAATCATTCAAAAGAGGGTTCACCGCATTACTTGAAATACAAGTTAAACTTCCATCACCAAAGTGTTCCCGGTTGATCAAACATAAAAGATTACCAAGTCTATCTCTCGAATTAAAATCTCATAACAGAGAAAAAGCTCTGTTCCAAAGCAACAGACACATCCACCTTAGAATCCGAGCTTGGTGCGGCGCCAGTGCCTGCGCTTAGCGTTGTACCTGAAAACGCAAAAACGACGCCGTATTACAACCTATTAGTAGGAAGTCCCAGTTCTATAACAGAAAACGCAGTAACGAAGAAAAACGACGCCGTATTGGATTGCTTACCTGATGGTGTTGTCGGTCCTCATGCGGATCCAGTGAGGGATGGGCCTATTCTGCCTCATCTTCTTCCCCAGCTTCTTCTTGATGATGAAGGTCTTGTGCGACGGCTGCAAAATCAAACGGCGGAGATTAGAGAAGCGGAAACCAAATCCAGGGATCAAAAATCGAGATGAGAATACAAAGAACTAGAGAGAGGTGGTGGAGATTTACCATTTTCGCAGAGTGAGGAGCTCTCTCTCGGCGACTTAGAGCAGCGGCTTGTAGACAAAACCCTAGCGAAATATATAACCCTAAATGCTTGAGGTATTTATAGTGTAGGTTACTAATAGCTCTTGGGCCTGTGAGAGGCTGTGGGTCTAGGTTGACTGTTTTTGAAGAGGGCCTTTGCAGTCAACGCCCTGGCCCAATTTATAATCGTCCTTTGAAGTTTAGTTGATTCCTAAATCTACACCCTCTGTAATCAAGTCCTTGAACGTTCAGGAATCGATTCCTGATAAAAAGATGCGGAATTCATTGATATCAAAACCTTCACAGGTTAGTAAGTACTAGGATACTTTCCCTGAATTATTATGATTCTTGTATGTGTTAGTAGACACATGAATTTGATTACGTCGCAAACTATCTCATTTCATTTTAAGTACGTACACATATAATAAATGTATACTCAATGATAAAAAACGGATAAATTAGTATTGGATAGTTGACAGTAAATTTCAAGGTGATCAGCCATGAATGATCAAGTGCAATAAATGGTTGAAATGTTCTGGACACATGATTCATTCAACATAACTAGCTAGTGTAGCACCCCGGGAGAGGAAAGTACAGTGTTCCTGAATTTAAGCCAATAAGAAGTCAAAACGTCCGAAGGACGTGACAACAACTTATTATCTTAAAGTCGTAGGCTTTTTAGTAAGTAAAAATAAAATTAAAATTTAACTAGAGTGACACCAAATAATTTCTTAAAACATTCATCAGAGGTTTTCCAATTTCGCGGAAGGTGGTCAAATTAAAGGGTCAATTAAAAACTTTAGCGACAACAATGAAAATATAAAAACAAGGTTAACAATTCAGGGTGACACCTTTACTATTTATGTAAAATGCTATGGTAAACGACCCGAAGGATAAAATAGGAAAAGTGAGTACAACTCGGACCAAACATCGAGGATGAAATGAGGCTCCACACATACAGCTCTCTATCTATCCCATCACAGTACACAGTACCTACAAACAATCTGTTGTAGGGGTGAGCATCGTCCTCGCGTGCTCACATATAGGCCCACCAATGATAGGTTTGAAAACCATAAAACCATATATATATATATATATACACACACACACGTATAGATTTGAGCTCTTAATAAAACCATTTAGAAAATCCTTGGCACACAAAATCATCATTTTATATCTTTCAGAAAAACTGTGCAGTATGCTAAAACAGGGGGCCAGAGCGCTCAATGAACAATACAGCCTGCAGGGCTTCACGAATCTCTGTGACCGAATCTCGGGTTTGTCTATACAGCAAACCGGGGCCAACTACCTATGCGTCTGAAGACGAATAGTAGCGAGAGTGTCCATTTACTGCTAATGTCTAACATATCACTCGTAACAGCACACCGCACTTATGTCTCGTTTAACTCTGTACGAGACGAGCGTAAGTGGGATAATTAAAATAAACAGGGCATCACCCCCGGAGGTTCACGGTCATCGACACCGTGAGAGTGCTATATACTAGGTCATGTCACTCTCAGGTCACGCACCGGAAATCAGGACAACGGTGCTCAACATATCACATCATCATATAAAAATCATTTATGTCTAGCCTCAGGTTTTCTTGGCCCAATCATAAATCATTTATCATTTAATATAAAGAAAACTTTCCCGAGGCATCGACCATAAGCATACGAAATCATGCACTTTCATATATATACAAAACCACTAACAAAGAGGGTTTAGCTTCCCTACCTGGAATAGCCGTTTCATATGTAAGCTCCAAGCTTCCAGAAACCGTCTCGGTAAACCGAGGTCACCGCGTAAACTACCTCGTCCAAATGAATCACTGCAGAATTAGAGTAGCTTAGCAACCAAGAAACAATAACAGTCAACATACCTCAGCATTCCTAGTTTGAACAGGAATGACCACATTGACCAAGTTGACCAACCAATTCATTTTTATGGCACTTTAACTTTTTTGACTTTCTTTTCCAGTTATCGACTCTTTACTTATTTACCGGAAGTCCGACTTAACTTCCGAACTTTCCTTAACCATTTTAATCTGACGTTAGGGTGTCACATAATAATTCATTGAATTACTATGGTCACCCAACGTGTCACTTTACCCAATTCCTTAGTCTAAACCCCAAGTTGGGTTTGAGAAATGCATTGTTGCATGTTTCCTATGTTTCTTGTTTATGGATTCATTTCATGTTCATAGTTTTATATGTTTTGGTATTGGAGGAGGCTTGAATTTAAGGCTGCCGGTTTTATAATCTACCCTGCTTGTTTTGTTTACCCGAAAGGAAAAGGAAACGAAAAAAAATTCTGTATTGCTGATATTATATGTACGGTCTCCATTTTGAACCAAAGAACAAAGTTTTTAGCTCAAGCTTCATTCTTTTCAAACTTTTTTTTTCTGTGTGGATTGGGGGATGGAAGTGATGCATTGGATGTGATTGTGGTTAGACATCGAAATTACTATGTCAGCATATGTCGTTCAAAATTTTGAAAAGAATCAGGACCTTCAAGCATGTTTGTAATGTACAAGCTGATGTGCTGTGCTGCAGAAATTGTGAACCTTTCTGTATATTTACTTCACTTATTTTTCATTGT
Source organism: Comarum palustre (assembly GCA_951800085.1). Classification (NCBI taxonomy): domain Eukaryota; kingdom Viridiplantae; phylum Streptophyta; class Magnoliopsida; order Rosales; family Rosaceae; genus Comarum; species Comarum palustre. The sequence goes on from OX637590.1 coordinate 17,016,054, forward strand.
TGCAGCTACGATTGTTCAGGATATGGAGCATCCAGCGGTAAGGTAAGAATTAGTAATTTGTGGATTCATCTATGATAGACTTGAACTTGTTTAGGAAACTGTGAGTGATGACAAGTCATGCTTATGTTGGTAATTGTGTAGCCATCCCAGTTCAACAGGTGTTGTTCTTCATAGTGCAATCCTTTCAGGTATACGAGTCTTATATAATATCAAGGTGACACTTTGGTTCGACATTTTCAATGTAAGTTTTATTGTACATTTGGAATCTATCATTTTGGTGCTTGTCTTAGTTACTTATAGCTTGTATTGAAAGGCCTCGTCCAATGTGTGCAGAATATAGACAAAATACGGCATGTCACCTGCTAGACAAAATACGGCATGTCACCTGCCCGGTTTTAGTTATACATGTAAGATTCCCATCCTCGTTTAGTTTTCTTTTATACCGTCAATTACAATCATCTCCGTAGATAACATCTTTCCCTAAGGCATGTACATTATGTGAGATTTATAGACTTCATTTCTTTCAAGGGTGGTATCAAATTATCTACATTTGATTCAGCTTCAGAGTTTCTGAGAATGGCCTCTGCTAACTGCTAGGCAGCTATCCCTAGATGCCCAATGACTGTTTTCTCAACCCGAAATCTTTTTGTTATCAACTTGGATGATAAAGTGCAGAGACTTTTCATCTATACAGAACGAGAGTTAAACTCTAGCTAGCTTAGTTCATTTGCTTAATGTCTCATAGTTGCCATTTAGAAAGATTTATATTGCAAGAGAGTTGGTAAATATGTGACACAGTAACAGCAAGAACTTGGGATTGTTCAGCAAATGGTGGTTGTCATTATACTTGAACTCGGCGTGATAATCTGAACGATAGTTTCTTTATCTAGAAATTGACTTTAGAATCGGTTTTCTGCCTATTGTTCTCGGCTGGATTGTTGCATTCATTCATCGATATGCTGCTATTACTGATACATGTTTAATAATGGACTTTCCAAAAAAATAGCAGGTTATTTTTTACATCATATGAGAAAGCATTAGGGAATGTCAAAGAGAGAAAATCCCACTAGCTACAATTGCTTGTATCATGAATCAGAGTGTTTGCTAGAAGTATCAAGATTGGTGTTTCTCTTGGTAGATGAAGGGATAGGAATCATGCCATAGTGTTTGATCTAGATAGCCATCTTGCAGTGCTTAACAGTTTTTACAGAGAATGGATTTATGTAAACGATTCATCAGTCAGAAAGACTCAAGAGAATGCATGGGCTTGCTTTCATTTACCTCTTCGGCCCGACACAACCTATTCGGCCCAAAACATTAAAACATAAACGACATGTCGCAAATGAAAAACGACAAGCCTGCGGGGTAGGCGGAGATGGCGCGGTTACACGTGTAGTGGGCCTATACGGGCTTAGGGTTCCACGTGTAGTGGGCCTAGACGACATTTCTGTGGGCTAGGAGGAGATGTGGTGGGCCTGCGCGGTGACACGTGGCGTGGGTCAGACATTTAGTTCGTATCCCGTGAAGACTGGGCTTTGTTTTTTTAGTTATTATTTTATTTTCAACTGGGCTAGCCCAATCAGGGTCCGAAACGTGTTAGTCAGAGCAAGTACAAAGGATGGCGTGTACTTTGGTTTGTTACACAGGTCTTAGGTCAATTCTGACTTACTCATCCCAGCTTCCCCTCACTCTCTTGTGCTCAACGTGAACTTCACTCTCCTCCTCTATTGTTGACTTACACTACTTTTCTAAAAATTTACTTAACAATCAACATTTCATCAAAGAAAAAACATAGAAATTAGGAACATCATTCCCTGTAAAACTCTGCATTGTTCATTTTTGAATTTGGCGTATGCTACATTTAGAAGTTTTTCCCTTTGAATTTGAAATAAAATCTTAAAATTAATTGTATTTTCATGTCTTTTGACACAATAAGTTTGATCTACCAGAAACATGCTAGACAATAAGTGAGACGAAACTATTAAAATAAAAACTTCTTAGTTCGACACCAAGTCCCAAAAATTAGATTAGTTTGATTACATGAGTTACTCCTAATGTACCATTTTGAAGATATAATCTAAAACCAGACCCAATGGACACCCCTTTGAATACAAGAGGATACACTAAAATTATGGTACTTCAAAAAGGAATGAAATGAAATCAGAGTGAACTTCCCAAAAGAGGTAAAAACGAGAATCAATCTCATTAAATTCCCAAGTAATCAATGGGATTCTGTTTACAACTGTTTTACCATCATTTCCTAATAACACAACATCATCACCCATGGATAAGCTTTGCAAACTAGAAAGTTACCTTTTTTTAGTTTCAAAAATTACATTGATGTAAATATATGAAATGAAGAGAATGAGAATCCAATCGATGCGCAAATTATTTTTATATGGTAAAATGATGATAGGGTTCCATTGACCTGTTGCCTATGTTTTCAAAAAACCTAAAGGTCTTCCCACTCTGAGTTTACCCTATTTATAAAAATGTCTGCAAGCAAGCTCTGTGTTATATAATACTGCAAAGTGAAGCCTTTTGTCTCTGTTGGGTTTTAGAAGATAAACTAAAAGAGAAGGTCGCAGAAGAGAGAGAACAACTCAAAGTTAGAGAGAAAGTAAGAGTTCCACAGCCTATAAAATACTTAGAATACCGATTTTTCGTTTTTATTTTTGTTTTTGAATTCTTCACTCTGTTCTGGCCATCACCATCATTGTCCATTTGTCAGCTTTTTCTTCTACCCACATTTTCTCTCTCTTTCTCTCTCTCTAGCCACTGTCTCAGTTTTTGATCCCTCCCCATTTCTTATTGGCATGTTCAAAATAAAACCCAGAAAGCTGAGTCTGGTGTCAAAAAGTTTGCAACTTTTGTTTTACTAGTTTGTGATATCTGTTTGTTTGGTTAATGCTCTGTTTCTGGTATTGGTGTGAACTGTGAAGTTTGGTGAGTCATAATGACTGTGGAGGATAAGAGGGACCGGTTTCCGGAGGGCATGAGAGTCCTGGCCGTCGACGACGACCCAACATGTCTCAAATTCTTGGAGGGTTTGCTTCGCAAATGCAAGTATCATGGTAAATAAGTCTCTTTTTATTTAGCGTTGTAAGTACCCTGTTCTTGAATTTTTAATCTAATTGTTTCTGTTTAGGTAAGAGGTTTACTTTGTTTATCTTAATAGCTAATCCACAGTCTTAATTTATGTTCACAGTTGGTTTATTCAAGTTTCTTCTTTTGCTATTTTGATACTTTAATTGCAAATTTCCATTGTTTACTCTGGAAGTTGTATTCTGATGTGTTCTGTATTTGACAAATATGGATATGAAAGAAATTGATTGACATGAAGTTTGTGTTTAATGTTGTGGTGTGGACCTATTTTTTATTTGAGCATTCTGTTTTGAGTGAGACAATTGTTTCAAGACTTGGAGTTTTGTTTGTCTTGCAGTTACTACTACGAATCAGGCAATCAAGGCATTGGAAATGTTGAGGGAAAACAGAAATAAGTATGATCTTGTGATTAGTGATGTCAATATGCCTGACATGGATGGCTTTAAGCTCCTTGAACTCTTGGGGCTTGAGATGGACTTACCTGTGATCAGTAAGCATGAACTTACTCTTGATGTTCTGAGATTGTGTAATGTGTATGTTGAGATATATATCCCACATCGGGAATATGAGACCTTGCCTGTGGGTTTATAAGGGTTTGGGCTGCTCTCTCTATTGCCAATTGGTTTTAGAGTTGAACCCCAGATTACTTTATTATGGTATCAGAGCGGGTTACCCACGTCCACGTGTGTTAGCGTTACCGGCCACACGCACTCCACGTGGGTTTGGGCTACTCTCTCTATTGCCAATTGGTTTTAGAGTTGAACCTCAGATTACTTTATCAGGACATCTTTAGTCTTGTTTTACTACAAAAGTGGATTTTTTTTTCTTAACTTTTAGTCCGAAAACCTGACTGTGTAGTGATTGTTCAAGGAGTGGAGAGAAATGTGCTGACACCATTTCCGTGTTGTGTGACAGTGTTGTCAGGATATAGTGATGTGCAACTTGTAATGAAGGGAATAGATCATGGTGCTTGTGATTATATGTTAAAGCCTGTTAGACTTGAAGAGCTCAAGAATATCTGGCAACATGTTGTCCGGAAAAAGAAGCATGACACCAAGGACCAAAAGAAGTCTTCCAATCAAGATAAGGCTTCCAATGGAACTGGAGAAGGGGCTTCACCAACAGGTTGTTCAAATCAGAATGGGCAACTGCACAAGAAAAGAAAGGATCAAGATCGAGATGAGGAAGAAGAAAGTGAAGATGATGAACATGAGACTGAGGACTCGTTGAGTCAGAAGAAGCCTCGGGTAATTTGGTCAGGGGATTTGCACAGGAAGTTTGTTGCAGCTGTGAATCAGTTGGGAGTCGAAAGTGAGTCTTCTGCTAACGTGCTGAGTTTGCTGTATAGTTATAATCTTTATTGATGCTTTTTTCTGTCTGTCCCTTTTACTTCATATTCAGAGGCTGTTCCAAAAAAAATTCTTGACCTGATGGATGTGAAAGGAATCTCAAGGGAAAATGTTGCGAGCCATCTACAGGTACTCATCTTTCCTTGCCTTGTTTTCAGAAAACTTCACTAGTATGTAGCTTTTCTGCAGGAAATATTGCATCTGAAAAGAATTGCTTGTTTTCCTAATTTTATTCTACCTACAATTGATTTTTCTAAAGGCTGCTGATTGATCCAGAACTTCTTGTTGATACTCTCTCATTCTGTGTTACAGAAATATAGGCAATGTCTTAAAAAAATGAGGAGTAGTGCCATGGTTGCTTCTTTGGGAGGAAAAGAGTCATCTTATCTGCGCATGGGGTTGCTAGATGGATTTAGAGATATGCAGCCCTTGAGATCAGGGAGAATGTCAAGTTCTACTTTATCAACATACACATCTGGTGGGATGCTTCGTAGATTAAACTCCCCATCTGGTTTAAGCGCAGGAGGAATGACTTCTTCTGGTCTGGGCCAACCTGGTCACTCCCAAAACTTGAGAAGCTATATTAATCCTTTTACAAATCTCCAGCCAATTGTGCCTCCAAACCAAAGTGCACTTTTGTTCCAAGCGACTCCAGCATTATCGAAGCTCAATTCATTGCAGCAGAGCAAGTGCATCACCCACAATGGGAAGTCCTATTCTGACAATGATTCAGCTGACTACAGATTATCATCTACATTTCAGGATTCTGGAGTGTCTTCTAGCTCACTCCCTTCTGATTCCATTTTTTTGAGCAATCCTTTGATGTTACAAGGCATCCCACAACAAACAAATAGTATGGGAGTGTTTGACAATCCGACTTCTGTTAAAGTATCTTTTGACATTGGCATCTCTGGTTCCCCTAATCTTCTGGATTACAATCGCTGTAGTGAAAACATTCAGGGTGGTGCACAGTTATCCAACTTTTCATCAAATGCTTCGCCAATGAGTGAGCCTTTTAACCGTGGTCAAATTCATACTAATAACTTGGCTGTTTGTTTTAACAGGCCTTTGATTGGGAACTCTCTGAATGAATTTTCTTCTGTAAGTGCACTCTCAGGTTCTGTTGATGAATTAAGAGGAAATGTACAGAACCAAGAAGGCTTGATTGGTGATGTTGTACCAACACTGAATTACATGCCAAAGCAAAGGTGGGAAGAACATAAGCTGGGACACAACCATGAGTCGAATCAAACTTTCAGCGCCATAACTTCCCTGGGTTTTACATCGGGTATTGATGGCCTCGTGAGCCAGAGTGTGGATCAACATGATGCAGTATGCAATTATGAAAGTAGTTCGTCTGTACATGACCAGTTAATTGAGGCCAATGCAATACGTGTGCCACCAAGTGAGGCTAGCAAGTCTTCCATGGAGACAAAGATGAAGACAAATGAGGACTACTTCTTGGAGCAAACAAACTCACCTAATGGCTTCCTTCAGAACAGTTATGAATCTTTTGATGATATAATGAACACGATAATGAAAAGGGTATGATTAGATGCTTATCTCAAGTCTTGTTAATGTGTGGTCTTATTTTGTCCAAGCCTATTTAAATCCTACATCTTGAGTACACCATCAAAATGTTCTGGTTTATTTTTGGACGCTTGCAGTGTGTTGCTGCACTTGTGTCACATTCTTCCATATACCAAGTCATTAAGAACCATTCATTAGCAAACTTTTATGTATTATTCTTGTACTTAATCTCTTCCTCTTCAGCAGCATTTGTAATATGAACGTGATTATGATATGCAGGAACAAAATGAGAATGCCGGTAGCTTACTGGACGCAGAATTTGGGTTTGATGCACACTCCCTTGGCTCCTACATGTGAGACATTGCTGTTTGTTACTTGATAAGAGAACAGCAACAGCTCTTTACCCACTATTACGCCACATCATCGTGTAATTGTTTACCTCTTCCCTTTAGCAACTTCTTATGTCCTTGCAAATGCAAATAGGTGAACTGTATCGTCTCAGTTCCTTAATTCTCTTCTCCCCTTTCCATGTTGAAGTAATGCAAATGGCAGAATAAGTTACCTACTCTTTCTTTATTCTCTCATTTCTCTGTCCACTTATCATCTCTTTATACAAACTGATTTAGGGTTCTTTAACCAGAATGAAGAAGCTTCTTAACAAATCGATCACATATCAATTTCTTGATATAAAGGAGACAAGATAGAAAATTCCACATATAGTTGAACTCCTAGTTTTCATTCCCTTGAGAAACAAACACATCATTAAAAATCTCAAATCATCAAAACACAAGTCAATTTGGGCTCTCCGTTCGGTAAGTGATAATAGCAAAGCATTGCATTCAATCTAGTTGGGTAAGTGTAAGTTGGGCTCTCCGTTCTGCAGCTCTCTTCCTAACAAATATTCCCCACCTTAAAGCGGCTTTTAGCTTAAGCCATCCGATAACAGCTTTTCCCGAGCTTTTCCCATGCTCTTTGTTGATTGATTGACCTACATGAGGCTCACACTGTACACTACAGTTATAATAAGCATCATCAGACTGACCAAAAGTAGACCCTGTTCCCATACTAAATGTCTTCATTAACAGTCTCTGCATGTCATCACTCTCCAACATTTCAGAACTCCTTGTCCGGATCTCATCAGCAACATTAAAGTCCTCAAACCCGCTCCCATAATTTGGCCGTGACCAATCTGCTGAAAAATTTGATGTACCACCAAGTGACATGTAACCTGTGGTGCTAGGTAATGCTGTTTGTGGGTTGTTGAATTTGACCAAAGATGTTAAATCAGACCTGTGCTTTGTTTGATCAGACCTCACAAATGGCACAAACTGAGGGATGGAAGGTAGGTGGTTAATTTCTATTTGAAACTGTTGACCGAAATCAGAGGTATATTGTGGCCTGCTTTGAGTAACTGTAGAATGGTGATCTAAAACATTGTTATGGGAAGCTATTGCCACTGGTGCAGTCATAGCCATCATGCCATTGTATTCTATGACTTGATGCCAATTATCGTATGCTCTCTTCATCAAAGTATCAACTGAAACCTGGATAACAAAATCTCAATAAGCAAATTGAGTCTATAGAATGCACAAATAAACATGTTATAAAGAGTTGATAACAACAAACCTTCTGACTGTGAGTAAGAGATTCTAAGGAGAAAAATTGCCCATCAGCAATGAGGCCCCTGAGCTCATAAATATGGTTGAAGACAGCGCCTTTGGTTTGAGATTCATCAGTGTAGTAAACATAAAGCCTTCCACCCAAGACACAAGTTTTTGCATGCTCCACGGTGTTTTCCCACATCCTATTGGACATACCACTGCCAAGGACCTACATTCAGAAATATCGAAACAAGAATCAGAAGCTAAGAAACAAACACAGCCTACATAGGAAAGAGAAAACTAGTGATTAATATTGACTAAGTGGATGAGGTACTTACACTTCTTAATCTTTGCGGGTCCTTGACAAGAAGGCGGAGGAAATCTTCAACAGTTACAATCTCAGCCTTAATTAGCTTCTTGTGTAGAGCTCCGTCCTTTGCTATTCGATCTAATCTCCACACCTCATCATGCAAAGCCGGAGGGTAATGTTTCTTGTATACTTCACATTAGAGAAAACAGTAGTATAGTCAAAACAAGCATCGCTTAAATATTGTAAGAATTAAGGAAGTCAAATATCAAAACTAACTCACATTCTCCCCTGTGATCTTTAACCAAAAAAGCATCTGTTTTAGCTTCACAAATAAGAATTCCTTCACAATTTCCGGGGGCAAGCTTAACTCCGAGCCTAAATTTCCTACTCCTTATCCAGCTAGAATTGTCGGTAAAAGTAAGCTCTCCAAGTGTACCTACCCCTTCCTTGAGAATAACTTGTACATCCCCTGTTAAAAGTGGTCTTTTCCCCTCACGCTCCTTTACCTCATGGTTTTCAAAATGCTCTTTGGTCCAACCATCCTCAACTTCGTCATTGAAGTCACCTTCCAGCACAACAATATTAAGCTTTGCAAATGCTTCTGGTCCTGTTTGTACAACAGAGCCTTTACTTAAGTCTAGCAACACAACATGAATTGCTGCTCCTTGCTCTCCCTCAACCTTTGCACCTGTGAATAGATGTGGTGGCATTCTTGTTTTAAATTGCAGTTGCAGATTTTTCTCCACTGAGCCTTGTAGTCTGGGCGGTGGAGACCTGCCATATGTGATAAATGTGAACAACCTATCGCTAATTTTACCATATAGAAGCAGACATCTGAATAAGGATATTTTGGTTGGAACAAACCTTCCACGCAGTTCAACATGTTCTATTTTCGTCAAAGCACGCTCCAATTCCTCACTGACCTATTATTCAAAAGAGTTTCATAATTGATGAATAAATGACACAAAGGTTTGGATAACAGAATCATTAAAAAGTTCAGCATAATGGTAATCTCCTCAAACACGATAAAGAGGGATAAGATGAACATGATAAACTTCACTCAGTTGATAAGCATGTTGAAGAGATTCATTTAATAGCTTCAACCAGAACTCTACAAAAATCAGCAAAGAGTGAAAATTTGACTCACAATTCTGCGGAGCATGGGCTCTAAAGTTGAGGCAAGCCTTTGCAAGCTATCAACCTTCAGGGATTCCACAATGACACTGCATATGAACAATAGAGACATAAAATCTGACAGTGAGGCCTTGAGCATAGATAAGTCAACAATGTGATGATTATAATGATGCACAATCGCAGCGAAATCAATCATTCAAAATTCCAGCATACCATTTAATCAATTGAGGTAGTACTCACCACTGCACTGTACGTGATGCAATCTTCCTCTAACTTTTTTAGGTATTATCACATACATTTGAAAATTGATATACACAAACTAAACCATCATTCAATTCCACATTGGCAAAACATGATGATTGAGACAAAGAATAAACATGACTACAATACCCAAAATTCATTATTTCATACAAATTAGCATCCAATAAAACAAAACATAAGAAATCAAACATGGAAAGAATGAAGAAACAAACCTAGCCAAACCGAGCAGTTTCGGCCTCTTCGATTCATGACTGAGATGTTCTGTCTCATCATAAACCCCATCCACATCTTCACCTTGATCATAGCCTCTCTTCTCAGCCCTCACGTTTCGTGAACTTTCCATTCCCGCCAACACTAAACTTTCCAAAAATAGAAACCCAAGATGGTTCTAGGAATCACCTGCACACCAGAAGCTTCATCGGAGAAGGACAACACAGAAGGCCCCAAAACAAAGTTTCAGACGAAATTATTGGTATCTTTCTTTTGTCAAAGTTTCTGCCATCTGGGTATCAAGTGCAATAAGATCTCTAGGTTGGAAATACGGATCTGTTTGGAATAGTTTATGCGATGGTGATCCAATCAGGGATTATATTAATGGGAAGTTGCATGTTAAAATATTAAAGGGTGTACAATTCAACATCACAGTCTCACAGCTGGGTTTGTCTCTGTGAGTCTTGTAAGTGCATGAATGTTGAAAGTCTGAAACCGCGTCTTTTGGTGCAACCCTTGTGCCATTTAGCATCATTTCGTATTTGAAATATTTTTGGCAAAAAAAACACATTACTATTTAGAATAAACAAAATTGTACAGTGTAAATAAAATCAATGCTGCTCACCGGCGCCGACTGAGATGGCCTTAGGGTGATGTTGTTCTTACCTTTGAGTAAGAAATGGAGGACACTTTCGACCTAGTTCTATTCACGAAGTTATTAAAGCGATCACACTATGCTGCTTTGAAGGATGAAGCCCCGTCTAAGAAGTTTTGGGTTACACTAGCACACACGAAGTATGATATTTCTCTTTTCTTATGGAAGAGGAACTTGGAGTAGTTTGGAGGGGCTATCAAGAATGAGGCAATGAACTATGTGAATATATACACCATCTTCTAGAGTGAATTGTTCAATTATCTCTAATCATGGAGACGAGCCAGTCAGCCATAGTAATGAGCCACAATTTGGGTTTCTCTTGTTTGAGTCAGATTTGATAAAACAATCTCTAATCGAGGAGATGATCCTGCCATATACTGGCGTCCTCAATGCCATATATCTAGTTCTTCTTATGATAATTGTATTTAAGATGAAGGATAACAAAAATATGTGATTTTGCTCAACCTTCTATGATCGTCTAGGACTATAATAAAACGGTAATCCCTAATCAAGGAGATGGAGTAGCCATTGATGGATAGTTTCTTAATCCCCAATCAAGAATTATGAAACAGGCACAAAGGTGAAGCTAAGTTGCTATTATAATCCCACATAATGTATATGGCTATAAGCTTATGTGAGATGGTATTTCATTCATATTCAAAATGCTTGAACTGGGATATCTATTTATACTGAAGTGGGTTTCGTTTTCAATGGAAAATCTGTCAACTATACGCCATTTCTAGGCAATACAACATTGCTGAGTACAATTGGAAGCGGGAGAGAACGAAGGGAGCAAGAACACTCATGCTGTATCGCGGATGCAACTAAAGCCATTTTGCTTGGTTGTATGTATAATACTGGGAGAAACACGAAGTAGGTAATACTTGCAGTTAATCATGTTTTACAAACTATTCCCCTTTCCAACCCACTTGACGGGCTCCTCTTTCCCACAAGGAAGTCACCTTTCTCTCCTTGATGAGCAATGTCTCGGCACGCTCTCTTGCCTCCTCACATGTTTTTGTTGCAGCATTGCACTTTTCTGCTTCTCGGTACTGAATAGCCACCCTTTTAGCTTCAGCAAATGTAATGTTCATATGTCGGATGTGCTCGGCAGCAACAGCTTCCTGCAGCTCAACTCTTCTGTTAGAAGGTCCACAAACTGCTTCTCCATCTCCTGCTTCACATCTGGGTCATTACTTCCGCAATCTGTTACATCAACATAATAATGATCAAATCACCTATCTGATTCCTGATGATCAACCCGTAAGCAGTGAAAGGAAGCTCGTTATAAATCGAACTGAGTTTCACTATTATAAATCGATTAAATCCAATAAAGTAAAAAACTTGAAACCTATAATGCAACACCAGCTGATAGATGCCACAAATCTATAGAAACAGCACCCAAAATTTCACTTCTTTAGCATAAAGCCTGTAAATCTAAATCAGTCATCACATGAGCAGCTTCCAAATCAAAAGCTAGCACTAACAACAATCCAAACCCCAAATTCATTACCATGGGTACCCTTCAATCACATTACAATCCACAAAGAACCAAACTTTACAAAAACCTAGAATCCAAAAACCAACAATCACAATCAAAACCACAAGAAAACCCTTTTACATGGAGATAAGATAAGTTTACCATGAGCTATTTTGAGCAGGGACAAAGGAGAAGGACAATCACAGTTACAAGCTGGGCAAGAAGATTTGGCATCACTGAAATTAACACCCTTCTTGAACCTCCAAAAGAGAGCAGGCCCACAAACCGCTAAGGCTGAAACCACCGCAAACACAACCAGGCAACACCGCAAACAAGTGGCAGATCACGGCCTTGTCATTGGCTCTAAAGTTCAGGGTGCCATTGGCTTTTGTAGGGAAGTGAGATCTAGTGATCTGCTCAGGAATCTGTTATTACTGATTGTTGTTCTGGTAAGTTTTGTAGAGGTCTGTTGTTGCGCATTGATGAGCTGTAATCATGAAAATAAGAAAAGAAAATGTTACTAGTGTGAGGGTAGTGGTTTAACAGATTTGGTATGGTACTTGGAAATCTAGTGAAATAGAGACATTTGACATGGGTCACACATTTCATTGTTTTTATAGTATGCTGCATATGAGTTATGGCTAATAAGGACATTGTATTTTCTTTTTGGGGTTATTTATTCATTTTTGTAGCACATCCTTATATATTTTTGTGAGATTTATGTTATGCTAACTAAACGGCAAGTCATGAATCACCCGTTTAAAATAAATTTTGATTTTACCGATGAAGATATGTTACTTTTAATTCTATTTCAGGATAGTAAACATGCCATTATTCTTTTTTTTTTGCAAAATCCACTGCGGACTGTATATATATATTGCTATTTACGAATGTCATAAGCAGTCATTATATACTCTACCGTTATCATCTACAGATAGACAAGTAGTTGTGAACCTAGTCTTACACTAGTACATAGGATCGACTACCCATTAATCGTCGCTCGCATAGCGTCTATAGGACCTAGAGACAACGATAGGATCCTAAAAAACTAGAGGAAATAGAAAAAATAGTAACCTACAACATAATACCATAGGAAATAGAAAAACTAAACAAAACTAAATGTAAAGCTAAAAACTAAAAGCTCAAAGGTAGACCAAGAAGGCCCAATACCGCAAGACTCATCTTGTAGATTTGAGTCAGCCCACCACTGTCACCTCTTTTGATGTGTGAGTCATCCAGCCGCCGTGCACACCGCCTACCCGCTATGGCACCAACACCTCCAGCAAGGTACTCAAAGCTACACCGGCCACAACCGTCAACCACTCCAAGCACCTCAAGAACTGTGGCCACATAAATAAGCTTCTGTAGAGAACCTACATCCCAATCTAGACTTTGTCATCCCTTATTCGCGCCGCCGGAGCAACCAAATCGTTGTCTGGCAAGAATCCCAATCAGCTCATAAATCGCTAGCCTCGAAAGCACACACTCCCCCTTCATACCTATCCCAGCCAAATTAGATCTGGCACGGTTCAAAAATATACCAGTTATTGACCTCATCAGTAAATCTTACGCTGAAGGATCTAGTCCAGGAATCACTGTTGTCGTATTCTTTCATGACCCAAAAATGAACAACATATCCAATCCCCTGACGCTCTATGGGCCGCCGAAGACAATTCATTATATACAGGCATCCTTCATAAGAAACTCTCAAATGTTATAGGATAATTAGAATATTATTGTTCATGTAAAGTAGATATTTACTCAGTTAGATATTTATCTAGTCAGTTGTTGACTTAGTCAGTATTGTTATTGTTTATGGTGGCATGTACCACAGAATATGGAGATATTCATATAATCTTGTTATCTGTAATCTCCTATAAAATGAGCTCACATATTCTGATGAAATATACAGTTTTTTCTAAAACACGTTATCAGCACTGCTCTTCTGAGTTTAGATAACAAAACACCAGTAGATTAGCACACACAAGCTCGAGCCTAGCCGAGCTCCAGTCGTCCCCTCCAGCCGAGTAGAAGCGAGAAACAAGCCCTCCTCCTCGACCGAAACCAGCCCTAAACCAACCCCAAGCGCTGCTCACTGCCTCCTCGACCGAACCAGCGTGACGCAGCCCAGCCCTAGCGCTGCCTCGATCGGACCGGAGCCCAGGCATTAAACCTAGGCGAGCTTCTGGTCCTCCTCTGCGCCTTTGATCCAGCATCTCTGTCCAGCGTCGCTGCTCATCCACCAGGTGCAACGAACTTAGGGGCACCATTTGGCATCCTTATCTAGTCCTCCTCCACACCTCCAAACCAAAAAAGCTACACGCAGACTCGTGACCCGACCTGAAATCGAGAAGAATCAATTGGACCTGGAAACAGGCCGACCCGACCCGGAATCAAACAGGTCTGACCAGACCCGATATGATCTGTTAACCAGACCTGACCCGGTTCTACCTGAAACAAAAAAATGTAATTTTATTATTAAAGTTGATGTTTTTTTACAATTTTAATTAAAATAAGAACGTGAGATCTCCAGGGCAGCAACATAGACACGGGGCTTCAAGACCAACCTTCTTTGTATATACCCATTTGTAACCAATATGTCTTTTACCTTTTGGCAATTGAACTAAATCTCATGTCTTGTTCTTCATAAGAGAATTTATCTCTTCCTTCATATCTTCATTTCATTCTCCACTTTTTGGACTTGTAACGGCATCTTTAAAGCTTGATGGGATCTCCGCAGCAACAACGAGATAATCATAAGCAACACAATCTTTAAATCTTGTAGGCTTTCTAATTGTCATCTTTTCTCTTCTCACCGCAATAGGCTGGCCATGAACATTAAAAACCACACCACCAACTTAGACATGTACCTGCTCATCATCAACTTCTACATTTTCTTCTTCACTTTGAGACCCTTGAGTAAGTTGTTGAGAGTTGGAGGGTTGAGTAACCACTTTGTCAAACTCCACATGTTGAACATCTTTCACATTCTTCTTTACTGATCCATCAGTAGCCATCTTGTTGCTATGAAGCATACTAGCTTCATCAAATGTAACATCTTTACTAGATCATTTTAGATAGAAGCTATCAAATATCCTTGTCACCTCATCAACCATTTACCATCTGTAACAATTAATGATAAAACCCCATTGAGGTATGGACTCGAAACCCCGCAACAGATTATGATTATTTGCACATATTTGGTTGTCCTGCATATTTTCGTGTATCTGAAATTAAACTTGATCCAAGAGCCAAAAAGGCTATTTTCCGGATCCAACCCGACCCGACTGCCGTTTTTTAATTTTATTTAGTTTGGGCCCGAGTCCAAAACTAGATTAGGCCCAGCAACCACATATCAGGTCCACTCCATCCAATTCAGTGTATCTTTACTTAAGTGCATTTTCACTTCAGTGGAAGTCCACCTAAGTATAGATACACCTAAAACAGATTTCTTAAGATTTCTTGTTTCTTCCACTGCACATTCCAATCTTTTCAATGACGGGTGATGATCAAAATGTGTTGGTTACCAAGACCAACGAAGTTCAGAAAGTTGAAGTCTCGGTTCGGAGTTCATATGGTGGTTCGTTTGGGAGTACCAAACTCAACGGTACCAACTACCGGACTTGAAAAAAAACTGATGTCGTTTCATCTTCGTGACATGCACAAGATGGGACATGTGACCGGAACAACTAAAGCTCCGAGTGAAGATGATAAAGATGCATTTTCCAAACGGGAAGATAATGATGGAGCGGTGATGAGAACCTTGTTCAAAGCCAAGACTGATGACGTGGTACAATTGGTGGAGTGTGAAACTGCTGAGACGATATGGAAGACCTTAACCGATCTTTATACAAATGAGTCTGACTTTATTCAGGTTCATGAGTTGATGTGCAAAGTGGCTGGAATGCAACAGAATGGACAACCAGTATCAATGTATTTCACCAAGCTAAAAAATGTATGGGCTGAAATAGATCAAAAACGTCAATGCAAGATCAAAAACCCAGAGGATATTACTTGGTACTAAAAGGAGAAGGAACTCGAAAGGGTTCATGTGTTCTTGAGAGGACTTGATGAGAAACATAACAGTGTTAAAGGAGAATTGCTACGAATGTCAGATCTTCCCAGTTTGACTGCGAATTTTACATACATTCGGAAGGATGAGTCTCAGCAGGATTGTCTCAACCAAGCACAAGTTGAAGTGTCTGGCCTGACTGTTCAAGCAAAACCACCAAATCCTCCCCTTCAGCAACAGAGTCCAGTTCCCTTTCATCAACAAGGACCTCCACCTGGCTTCGGTTATCGCCCTCATCACTGTTCTTATTGTGGCGGCAGATATATATGAGAATATTGTTGGAAGCTACACCCACACCTCAAACCTAAATCTCTTGGTTCTCGCCCTAAAGGAAAAACCGCTACAGTTCAACTGATTCCAAAACCAAATTTCTATGGAGTGACTGGCCAAGATCATCATACCGCTGGCGGGGATACTCCCACAGCCTCTATAGCTGGTCGTGGTAAGATCGGTATGGCTCTAAAAGTCTCTAATTTTGTTGGTTCTGATACATGAAATATTGATTCAGGTGCGAATGATCATATGACTTACGATAAATATTATTTTACTAAATTGTCTTCCCCACTAGTCTCTCATGTTACTAATGCTAATGGTGAAGCATTCCTAGTGTTAGGAACAGGATCAGTTCGGGTTACTCACACCTTAGAACTTGATAATGTGTTATATGTTTCTGACTTGTCACATCACTTAATATCCGTTCCACAGTTGAACAATGAGTCTAAATGTTCTGTAACATTTTATCCTATGTATGTGATTTTTCAGGATCTTCTCACCAGGGAGATAATCGGTCGGGAGTATCTAAGGAGCAGGTTGTTCCATCTGGATCAGACGTATACGGAAGAGAAACCAGGAGCACAGTCCTGCGTCACTTTGACTTCGAATTCTGATCGACTGAGTGAAGTTTGGTTATGGTACCGCCGCTTAAGACATCCATCCTTTAGTCTTACGAGAAAAACCATGTCTATTTTATTTATTGACGTGGATGAGTCTATTTTACATTATGAAACTTGTGTACTTCTTTGCCACCCTCTCCATCTTTTACCAACAAGAAGAAGCATAATCAAACCAGTAAAACGGAAATCTTGGAAAGGCAATTAGCAGATGAAGAATGTGGTGAATGTCACTTTCAAGATATAGTAGTTCATAATACTAAATGTCTTTAGTTCTTGACCCAGTACCCCACTACTCACATAAATGTCTTTAGTTCTTGACCCCCATTGACATTAGATTAGACCAAGCATGGGAAAAGTTTGCCTTTAGTTTCTCAGAACTGAGCAGAGAATATTCCCATGCAAACGGTACCATACATTCAGTGAGGAAACAGATGAAAATGAATGCTTATCCTCATCTTTATCCAATCTTCCCAACATTTCCTACCCAACACCCAGTTTGGAACATCCAACAACATCAGCATACAATAAAGATCGTCACTATATCCTTTCAAAAAAAGATCGTCACTATATACAATAAGAGACGAAACAAGCTATATACCCGGCAAGGAAAAACCAAACACAACAGAGCAAATCAAAATATGCAAGAAGCATTGCAATTGTAAGAAAACTTTTACCTGTTTGAGAAGATGGGTTTGTTGCCTAAGAGGTCTGAAGCCTCTGACGCTGACGAAGTAAAGCCTCTGAGGCTGACCTAGTTGAAAGGCATGGTAGAGACAAAGGCAAAGACTCACTTGTGCCACTATAATTGGAACCCATAATAGTTTCTTATCCATTTCTATCACACACTCTCACTCTCTGTCCACTAATAGATCTGATCTCATGAATAAAGATCCCACAGTAGTATAAACTGAAGTCCTTAATATTAGAAGAAATTAGAAAAAACCCTAAAAATAGAGACTTTTAAGATAAATTTATTTTACTTTACACATAATTTAAATCATTTAACATGAAATTTGTCATTATTTTTTTTTACGGTTTTACGCTTCTGTTTTTAATTTTGTTTTTTTAGTAGATTTTTTTAGTCAACCATGCATTTTGTTTTCTACATTTTACTTTGTGATTATGATGTAGGTATCAACCATACATTTTGTTTTATACCTTTAAGTTAGGTTACAAATAAAGAAATTAGATTTTTAGTATAAGGTTTTAGGTTATGAGTTAGGGCAAAGAGTTTAGGGTTTAGGGGATAGGGTTTAGGCAGTGGCGGATCCACACTTGGGCGAGTCTAGGTTGTGATTTACGTGGGATTTTATAGCTGGGTTCTAGGTAAAAATGACAGAAAAATGCAACAATCTGGGTCAAACTATGAAGAAGACGAGTTGCAGTTTCGTTTGGCTCTGAAGAACCACATTGTTTTTCATTGTAACTTTGAAAAGGAGGCAAGGACCAGCCCATTTGTTTACAAAGAATCGAAAAAATTAAAAAAAAAAACAGGCTGACAACCACTCAAATTGTCCAAATACTATTTGATGGGTTGTTGTAAGTTTCACACAAGGTTAAAAAAAAGAAAAATATAGCTTAATATCGATCCATAGCCCAAAACTGGATATGAAATTTGACTAATACAAAAAATTGTTTTTGGTGTTATTATTAATTACTATTTTATTGCCTTGGCTGAAATATATTCCTGGATCCGCCCCTTGGCTAAATTGAGTTTTGAGTATAGGGTTTTAGGGTTCATATATTCATAGAATATCATTTCATTAACGATTACAGATAATGACAACTTCTGTAATTCTTTAAAAAAATAGATTGTATTATTTATACTAAATAATAAGTTTATTTTGTTAGACAAACTTTATTAATAAGTGGATGTATTTTAAAACAATTTTAAAGATGAGTGTAATTTAAAATGGATCTATCAAATTAGATGTAACATCAAATATCCCTTAATATTATGATTATTTGGGTGATCAAATAATGTGTCAGAAAATAAAAAGGATTGGATGCATGCATCATATGCTTCAACTTGTGATGAGAAGCCAATGAGTGGTTATTCTTTTGGTTTGGGCCTTAAAAAGAAAGAATGTAGCCGAAATGTGTAGTTTTCTTATATCAATATAATTTCTTTCTACACTAATCCGCAGTTTTAAAAGCTCATTTGTTCCTACAATGTGTAAAAAGCACTCTCTTTTATCTCATAAGAGAGGATGCTAAAGTACAGTATACAAATACGTAAGATCTGTCATGCCAACATCTCCAGTGCAGACATATCCCAACACTTAAAGGGCTTCACTTCGGCCGGCGAGCTCTTCAAACTCGGTTTCTTCATCCTCAAAAGCCTGTTATGCTTTCAATCCAGGGTACCTGACCTCAACCTGAACCTTTAAGCATGACAGATAGAACATTGGCAATACAATCAAGAATAGTCTGGAAAAGCAATCCTGAGCCACTATCAGTTACCAGTTAAATGTTACAATCACCAGTATATACAAATGAAAACATTACTAAGTATACAGTGGCAGCATGATTTTAAAATGAGATGACTATTGCAGAGGTACACCGCCTCTTGAGAAGTTTCTGGTAGAACGATTGCGCACCCTCTGGGAGCTAGATTGAACAACCTGGCATCATGTCAAGCATAACTTCTCACACAACACAGCAACTCGTCTAACTAACAATGCTCTTCAATTTTAGACTTAGTTGCTGATCCATCTTCTTTTCCGAGCTGGTCGTTCTGGTTTAATCTCAGATTCCACCACAGGAGGGTCACTATCAGGGGAAGGCCGCACTTCGGTCTCAATCTTTTTGGTCGTCGATGGTTCTTTTTCACTTGGCAATGGGAGCTTGAACCGCTCACTTCGTTTCTTCAACTTCTCAACAGTATCCAGGTGACGTCCCTCCAATGCCGAGTCTGTATCTGATGGTTTTGTGTCACCATCCTTAATATCCTGATCACCAGGATTCTCCTCGGGCAATGGATGTTGGTTATCAACAGCCTCAACTGGCTTGGAAGAATCATCTGGAAGTTTATTGCCATCTGAGGATCCCCTATCAAGCTCTTTGAACTTTGAGGTAGAGGATGACTTGCTTAAGATGCTGAAATCCCTCTCCTTCTGACTTGTCCACCGTTCCAATTTGGAGCGCCCCTTTTTTAAATCCTGCTGCTCATCATCAGAGGAAGCATCTTCCCTGTGCCTTTTAGAAGAGTGACCTACACCTTGCTCACGGGTGCCTTTCAAGCCCTAAAAGGGCAAAAGAAGCAATCATGAGAAGAGAGCCCAACTCAATCAACCATTATTATCAACTAGGGTCATATACAAAATTACAAAAGCCAAAAAGGGATGATGAACAACTAGCAAAATGTGCATGGGATTATCCAGGATTAGTGAAAAAAGTTATCAACTGGTAACATGTTGCTCTACTTGTTATTGTTATCCTACTGCTTTCCCGTACTATCCTCCTACTGCTCAAACCTTAAACCTCATTTTGAGGGGAAATGATAGATATAGGCTGGCTCAAATGCAATAACATGTGTCTATTGTTAAGAAAAAAAGTATGTGCACTGATCATGCAAAGGTTATAAATGTGAAGGTTTGAACTGCAGAAGCCATCACAAATTAGGCGAAAACCAAGTTATTAACACAATCCTCCATTTTAGTTTTTGTTTATACTTTTTTTTTAAAACAATGGAAAAAGGAAGAACTGAACCATCAGTCAAGCTTGAAACATAAAAGAAAATAGGTCCAAACAGTCTACGCTACAGATTATCAGAGTTACGCATCATCAAGTACAGGATTCCATTGTTGTGAAAAAAGAAAAAACTGAGATTTGATTATGTCATCTGAATCAAGCTTGCAACCCTATCTACCTTATTTCTGAAGGAAAGAAGAGAAAATAAAATAACTATTTGAAGAAACAAACAAATTATGCACGAGACCTGATGTCAAGAATGGTACATACCATCTCCTTGCTTCGACTACTTTGGTCGTCTTGATGTCGCTTGGAAGTGATTGAAGTGCTGATATCAGCGATTTTAGTTTCTTTATTCCTTCTTGAATTCTCTTTATGTTTTCTATCATTGACCTTTTGACTATCAGCACGTTCATTGCGGGTACTTGATCTCTCTTTGCCAGATCGTCTCTCATCAATATTCATTTGATTTACCCGTGCACGAGCATCCTCACGTCCCCTATGATGTGAACTTTCCTCCTCAACCTTATCCCTTCTTTTGGACTGCTCACCATGTCGCACAGTCTCTTTATTTTGGTGCTCCTTATCAGAGCCTTTGTTTTCATCTTTTGCCCTAGCATGGCCTACCCATGCTTTGTCTTCTGAAACACGCCCACCCCTTACAGAAACTCGTACATCATCCCTTTCCCTCTTTGGTAAATTTTCTTCATGTGATTGCTTAGGCCTATGCCACTTCTCCCTTTCTCTTTGTCTGTCACCTCTCTCCCTCTGCAACCAGCTTTCATCTTTGTGACTGACAGAGTGGTGGTCATCAGGATTATCCCGGATTTTCTGCTGGTCATCTCTTTTATGCTGATCTAAAACCTCATCCCTTTCACGCTTACGACGAGTGGTACTATCTCTGTGGCCCTGTAGAAGTTCTTCTTTATCTATTTGGTCCCTCCTCATGTAGTCCTCATCTTTCCTTCTCTTGCCATAGCAATCATCCATATGTTCATACCTGCCTTTCAGACTATCTTCTCTTTCCCTGGGTCGTGATCCCACATCCTTATCACAAAAGCCCCTATAGCTGCCATTATCCAACTGTTTTCTTGACTGCATATACTCATCTTTGTCACTCCTCTCACTTTCACGAATCTTACTCCTGTGCCTGGATCCCATTTCATCACCACGTTCCCTCTTCCTTGGTTCTTCAGTTCTAATCCTTCTGCTATAAGGATCATCATCCCTCCTTTGCCATGCTACGTCAAGAATTTCCCTCTCCTTTCGCCTATGAAGCGCATCATTTTTAAATTGCAAATGATGAACAGGGCTAGGATCCCAGTCCCTATAGGGATAGGAACCCTCCCTCCCTTTGACTAACATTTGATTTCTATCTGGTTCCTGTCTACCATCACGGCCTTTTCTAAGGAATCCCTGTTCCTTTTCATCAAGGTGACTCTTGATGCCTCCTGAGTGAGATGAACGTCCTTGAATGACTTCCTCCTCAACCCCATCCCTCCACTTCTGATAATCTCTACTGCTTCCAGATCGTGCTTTGCTGTTGTCACTACTTCTTGCAGCCTTGGAGTCTTCACCATCATCAAGTTCTTCATCAGCAGACTGTTCAACTCGTGAACTCAACTTTTGATGGTTTGGAACTCCATCATTTACATTCACAGCCATATCCTCTTTTTCCATTCCAGAGCTTTCATCACCCAGTAAAGGCTCATCTTGGTCACCACTTCTATGGTCAACATTTGACTCACGGGCTGCCCCATGTGAGACGGGAGATGAGATCAACGGACTACATCTACCATCCACGCTTTCCACTGATCCTTCCTTTTGATTGTCAGGAAATTTCTTGTCTCTTGTACTCCGAGGAGATCTGTCACGTGCTCTTCTCTGTGTCCCCCTATTTTCTCCAAAACTACCACCAGCAGAACTGGGAGTCTGGTCTCCTGAACCAGCACGTTGGACTGGACCTTCTGGACAGAAGGGCAAACTTTCGACATCTTCTGGCACACTACCATTGAATGGCCTTTTTCTTCCAAGCGAATCACTCTTTCGATTATTGTGTGGAAAACCATTGAAGGCCTTGTCATCCTGTGGAAGGTCTCCCCCACCAGTAGCACTTCCGCCCTCTTTTGCAGGATCATTTTCAGTTCCGTCTGGGATACCATTTCCGGCAGACGAATCATCATCTAAAGAGTCCTGCAAGACAATCTGTTCAAGATACAGACCACAAGTTAGCTTCTATGATAAAATCTTACATAAGCGCACATAGAAACAGAACCAACACACTAAAGAATGATTTGATTATTACTTCAATGACAGCATCTGAGTCACGCATTCGCTGTGGCCGGTTTTCACATGAGGGGAAACGTTCGCCATAACCACTTTCCACCTGTATTGCTCTTCCCGTTGGCTGGCATAAGATTTAAATTAACCAATGAGATTAGAAACTAAGCTTCTTATGATATAAATAGCTAAAAAATTAATACATACATGGTGTCCTAGCATGCTGTCAAACAATATATTTATCTTCAAGACCAATATATCTATCTTGAAGAATATAAAACTGTAACAGGCAATATATAGTTTGTAAGGAAGAAACTTGGAAGTCTAACATACAATTTGTGGACGCATGCGAGCAGATCCTTTTGCAAAATCACTTTGCCCACCCTCTGACTTTACCGGGTTTGTATGTTCAGTAGGAAAGTCATGCATACCAGTTGCTGCTGCCAATTCTGGAGGCAGATCTGGATCATACTCCTGTGATGTAACTTTTCTATCAGTTCTATCAAAATTTGATTGCGGTGAAAAAACAATGCAAGAAAAAGATAAAATGCATAGGTTCTCACTAGACGCATAAACTCTCCCTTACCTGTTCTGTTCGTCCACTTTCATAGACACGGATTTTGCTTTGCATGGTGGACTCCAAGCGGAGCTGTTCCTGCATATATTAAATCTTGGAACAATTATGACCTGCCTTTATATGATAGACAAAAAGATGATATGGATGTATTGTTACCAGCTGTTTGCAATAATCTCTCCAGGTATCATCATTTAATCCAAAGTTAAAATAGTCTGAAGTATCGGCACCAGGATATTTCCAAGGTTTTTCCTCAAAACCGTCAATGTCCACATCAAATATGGTCCTGAAAATCATCAAGCATTTCACATTAGCGAAAAAATAAAGAGAGGAGTAATTTCCAGATACCAAAGGATGACAAGACACTTCAAAACAAATTAAAAAGACTGTTCATACAGTGTAATCTAGAGTTTATAAATAATGAAGAAAATGTTATAACTTTCCAAATATGTAACCTAGAATGTAGACTTAAGTAGTAGAAAACTTCATGATATCTACCAACCCAGAACAAAAGAAATACAGTGGTATGAAACTATCATGGAAGTCGGCAGAAAAAAAATCCAGTTCATCACAGATTTGGAAACTTAAAACTTAAACTGAATCATACTTGTGAGAAGGAAGTGTGAATTCAAGCCCACCCCCGAAACCGCGACCACCCATATTATTGCCCCAGCCAGGTGTACCAAAGCCGGAATGAAAATTTTTCTGCAACGGATTACCATTTTTTAATCCAGTTGGTCTCCAGTCACCTCTACCTCGACCAGGTGTTGGACCCATGTTTAGAAGTGGACGAACTTGACCTGGGACTCCTCCAGGACCATTTGGTCCAGGCATTGGCACAGCACCTGGTCTCACATACTGCATAAGATACAAAACAAACAAATTTAGCTAGAAAAGTGTAGCATGCTTCTAATGCTGCATATTACATCATTTAACATATTACTATTGCTTGCTCATGTATGATCATATCACATCAAATATGACAAGTCAGACACATATATAAAACATTTCAAAAATATATCACACCATCTACCCCACAACTAAAATCAAGAAGACACAGCTAAAACATAAAAAAAATTGCCAAAGTAAAGTTAGAAGTTGGAAGTTGTAGAATAAGTCTAGCACTTCAAGAATCACCCACTTCGGGATTAGCTATATGAAGAGAGAGAATATTCAGGACATATTCAAAAATCCATTAGTTGAGCACTAATTATTTGAAGGGGAATGGGAGCAGCCGACCTATTAGACCTACTTAGCAAACAGTTGAATAGGTTTCCAAGAAGCAAAAGCATCAATACAAAGAAGTTATACGATTGGGTATATCAAATATGGGACATTGAGTGAAACAAACAAAACCACAGGAATCCTTAAGGGTTAGAGCACTAAAACAAAGCTGGTTTATTCTATTGATATCTTTGCTGGCAGTCAAGTTCACTTTTCTAAGATTAGAATTCAGAACTTACACGACGCAATACTGTTTTCAGAGTTTCAAGCAATATTCTTTCTTATTTAAACATGAAGTGTATAGGTAAGTATTTGATCACACAGTATATAATGTGCAATAGCTGCAAAACTCTGTGAATGGGAGACGTTTTAGACAAATGAGAGTGTAGAGATTTTAAAGTCAGTAATCTCCGGGAAATTCAGAAATCCATAACAGCATGTCTCCATAAAAGATTAACAATGTCCTCAATTCTTCAGCTCTGTATAGGTGCCTCAGGCCTCACTGCAGTGAAATATGCCACAGAATGGCAACATTGAAGAATCAATGGCATATAAGCCACTTACAGTGGTTGATCAACATTGTGTAATACCCACAAGTTATCATTGATCAACATTGTGCTTGTGATTGATCAAGAAGCGTAAATACAAACAGCTTGTTTAGTGCGGATCCTTAACTTCTCAAAACAAAAAATCAGCCAAGTAAAATTCAAGTTGCCAGTAAATAGAACATAAACGATTAAGCAACGAGTAGACCGCTCTTTATATTAATTTCCATTATAAATTTCAGGTAGCATACACTCTAGTAACTAAAACAATGCCAAACCAATTCCAAATTTTTGAAATCACTAAGCTAACTAGGACATTCACACTGTACAAAAGCATTACAATGCATGAAATTTACAGTTCTAACTATTCTCATCAAACCAGGGGAGACGAGATTGCCCCATATACAATAAAGCTCCCTACTTTTCAAATCAATATATTAACACACAGCTAAACTAACCTTAAACTGGGAATGAAATGGATGATACCCATGATTGCTATACCCAATTTTCGGCGCCACCGTTGGTCCTCCTCCTCTCCCAGCCTCCCCCATCTCCTTCCTCTCACCGTCTGCCACCTGCTGCCCCTCTTCCCCCCACTCCGGCTCCTCCCCGGCATGGTTTAGCTCACTCTCCGCTATGATCACCAGCCCGTCTTCATCGTCCTCCACGCCATTGCCTCTCTCCATCCCCATTGGGTTGTCATCATTCAACACAATCTGCAAGTCATCCTCACTATCATCACTATCATCCCAATCATCCCCTCCGTCCCTTCTCGAACCTTCCCCGTCGTTACTCTCCCCATTGGCCTCCGTTTTCTTCACCGGCGCCGCCGCGGAGAGCCCCGGAATCACGGCGTCCAAGCCGGGAATCCCCGTGTCTCCCTCGTCCTCGATATCGAAATTCACCTCCTTTTCGTTTAAATCCGAATCTCTACTCTCCAATTTGACGTCTCTGACCTCCGAAACCCTAACCCGAGCCGAATCGGGAGCTAGGGTTTGGGAATTGGGATTGGATTGAGGCGAAGGAGGAGCCGGGGGGAGGATCTCGTCGTCGGAAGGCTCAGTCTTGATGTTGAGATCGATCGGACGGTGGAGAGGCGGCGGTGGCGCAACGGCGGAGGACGGTTGGGATGTGTGGAAGGATTGGAGGACGTCGGTGTAGAGATCTCCGAATTCGTCGTCGTCTTCCATATTAGAATCAAGAGAGAGATAAAGGTGAAGTCCTTAGGGAAGAGAGATATGAGGGTTTTGAGGTTTGAGGTCTCTGCAAAAGTGAAGAAGAAGAAGAAGAAGAAGAAGAGCCCAGTGTGTTTTGTTGAGAGAACTTTGAAACGCTGCGTTTTATGTGTTTTTTTCTTTTTCGGTTTCCCAATTTGTTTTGGGCAAGTACGACGTATTCTCCAGCCGAACAGACAGATCGAGTAAGGACTTTTAACTTAATCATTTATTGAAGATTTTTTTTGTTTTATTATATTTTTGATTGTATATTTATATCTCCACTGTTTAGTTTGTAGATATATATGAGTAGATCATCTCTACAAATTTTTATACAAATTAAAAATCATTAGGGCATTCATAAATGTGATTGATTATAAACTTAAACGGTTTATATTCGACATATTTTGACCATCTATTGATTATTTGATTTTATCTGTCTTGATATCTTAATGATCACTAATTTGACTGAAAAATTATATAAGTAATCTACTTATATAGACCAATAAACTGAACGGTTGAGATGAAAAATATGATTAAAAAGTAGGTGTAATCACTAGTAGGATTCAAGCCTCATGTGACGAAACCAATTCGTCGCATAAGAGGCAATTTTCGACGCACAAGACCTTAAGCGATGAAAAATTTGTTGCATAAGCTTCGTCGCATTATTTTTATCGCATTAGGTTTATGCAACTAAAATGTAAATTTTCGTCGCATAAGTACCCCTTAAGCGACGAATTTTTTTCATCGTATAAGTCCATACGACAAAAACAAATTTGTCGCATAAACTTATGTGACGAAATTTTTCGTCGCTTAAGAGTTTTCAATAAATAAAAAAAATTAAATTTACTTTTTTGATTTTTCATTTTTAAATTTTTTTTGATCGGATGGCGGCAGAGGTGAGGTGGTGGTGGTGGTGTAGAAGAAGAAGAAAAAAGAAAAGTGGGGGTGACGGTGATGGTGTAGAAGAAGAAGAAGAAGAAGAAGAAGAAGAAGAAATGTGGGGGAGGGGTGGTGATGGTGATGGTGATGGTGGTGTAGAAGAAGAAGAAGAAGAAGAAGAAGAAGAATAGTGGGGGATAGGGTGGTGGGGGTGTAGAAGAAGAATGAGTTATGGCGGTGGAATGATGAGGTGGTGTATAAAAAGGAAGAAAATGAAGAAGAAATGAGGGAATTTGGGCGAAATGATTTTAAATTTTTGACGGAAAAGACTTATGCGACGAAATCTAAAATGAGTGAAAAATTCAAATTTTTTGACGGAATGACCTATGCCACGAAAGGCTAAGATTCGTCACATGAGTTTGAACTTACGCGACGAAATAAAAATGTGTCGCATTAGTTTGAACTTATGCGCCAATTTTTTTTCGTCACATAAGTTCAAACTTATGCGCTCAAAAAAAAATTGTCGTATAAATGCTTAATTGTGTTAGTGAATAACCATTAAGGAGAAAGTCTTTAACTAGTCATCAACAACAAAGTCCTTAATGGATCCCCTCTCTTTTCTCGAGCAAGTTAAGGGAAATTTGAATTTTGTAATATTGACGTCATTTTTATATTTTTTGGTTTTGTGTAGGGTTTTGGTTGTGTGTTGCCAATGGAGGACTGTTAGAAATAGGTAGTAGCTATGGTGTGGCAATTTGGGGTTGGGTTGCATTTGATTTGGTGTTGTAAAGTGAATTTGAATTTTGTGTCAATTTGAATTTGAATTTGAATCTCGGGCAAGGGAAATTTGAATTTTGTAATATTGACGTCATTTTTATATTTTTTGGTTTTGTTTGTAATATTGACGTCATTTTTATATTTTTTGGTTTTGTGTAGGGTTTTGGTTGTGTGTTGCCGATGGAGGACTGTTAGAAATAGGTAGTAGTTATGGTGTGGCAATTTGGGTTGGGTTGCATTTGATTTGGTGTTGTAAAGTGAATTTAGTTACTCCTCTATGTATCCATGCCAACTTATATATTAGGCCTGTAAATTCAGCCCAAGACCGATGGATATACTTGAACTTAGCCCAAGAAAATGAGTCAAGGGCCGGCTCAGCCCAAGCTAATGGGTGGGTTTTACCCAGTCTATTTTAAAAAGGGTAGGGTATAGGCAACACTTTTGAAGCCTTGGCTGCCCAAAGCCCGGCCCATATCGGTATGACCCAAGGCTCAACCCAATCTCACCGCAAATTCCTAATATCCTATAATTACGATTAACAAAACAACAAAATACTTTAGTTCAATTGACAAATGTTGTGTAGTTATGTTTCTAATAGTGTGGGTTTGATCCTAACAACATCATTTTAAAAAAAAAATTTCATTATACACAAACTTTGGGCTAAAAGTAGGGCGGGCCATGGGCGGCCCTGACTTTACTTGTCCAAAGGTCGGGCTCTTGGGCGGGTAAAGTCAGGGTTTCCCATGACTGGGCTTGAGTTTCACATATTTGTGTAGGGTCGGCCCTGCCCTGCCCATTTTACACCAAGGGCTGAAAAAAGCCTTGGATCGGATAGTATATGAGTATCACAACTTAGAGCCGGGTCGGGCCGGGCCAACCCATTTTACAGGCCTATATATTTGATTTAATACAATTTGCACTATTTACAAGAAATTTTGAAATATGTTTACATAGTTTTTATGTATAGAGAAATTTTTTTGTTTGAAATTAAAGTATAAAGTTCTTATTTAACTCACTTTTGAGAACACTGAAAAATTATTACTTTAAAAGAATTATTATATAGGTTTTTACCATAAAATACAAATACATTTACCAAAATCTCTGTGATTTGGGGGATTGAGGTCGGTCTAGTCATCCATGGTGGAAAACGACGTCGTCGATTAAGGTCTTCAATCACAACATCAAATTTGGTCTGTGATTTTCTCTTCAATCTTTACTCAAAAAGTATGGATGCTTCATGTGTAATGGATCATGTTCTCAAGATCAGGGCCGACATGACTCGATTTATTATAATGTTTCATTTGTAGAACTTTGTTGGAAATGACAACTTGTGTTTTCTTAACCCCACTTTTCGATTACGACTCAAATATGATGTATTTAGTTTTGTATTATGTGATGAGAAGTGTATCGTGCAAACAAATCTTCAACAAATGATCATTTAAAAAAATTGTTTTGGATACATTGTTTCTGTTTTCAAGAAATTGTAGATGACTACTAGATTGAAATACAAAGAAAGTTTATGAACAATGATTTGAAATCTTTAATTTTTCTGAATTTCATAGTAAATATTTTCTCCATTTCCTATTGGGTTGTGTGTCCTCAAGCCAACCCAAGCTCGATAGCCTCCCCTAATTTAGGACCAATCTATAACATCCTTAGGCCTGAGCCCACCCCGACAGCCCGATATAGAAACCCTAGACTATAAAAACATCGCTTCACACATTCTGAAACTTCTACAATGTATTTCTTCCTCCTGCTAACTTTGAAACCATCGCTTCTACTTTTCACGATGCTCAATGCGGTGGAGGTTTACAGTATCGTATCGTGTCCAGAGCGTTCGGCAACTTCGTGGACATGCTAAAATTGATTGGGGATGCCTGTTCTTTTTACGACGACAACAAATAATTGAGACCGACTCTCAATGAGTTTCATGGGACGGTTACTATCGTTTGAGATCTTCTTGGTCAGCAGAGTCAGCATGCAGCGAACACGGTGTTTGGTGTGAAAATAGATTTTCTTAAATAACCGGCTTTTGTTGGTGTGCAAGCACCCCTTGAATCGGACTCAAACTTGATTTTCTTCTCTTGGGCGTTTCTAACTTTGTCTCCAAGCAATTGAGTACAAGTGTGATCAAACCTGTAGCAAGGTTCTTTACTTAGACTTGAATAACCTTTAACAGATTCGTTCAAGATTTTTCTCTATATCTGTAGATGATCGAATCATACTTGAGCCGTAAAAGGTCAAGCATAGCAATAATCACGTCAAGTACTGGATATTTACTAAGGTTTTTACACCTTAATAATAATTTTGGCTTAATTGGGGTATCCGAGCAGGGATCGGATGGTGGTGTCTAAGTAGAGATCAGAAGGTAAATAACATTTGAGCAGGTATCAAAGGGCTACAAAAGCAGCATGGATACTTATGTAAAGGCTACATGAGGAAGCAAAGATTCCTTTGTATGATTGCTCCGGAAGAGGCTTGATATTTGCGTTAAGAAAATAGTTTATATGTTACGTGTTGAATTGGTTGTTCTTTGCTTATTTGTCTTGACATATTTATATAAAGAACCTAAGAGCTCATATTCTTGCAGATCAAGGAATGTCGGACATCTTAATTCAATTAGGTTATGATCTTTCCTAATCCGTTTATGGAAAGATCATTGACAGATTCACAAATATATTGTCATATTTTACCTATAAAGGAAAGAAAAATATATATACAAGATCTAAACTGCAAATATCGGTACACTAGACTTAATATAACTAGATTCTCCTAAAATATTAATATTGGCCCAAACACGGGACACCTAATCCGGTGGCTCCTAACTAGGTATTGACTATTCCTTGCTAATTGCTTGGTTTTGGAGTCTAATTTTAGGCTCTTAGTTAGCTTAGATGGATCTCTCTGGTTATTGACCTGTCAAACTGGTTAGAAGAGTCCCATATTTTAATTATTGAGCATCCTCTACGGTTCTTTCTATGCAACCAACTTGTTTTCGTCACACTATGTCTGTCGTCGAAACGCTTTGTTTCCTCACTATTATATTGATATGCACCTAAAAGTGATAGGGTTATTGCATCTTTGGTTTTCATTAATGTTTGCTTCTATGCAGGTGGCCGTGGTGATCAATCCACAGGTTCCCTCCGACGCCCAATCCACAGGTGCCCCTGGAGCCCAATCCACAGATGCCCCTGGCGCCCAATCCACAGCACGCGCATGTATTGATAGAATGTCTAAATACTGTCATAGCTAGGGCTCAGTTGATCCTAAATCAGGATACAGAGGCTGAAAGTAGGCTCTAATCGTGAGGCTATTAGGCGTCTCAATTCAACCTTCCAGATTTATATACAAGTTTTAATGGCTATCTTGCTTATCAGGACCAGTAATAGATTAGAAGAGGTCAATACATAAGTAAAAGCTGAAATCAACACTGCTGCTAATCAGATTACTATCACAATCTACAATACTTCAGGAGATGTTAAAAAGGTGATAACTTCTTATATCGACAATGTTGTAGAGGGTATCGTGAAGCAGATCATGGTCTCTAGCAAGAAAACAGATGGAAGTGTAGCCGCATTGCGTGAAGATTTTAGCGACTTTGTGGACTAGAGGCTGCCAACCTTTTGGACGAGAAGCTTGGGGCATACAATGAAAAATTGCTTAATGTGTCCAAATGAAACTGGCCTGAGTTGGGAGATGAGTCCAAATGTGAGACTGCACAAAAATGCTTTAAATTCTCTTACTGTCTTGTCTGCGACAAGGGTCCGAAGGTGGAGGTTGAAATTGGAGAGATCAGTCTGCGTTGGTGTGGTTGCTGCCACTTGTGGATGCACCTCGCTTGTTTGAGAATAAGTGATCCCAGTGGTGAGGATATTAAGCCACATTGTTGGTGTGCATGCAGGGAAAAGGAGTCTATGTATGGTTACTGTAACACACTGATTACTGAAGATCAACCTCGGATTTCATGCGGCAATTGTTAAGAGTGGATCCATGAATCTTGTGAAGGTGCTAACGATGGTACGGATATGGGCGATTTCATCTGCAAAGAAATGCAGGGGGTGTGAGTTTGTCCTCGTCAAGATGCTAGCTAGCTTATCGATTTCATTTAAGGGTATTTCAGTGAACTGATACTTGTAGTATTATTTTATACATATGTGCCGAAGTAGGACTGTCGTACAGGGTTGGGCTCGGGCTCAGACTGGGTTCAGATTTTTCAAACCAGGCCCGGACCAGTTGGTGTGTTGGGGCTAGTTTTCAGTTTTACAGAGTTGAGGCCTGGTAAAATCCCGGACCGGATGAAAGTTTTTCTAGGATCGGTTAAAGCCCGGACCGGGTTACCATCAAATTTCTGCTGAGGGCCTCTGTGGTCTGTGTTAAAGTCCCTGACTGCTTGTTCTTTTAAACTGGTCTGTAAGGCTCTTTGGCCCTGTCTAACTTTCTGGGTGCTCTACTGCCTCTACATGTCTACCATAAGTCCATAACTCTTTGATCTATCATATAAATGCTTCCAATTATATATATGCACATGTAAACCTTTTCATTACATTGACAAAAACTATCCAACATTACGTATATGCACAAGTAAATGCTTCCAACATTACGTATATGCACATGTAAACTTTGATCTATCATATAAATGCTTCCAATTACATCATCTTAGTTCATTACGTATATGCACATATAAACCTCTTCATTACATTGATAAGAATTATCCAATATTACATAGTTCCTGAAAATGACACAATAACCATGATTCTCCCAATGACATGACACGACAACACAACCATACCAAAACCCCGACCCTCTCCCAAACGAGGAGGGACGACCACCCACCACCATACTACAATCTTACACCCTCACCCAAAAGACAAGGAACAACAAAACCAAACTAAGAAAAAAAACCTAAAAAACAAACTGAAGAGGAAACCCTAGCCCAAATTTTGCCCACCAAGAGCCCAAGCTTGGAGAATTGATCAACTGGACTAAGCCCAACTCACCCGGCCCAAAAACTTTTGACTCACCACCGCCCTTCCCTTTTACCCTTTGTCGGACCAGCACCGTCGAGGTTGTCTTCCAAATCGTCAAAGCTGACCACCCAAAAGACAACCGACTGCCACTTATCGACTCCTCCCTTTTAAAACTTCAAGGACCTTGGCAGAGATCAATTATCTCTCATCATCTGCAAACAAGATCTCATCGATATGATTGGACCCAGCCTGCCTAAATCCGAGATCAACTCGCCTTCGTCCTGTCCCTGCGCAGCCCAAGACAACCACATATCTCAGCCCACAACCCCGGCTAGACAAAACCTTTAGCTGAGACAGAGAAGAGATCTCACAACCAAGAGCTCTTCCATCAATCCCGTTCGGCCATGCACAATAGAAGCCAACTAGGCCAAAGGCCATGGCCGACGACCAGGCATAGCCGGACAAGCACGGTCTCAAATTTGCGTCTACCTCTCCTCTGTAGTTCTTTTTTTTTTTTAAAAAAAAAGAAAACAAAGAAAAACAAAAGAATGACAGATTTTATACGACTTAACATTACTAGTAAGTGCACGACTCTTCATTTAGACTCTTTGTCCCACACCTACAACACATGGTTTCTTCCCATATTGTAACAGTGTGTATAACCTCTCGACCATCATAGTTTTGTTTTCTCAAACTTTTTTGAATAGGGGCTAAACGGCTGCCCTTAAGCCATTAACGAAACCACAAAATATAATGGGTGGACATAAAACCTAAACCTTATATTGTCTGAACATTTTGAAATAATATTAGTACGTAATTATCAATCATATACATTGTAACAAACACAATTTTTTAGCAAAGAATGCATCATAGGCTACTCCATTTGCTTTACAAATTTGGTGACATACTGAAAAGACAATGCTCATGCAGAACCATAAGTTATTATGTCTATCAGCTTTTCTACTATGTTGCCACTGAAAGATAGTCTAAGTGACACTATGTTTCATCTTGTCACTAGGAGGTGAAGGTTACAACCATTTAACGAAGCAAATAGCTCGTCGCCGTCCCAGAACAAACATGATACGCAAGACGTGCAAGCCGAAATTTAACCCACATATCCAGATAAAAAAGAATCAAGACTTATTTTAAAAATAAAATAAACTACAGTCTAAACTCTAGACCCAAACACCATAAGCCAACTTGAGCCCAATCGTAGAGCCCATACCCAAACCTTTGTTTTCTCAAACTTAAAATGAGTGTTGTTGTTCTCTAAGTCATAATTAATGAACACATATCAACAATTTTTTCAATAAAACAAATGCTCAAGTTTGTGAATTATATACGTATACGTATTATTTTTAAATTATACATATGTTTCCTGAATTGTTTCAAAGATACGAAAAAAAATCACGTATTTTTGAAGCTAGCCGAATTATTCGTTTATACGTATTTTTTTAGTATTTTAAAACAAAAAAAACATCAATATTTTTTTGTCAAATGTATTTTTTGTTCAGCTATAAAAGTTAATTAAGAAAAATGAATTTTGAATCCTTTATTATTATTATAGTACTATTTACATTTCTTATTCATTAAATATTTAATATGTATTGATATTTTGTATATATAGGTATTTATATTTAAGATGCCAAAATACGTATAACTACCAGAAATAACAAATATATATTCGTATTTTTTATTACATTTTGAATTAAACACGTACGTTTCGTATTTTTAAACATATTTTTTATAGAATTTTTAAACATATTTTTTATTTATAATTTTTTAATTATACACTTTGTTTATACGTGGAACCTAATATTTCTCCTTTACCGGGTTACAATTCAAGAAATAACACCAAGTGTGGTCAATTATTAAATATGCATCGTTTATCATGCTTGAAGTACTGTTTACAGGGCCAAAGGCCAGTCAGACTTGAGAAGCCACTCTGGGTCCTTTGTCAGGGCCCAGTTCATTGTAAGTTTGAGGCAAAGCAAGGGAGTTCATTCCCACATTGGAAAAAGACAAAGTGCTGCCTTTAATGCTACTATAAATACCGGTGAGGACATCCCGGTAAGGGGACGGACAATTCCTTAACTACTCTTGAGTTTTCTGCTTATCTGACAGTGTCTGACTTAAGCATCGGAGTGGCTTCCCTCGGTAAACCCGGGGACGCCCTTTGACGTGTTTGTTCTTTACACAGGAAAACTCGGAGTACAAGGAAGTTCGCTATTTCTGGAACCGTGCAACCCGCCAAAGGGGCCACGAGTTTACACGGAAACAATTGGTGCTCTCGTTGAGAGCCGAACTCAAGACCTCCCGCTACGTATTTCGAAGGACGATGGAAATGGCAGGAGAACAAGATCCAACTAGAAGGCTTAATTTCTCAGGGGATGATAACCCAGGGACCTCCGGGACCCAGTTTGGCCAAACAGATTTGGCAGCAGCATTCGAGCTCCTGAAAAAGGACTTTCTCGCTCAAAAGGAGCAATCTACTCGAGAACATGCCGAGTTAATAACGGTAAGGGAGCAGTTAGCGACTATCCAGGCCGAGCATGGGCTTCTTCAAGCAACCTTAACTCAAAGAGCGAATGCCATGGGGACGTCAGCCAGACTTGCTGATATCATCACCCCAGAAGGGAATCCTCCGGGTTGTGGAAACCCGCGAACTTTTGACAGTGCATACATACCACCCGATATCCTACCAACCACTGCCCACCCTAACCCAAATCCACAAATGATCCATCTCTCCAATCCTTTGTTTAATCACAATCTTACAGGACCTCCTCCACCCCCAGAGCCGTTGTTAAATCAACCACTTCCCCCAGCAGATGCCCAGACTCAGCTGCTGTTACAGTTGACACAAACTGTGACCCAACTTGAGCAGCGGCTAAACTCGGGAACGGGACCACAACAATATCAACCCTTTATTACCCGTGCAAGCCCATTCTCCGCACGGGTTCAAGCAGACAAAAAGCCACCAGAAGCAAAGCCATTTAAGATTAAGAGATATGCCGGAATGGGGTGCCCGTATGCACATCTTGAGTTGTTCCAGTCTCAGTTGGATTCAACCCGGTTCACAGACGCCCAAGCATGCCATGCTTTCCAGGAAACACTCAGTGAGGAGGCATTGAGTTGGTTCCTCAAGTTACCGGCTTTGTCAATAGAGACCTATGGTCAGTTGACACAGAGGTTCCTGTCCCGGTTTATCCTGCTGTCAAGTGCCAACCGAAGCACCACTTCGTTATTCAAAGTCCAGCAAAGGGATGATGAAAGCCTGAAAATTTTTGTAACCCGTTGGCTGTCCACGACTTCCAAGTGTGGGCACCTGGACGAGTCAGTAGCATCAGAGGCGTTCTTACAGGCGCTCAAACCAACCCGCTTTGTGGTGGAGCTCAGGAAGCAGCAGTTCAGGTGCTACGACGATCTAATTAATGAAGTAACTCGGCAAGCTCAAGCCGAGTACGACACCTTCGGGGAACGCCAGACGAACACCGGGTTCACAAGCCAGCGAGCTGATGGATGGAAAAAGGAAGGGCAGCATAAGAGTGGCCAGGGATACTACGGCAAAAGTTCAAACAGACCAAGGGAGAAACCAAGAGAGGCTCCATACCTTCGTCATCCAACCCGGGAGGAAAAGAACACTTACATCCCTCGATATGAAGTATTGACCAACTTGACTGCCTCCTATGAAGAAATTTGGAACCGCCATAGGAATGAAGTTCCCCCGGCTCCAAAAAGAAAGTTTCCCAAAAGGGGAGGGCCGGACAACGGGCAACATTGTGCCTATCACAACGAGTCTGGCCACACAACCGACCGGTGCTTTTCTCTTCGGAACACCATTGAGTACATGATCCAGAACGGCAAGTTACAGCAGTATAAGTCACCCGCCACAGGTGTCAACCTGATTGAAGTATATGGGGAGATAATGACGATTCACGGGGGTGGCACCCAAGGGGTGTCCGGTCACCGGGCCAAAAGACTCTGCCCAAGAGGCCCGGAGTTTGAGATAATGCAGCTTCGTCAGGAATGCCGCAAGGAGCTGGTTCCTTGGGATACCGTGTCATTTTCTCAGTCTGAAGACACGCTGAAAGTGCATCACAATGATCCTTTCATTATCACTCTTCAGATTGATCACTGGAGAACTCGGAGGGTTCTAATAGACACGGGAGCCGCTGTTAGCGTCATGTTCAGCAGTTGCTATAAGGGGTTTAAAAGAGGACGAGATAAGCTCTATAGGAACCACGAGCCATTGATCAGTTTTTCAGGTGAGACGACTCAACCGTTGGGGTCTGATCAACTAACGATTACAGTTGGAACCGGGCACCAGTCCACAAGAATTGTAGTCCCCTTCATAATTGTGGACTGCCCGTCCTCCTACAATGCCATACTCGGGAGAGATGCACTCTGGGGCCTACAAAGTTTTATAGCGGGTCACATGCTGCTTATGAAGGTGCCTACGCCCGGGGGTTGGGTTACAATTCGCGGAGACCAAGAAGCCGCTGTCAGATGCAACGCAATAGCAACTCAGTCCCAACACGAGATGTTTTCGGCCGGTTTTTCCTTGTCTCCATTTGACAAACCTGACGACCCCAGGGATGACCCGGATTCTTTGCCCATCAGCAAGACGGCACAAAAGAAGAGCCAGAAGTATCCTGCCAAGTTCCCCCGGCCAGCCCCAATTGAAGCAACAGAATGGATTCAGATTTCAGAAGAATACCCGGAGAGGAAGATTTGCATTGGCACAGGCCTTGACCCCGAGGTCAGAACCCGGATGGTTGAGCTGCTAACCCGGAAACAGAAGGTGTTCGCATGGTCATATGCAGACATGCCCGGGATTTCTCCAGACGTTATGACACATTCCCTCAATATTATCCCGGGTGTTAAACCGGTAAGACAGAAGCGTCGTGCATTTTGCGCAGAGAAGTACAAGGCCATTCAAGCAGAAGTTAAACGTCTTAAAGACATCGGGTTCATTGGAGATGCAACATACCCGGATTGGTTGGCCAATGTAGTGATGGTCAAGAAGGCAAACGGAAAGTGGAGGATGTGCGTCGACTACACAGATCTGAATAAGGCTTGCCCGAAGGATAGTTTTCCCCTTCCAAAGATTGATCAACTGGTGGATTCAACCGCGGGCCACCCCCAGTTGAGCTTTATAGATGCATACTCGGGATTTAACCAAGTTCCGATGAATCCCGCGGATCAACAGCACACATCTTTTACAACGGACAAGGGGATGTATTATTACAGAGTGATGCCTTTTGGACTCCGGAATGCAGGAGCCACGTTCCAGCGCCTCGTAGTGGGCATGTTTGCAAACCAACTCGGGGATACTATGGAGGTTTACATAGACGATATGCTGGTCAAAAGCCGGGAGACAAGCAAACACCCGGATGACTTGGAGACCGTCATCGATATTGCCTTGAGCAAGGGGATGAGATTAAACCCGGAGAAGTGTGTGTTCGGTGTTTCAGGAGGAAAGTTTCTCGGGTTTATGGTCAGCGCTCGGGGAATTGAGGCAAACCCCGACAAAATTCAAGCCGTCTTGGCCATGCAACCGCCAAAAACCAGGAATGAAGTTCAACAACTTACTGGCAGGCTGGTAGCCTTATCCCGGTTTATATCCAGGTTAACAGATAAATGTGCTCCCTTCTTCAAAATTCTCAAGAGTCAACACCGCGAGCGGATTACATGGCAGGAAGAGCACAATCAAGCTTTTGAAAAGTTGAAGGAATACTTGGCGTCAGTCCCTTCTTTATCCAGACCAAACCCTGGGGAAATACTCTATCTGTACCTGGCGGTGTCTCAAACGGCTGTCAGTTGTGCCTTGATAAGAAAGCCAGACTCTGAAGAACTGCCGGTCTACTATACTGGGAAAGGATTCAATGATCCTGAAACTCGTTATCCAGATATTGAAAAACTGGCCCTGGCCTTGGTTGTAGCAGCAAGGAAGTTAAGACCCTATTTTCAAGCACATTCCATCCATGTACTCACCAACCAACCGCTACGGCAGGTTCTGCAAAACCCGGCGACTTCGGGAAGACTGGTCAAATGGGCAATTGAGTTGGGGGAGCATGATTTGCACTTTAAACCGCGAACGGCAATCAAAGGGCAGGCAGCAGCAGACTTCATTGCCGAGTTAATCCCAGCAGATTCAACAGTTGCTGAAACTCTTCCTACACAAGCCGGACCGGAGAGTTGGCAGATATTTGTAGATGGATCAGTCAATCAGAGGCAATGTGGAGCAGGCATTACATTGGTAGACCCGGAGGGTAATATGTTTGACTATGCCTTACGCTTTAACTTCAAAGCATCGAACAACACGGCTGAGTACGAAGCCCTAATCAAAGGGCTCCAACTCGCTAAAGATATGGGCGCACGGCATCTCCGCATACTAAGTGACTCACAGCTGGTAGTGCAGCAGGTTAACGGCGGATTTCAGGCAAAGGAAGCACATCTTTCGTCCTATCAAAAGTTAGCGGCTTTCTTGCTGGAGAAATTTGACACCTTTGAGGTTACTCAGATAACAAGGCAGCAGAATGTGAGAGCAGATACCCTGGCTAGGATTGCAACAGGGGACGATTCCAATACCGAGTTTAAAAGCTTACTGGTCGAGACATTGGAGAAACCAAGCATCTCACTCTCCTTTTCTGAGATTTTCGCGGTAGAGACAAACCCGCCACCGTCTTGGATGGATGAGTTCATCAACTTCATCCAACATGGAACCCTACCTGAGGACCCGGTAGCGGCCAAACGACTACGGGTTCGAGCGGCGCGGTACAGTATCCGTGATGGGAAACTGTACAGACGAGGACAAACTTTTCCTGATTTGAAGTGTATTACACCCGAGGAAGGAGACCGGGTTTTGCAATCGCTTCATAGCGGGGTATGTGGAAATCACTTTGGAGCCCGTAACCTGGCTTTCAAAACCCTAAGAATGGGATATTACTGGCCTTCTTTGGAACACGATGCCAGAATCGTCGTAGATTCCTGCCTTCAATGTCACCGATTTGCAAGCTTTCCCCGTGCCCCATCAGTCCCACTATCAGTAATAATTTCTCCATATCCATTTTGCATGTGGGGGATTGATTTCATCGGGCCTCTACCCACAGCTCCGGGACAGCTCAAACATGCCATTGTCTCAGTGGACTATAATTCCAAGTGGATAGAAGCTCAACCCTTGGCACGGATCACGACCGCAAATGTTAAGAAATTCCTTTGGAACAATGTCTTTTGCCGGTTTGGAATCCCGGAGACGTTTATCACAGATAACGGGACGCAGTTTGACAACGATGAGTTCCGGGATTTCTTACACTCCAATGGGACAAAGGTCCTATATGCCTCCCCTGCACACCCGCAGACTAATGGACAAACTGAAGCCGTTAACAAGCTCATCAAGCAAGTCCTAAAGAAAAAGCTGGAGGACGCAAAGGGTTTATGGGCTGAGAAACTTCCAGAGGTTTTATGGGCACTAAGGACAACTCCAACAGAAGCCAATGGGAAGCCCATTTCTTATGACCTTTGGCTCTGAAGCAGTGATCCCGGTAGAGATGGAAGTCCCGAGTGACCGGGTACAACTGTTCGACAGAGAAACCAACAATGAAGGCATCCGCCTTAACCTGGACCTCCTGGAGGAACGCCGGGAGCGTGCACATCTCAGAAATATCAACAAGAAGCAAAAGGTGGCTAAACACTACAATTCCCGGGTTATCAAGCGCCCACTCAAACTCGGGGATTGGGTAATGAAGGAGGTTATCCCTAAGCCAACGGGGTTTAAAGCTCCATGGGAGGGTCCATATGAAATTGTTGAAGTCGTGGGCCCGGCAACGTTTGACATCCGGGGTACAGATGGAGTTACGCTTCCACGACCATGGAACGCCCAACATCTGCATCTCTTCCCCAAATAGGTACCGAGTTATCTATGAATGTCCAATTTTATTGTTTATAAATGTTGTATACAAAGCCTCTCAGGCCCACAATGCATGAATCCCCCTACCGGGTTATGTTTTATTAAAAAGTTTGTTGAAGTGAATGCAGCCTTTAGCGGCCCTACTTGTATGCCTTAATCGCCAAGCTCCGATAATCTCCGATAATCTCCATGACATGAAATATTGCAAGCCTTTCACGGCCTTATTTCATGGTCAAAACTGGCCAAGCTCCGATAATCTCCGATAATCTCCATGACATGAAATATTGCAAGCCTTTCACGGCCTTATTTCATGGTCAAAACTCGCCAAGCTCCGATAATCTCCGATAATCTCCATGACATGAAAT
Source organism: Comarum palustre (assembly GCA_951800085.1). Lineage (NCBI taxonomy): Eukaryota > Viridiplantae > Streptophyta > Magnoliopsida > Rosales > Rosaceae > Comarum > Comarum palustre. The sequence goes on from OX637590.1 coordinate 17,057,084, forward strand.
ATTGAAAGCCTTTCACGGCCTTATTTCTTGGTCAAAACTCGGCAAGCTCCGATAGATCTCTAGTAATCTCTGGTAATCTCCATAACTTGAAACATTGCAAGCCTATCACGGCCTTGTTTCGGTCTTTGAAACTCTTAACGAACCCATACAGCCCTAGCGGAATTATTCTTACATGCTAAACCGGCATTATATGTGTAAATTATCACATTTGGATATTTTGCATCAGATTACCATGTTATTTGGCAAAGAAGCCCTTGGAAGTCCTAACGAACCCGTAAAGCCTTACTGGCCCTATTTTCACTTTATAATGTTAACATGCCAACCCGGCAATATGTGTGAATTGTCAACAATTGCAGGTTATGCATCGGGTTGAAAGTCCTTATGAACCCATAAAGCCCTAGCGGGACTATTTTTATTTCCCATAAACCGGCATTATATGAGTGATTTTCTCAACACTTGCAGGTTATGCATCGGGTTGGAATTCCTAACGGATCCATAAAGCCCTAGCGACCTTTAAAGCCTTAGCGGCACTATCTTTATTCACATGGCAAACCGGCGTTATATGTACATTTTTGTACTTATCAGGTTACCGTGTTTTGGCACAGGAAGGATTGCGAGAAGGAAAAATTTTATTACTTCAAAAATATCAATTACAAAAAAGTAACAAACCGCTACAGGTAGACTAATCCGTTACAGAAATGAAAAACATCCTAAGGCTCCGTTGACGACCCCCTACCCCCGCCAGTGCTAGAACCGCCACGACCTCCCCGGGGCTGTATGATGAACTGACCCCTACGCAGAGGTGGCCGGTTCCTAGGACCACCCACAATCCCACCACGGGAAGCACCTCTCCCGGCTGCTGAAGAACGAACCGGGGGACTCCGAGCCGGGTTCGCAGGAACCCTAGGGCTCGCAGCCACGGCAGGAATCGACCGGGAGGTGCCTGCAGCCTCGTCGGGTCTGACATGACCTTGATGACCGTCATAACCCGCCTTGTCCAGCCAGCCTTGGCGAATCCCAGCGCTCACTATTTCGGCACGAGCCTCGGCCCTGGCCGACCGCAGCTTCAGGTCAAACTCTGCGCTCGCCAGAAACTCGGAGACCGCTAAGTCCTTGGCCCGGGAAACTGCCTGGAGCAAATCTCCTTTTTGTTGCTCCAGGGAGGTGACCTGTTGCTGCAGCCCCTGGTTTTGCTCGGTCAGCTGGGCTATCGCGGCGTCTTGAGCACACCGGTCCTCCCGGTGACCTTCGATAACATTCTCCAGTTCAGAGTTCTTGGCCACCAGGTCCGCTATGTGTCCTTCCGCCTCGGCCAACTTCGCACTCGACGCGATCGCTGATGCGCTTGCGAATTCCCGGACCCGAGCCAGGTTTTCTTCACTTGCCGTCACCTGGTCCCGGGCGGCCCGGAGATCATCCCTGAGGACTCTCTCTCGCTCGGGGATGCCTTCGGTTATGAGCCGGTCAGTCGCCAAGTACGACAACCTGACAGCCTACACAAATAAAACAACGGGTTAGTGCAAGGAACCAAAAACAAAAAGATAACGAGTTAAAGCAGAAGACTAACTTACCCGCATCAGCTTCTCCTGCGCCCTCCGGGCTACAGTCAACGGGTCCTCGTGCTCCAGGACATAGGAGTCAGCGGCGCAATTCTTCAAATCCGCTACCATCCTTTGGATGGCCGCGTCCGCCATTCCTGCGCTCGCCAACTCCTCCATTATTTCAGTAGTGTCCCGCTGCTGCTTTCTCTCCCTCCTCTCCTTCCTCTCCTTCCTTCTCTTCCTCCTCTCGGACCTCCCCGAGCTGGATGCCTCCCGGGTACGCTTGCGAGAAGGCACGGGCTCCACTTCAAGAACCTCGTCACTCCCCTCACTCCCCTCCGGGTTCTCACTACCTATTTCCCTTTCCAACCCTCCAACCTCTTCACCCCCTTCGTCATCCTCCTCGGTAAATTCCTCCTCGCCCGGGAACACAGACGAGGGAACCGCGCTCACCACCGGTTCCTCAGTCTCATCGGCAAACGGTTCTTCAAATACCGGGTTATCGTCCGCCTCCGAGGGATTCCCTTCAACCTCCTCTCCTTCCGGGTAGACTTCTGGCCCGAGAATCTCAGCCAAGAGACGTCAACGTGGAACTGCCGAGTCCCCCCTTGCTCGGCGTCTGGGCGCAGAAAAGCCGCCTTCGATGTCAGGTCGATATCGTACGCCAGCCCCTCCGTGCCTTGCGCCCGGATCCCGGCCCATACAGCCTTGTCCTTGAACCCGTCGTATTTTCCCGGGTTCTTTCGCTTCGTGAACTCCATCGGGAGAAGAGCTGCAACAAAAGGTATAACCTGTTAGACCGGAGCATATAAACAACAAAAATTGTAAAGGAAAACGAGACAAACCTGGAAGCTCCATCAACCGGCAACGGCTGTACACATACAGCCTGCAAAGCCGGTACGAGCTCCGGTCATCTTGACCTCTGAAGGCCCATAGCATCCTCCGGATCCTCTTCTCCATCACCGGCTCCAGAGGAATGTCGGGAACAGCTGCAACACGTACAATATAATTATAACCCGGGAAAGAGAAAAGAAAGAAGAATCCGGAGAGAAAGGACTTACTCATCAGTGGCTGGAAGTCACCCGGTACTTGAAACGCGTGTCCCGGGTCTTGAAAGTTTCTTATCAAGAAACTTTTTTCCCTCCAGGTCCGGCTCACGGAGGTCGGCAGGTCCTCGATGATCTTCTTGAAGACCCCTTTGGACTTCAGTTGGATGGTCCCACTGAAACCCGCCTTCCGGGAGTACTCGGCCCGGTACATGGCGTGTAACTCGTGGTAGCTCGGCATCTGCTGCTTCAACACCTTGTACATCACGCATAACCCTAGCAGCTGCCTCCACATATTCGGGCCGACTTGCCCGATGGCGAAGTTGCTTGCAGCCAGGAGATACTGCACTTCCACCTTTAGCGGGAGTGACAGACCGCAACGTAGCTGGTACTCGTGGCATAGCGTCCACCCATCCCCGGGAGCGAAGAACTGATCCTCGGGTTCTAAAGTCCGAATTTCAACAGACTCGGGAATCTTCCAATTGCTCCTTAGCTCCACAATCTCCTCCGCGGTCAGCGAGTACCCGGGAGGGTCAAGAGCGGTCCCATCAGTGAAGGTAACTGAGGCAAACTCGGGGACATGAGCATCCATTGCGGGGTTTGTCATCTGCAAAACAAGAAACACGGGAACATCGTCAAAAACCCAGATAACCCCGGCGACCACAACGATAAACGCACACACTAACGCAGCAACCCAGTTTGGATCCCAGAAAACAGTACACAATATCGATCAAAAACACTCAAAAACATCGGAACAGAGAACAGTACCTTACTTGTGAGGGTTTGAAAGGATTTTGAGGTCGATTTACGTTTGGAAATCCAACAAGCACAGCGACAACAGAGGACGAGAGCAAAGCACGAAAAAGTTTTCGATTTCGAAGGTACGACAAAACTGTCACCCTCAACCCCTATTTATACAGTTAAGAGACGTACACTGAAGGGACGTTTGAGAGACGTACACTGAAGGGACGTTTCGGTTTTTCGAGAAAATCGACACGTGTCGCGCATGCCGCGTCCCAAAACCGAAAAACTTCAAAACTGAAAACTTTTCGATTTCCCCCACTTCAAACCGAAAACTTTTCAGTTTCCCCCACTTCAAAACTGAAATCTTTTCGATTTCCCCCACTTCAAACCGAAAACTTTTCAGTTTCCCCCACTACAACACGGAGACGTCATTTTCAGTTCCCATAGTCAACGTGTCTGCGGGGCACCCTTGCGTACGGACTTGGGGGACTGGGTACACCGGGTCTGGATGATACCCTTGTAACCCGGTAAAGAAATGGTTTCAAGTCCCCACCCAAGCGTACCCCTTGACTGAGGACTTGGGGGACTTGTTTATACGTGGAACCTAATATTTCTCCTTTACCGGGTTACAATTCAAGAAATAACACCAAGTGTGGTCAATTATTAAATATGCATCGTTTATCATGCTTGAAGTACTGTTTACAGGGCCAAAGGCCAGTCAGACTTGAGAAGCCACTCTGGGTCCTTTGTCAGGGCCCAGTTCATTGTAAGTTTGAGGCAAAGCAAGGGAGTTCATTCCCACATTGGAAAAAGACAAAGTGCTGCCTTTAATGCTACTATAAATACCGGTGAGGACCTCCCGGTAAGGGGACGGACAATTCCTTAACTACTCTTGAGTTTTCTGCTTATCTGACAGTGTCTGACTTAAGCATCGGAGTGGCTTCCCTCGGTAAACCCGGGGACGCCCTTTGACGTGTTTGTTCTTTACACAGGAAAACTCGGAGTACAAGGAAGTTCGCTATTTCTGGAACCGTGCAACCCGCCAAAGGGGCCACGAGTTTACACGGAAACACACTTTTTAACACATAATTCGCATTCTGTATTTAACGATCCAAACGAGAAAAGAAAAGTGAATTTACATTGGGTAATACAAATCCAAAAATGAAATTAACCCCAGAGTTAAAAAGTAATGAGAATAAGAAACGAGATGGTGTGAAACTTGAAAGAGTGAATCACCCGATAATACATCACTTGAAACTGATCCATAAAATCTGAGAGTCGTGCTTTCCAAATCTGATCCAAAATCAAAGAGAAGAAGAAGAATGATCGGAGTCGGGAAGATGAAGCAGTACTCCAACGTCCTCGACAGGCCTCTCAGCAAAGGAAAGCAAGAGGTCCTCTCTCTCTATAACTCATTCACTTTTGTTTCGTTATGCATAAAATTACTTGATTTGAACTAAATGGGTATGAAATCAATGGATCTTTATTTGTTGGGTACTCAATTTTAGGGTAAAGATCGAAACTTTGTACTAAATTGACCTTAATTTGAGTTATCAGGACCTGGGTTTTGTGTGTTTGATTGAATTTTAGGATGAGTGTGATTTGGGGTGTGCTGATTCTGGGGGTTTGATGGTTGTTTCAGGTCAGTTTGAGTGCATTTGCCTTTTTGTTTTCGGAGCTTGTGCAGTACAATCAGACCCAAGTTGACAACATTGCTGAGCTAGAAAGAAGGTGATTCACATTCTTCGTATTTCGGTTTCTTTTGTTATGTGCTCATTTGGGTTCAAGTTTGGTTAGTTTTGGAGGTTCATTGCATTTCTCAGACAAATTTGAAAGAATGGAAGAAGTATTATCTAAGCTCTAGCTTACTCTTTCATCTGAAAAGGAGTTTCCGATGTCATTAAGTTTAGGTTGCTGTGCTACGATCGTTTGGCTATTGAGTGGCTGAAAATTCAATGAAATCTTTTACTTTGAGATGAGGAAAGCAAGGATTTTGGAACTCAGTGTCACAGAAAGCAAAGACTTTCCTTTTTGCTGTACATTGTAGATTATTTTACAAGTCTATTTTAGTAATTCTGTGGTACCAAATTTCAACATGATTTCTGCACAATGAAGCAGGCTGGAAGATGCAGGCTATGCTGTTGGAGCTCGAGTTCTGGAGCTTCTTTGCCATAGGGATAAGGTATGACTTCTAGTTCTTGAAATAAAATATGTTGAATGAATGGACGCTTTACTTCACCTGGGCTGTAACTATGAAGTAAAAGGCAGATGCCCAATTTTTGGGTTTAAAACATATCATCTATCCATTGGTTACTCTAGTCTAAATGAAACATCACCACATCGGTTGTATTGTAAACAAAATTTTAGGTTGAAGGAGATTGCACAAAATCGTTAATGTACTTCTGCATCTTTGTGAACTACAATCTAGCAATGTTACCTTCATGAATCTAGAATCCTAATCGTCCATAATAAAATAAATGAGTTTTTCGATTTAGTTGGATTTATGGGTGTTGTCTGTTAGACCGAATAGGTGCTTTATTTGACACAAATGCTATGCTGATGATTCTTTCTTGCTATAGGGAAACAGAAGGGAGACACGATTGTTGGGTATCCTATCTTTTGTGCATAGCACAGTATGGAAAGTGTTATTTGGAAAGGTCAGTGTTTTTCAATTTCCTTAAACTCTATTTTCCATGTTTGGGTAAGTTTTATGGCTGAATCCCAAACACACAGACTTATATGTTGATTCGTGTATGCATATCCGACATGCATGTACGGGTGCATGTCTGTTGGACCTATGCATGAAAGTATCTGATGCACTTAAACCTGGTGTTAACTGGTTTTTGGTGCATGCAAATTAGGTAGCTGACTCACTTGAGAAAGGCACTGAACATGAAGACGAATACATGATTAGTGAGAAAGAACTCCTCGTGAACAGGTAACAGTTTATGCAGCAATATGAAGTATTTGAAATCATACCATGTATCATAAAATTTGTCTCTCAGTTTTGATCAACATCTCACCATCTTTTGATTGTAGATTTATTTCAATTCCAAAAGACATGGGAACCTTTAATTGTGGAGCCTTTGTTGCTGGAATTGTAAGGGTTGGTGCTACTTCCCTTGTTCTTTATCAATTCATTCGTCCAGTTCTTATAAGGTCTCATGGTAATTATCTATTACTATGAAGGGTGTTTTGGAAGGTGCTGGTTTTCCAGCTATGGTAACTGCTCATTTCGTACCAGTGGAAGGACAGCAACGACCTCGGACAACCATTTTGATAAAATTTGCTGAAGAGGTGACTGTTACTTTTCTGAATTAGTATTTCATACACAAACATTGGAGTTTCAAATGCACAGGCAGTTGGATGCATTTCAGCTAGATTGATGGGAGTGGGGTCACTGGGGTGTAAATTGTACGTCCACAGTCCATTGGCCATGTACATGTGAAGGTCCATCAGTTTGGATCTCGTTTGATGTTCTAACTTTGCAATTTCCTTACATTTTCTACTCTATTTCCTCTGTGTTGCTTTTGTGTTTTCATGATTTTTTCTATTGCAAGGTACTACGAAGGGAAGCAAGGTTGGGTTGATGCTGAGGCCACATCATCACATTTCGCTTAAAGCTTCTACTTGTTATGATTGAAAGTGATCTTACATGTGGGTTGTCAAGCAAGTGACTTGTCACCTAAAATCATACTATTTTCAGCTATTTCGCGGTGTTGATTTGAAAGTAGCGACGATTGTAATTTGTAAGAATAGCTGATACCCGATGAGGAGAGAAGTAGAAAAAGAACAAGGAAAGAAACATTTGCGAATGCTTATTAATTTGTTATTGGTAGGAACTATGATTTATGGCCTTGTGGTCAAGCTGCAGAATGTGGATTAGTACTTCAATCTACCACAATATCTTCTTCTTATGTCTAAATCTGTGTTGGTTGGGAAGATTAGAATTGGCTTGTTGATTGATATAATATTTATCAGATGCTCATTTCTGCTTCAGTTGGTGATTGAATTGAAGCAGATGGTCATGTTAGGATTTGCATCTGCTCAATGACCTTAAAGAGCAAATAATAGTGAAAGTTTAACCAGCAGCTCAAACTGATATCAGCATGCTGATCCCTTAAATTATAGCCGTGATCAGAAAGGAATTTCACTCCCCAATTATGTTACTTTGTCAAACACTAAATTGGATGTTATTCCTTCTCAAATCTCAGAGGTAAAGTCACCCGGCCTCAAAGAAAGACTAATTAGAGTACAACAGAAGAAAAAAAATGCTTGGCTTCTATCCCTATATCCACTTCTCTATAACGTATCAGAAGCATCAATGAACTGAGCTTCAGTGATGCAAGAAGTTATTCAGAACTCAGCTTTGTTGAGGCCATGCAACCAAATGTTCTAAGAGAAGTAGTTGCAAAAGGCACATAAAAAGTGATGGTTGATTCTCAAAAAATAAAAGACACATAAAAGAGCAGTATTTAACACATAGCACTTTAAATTTATAGTACCAGTAAAACCATGGCAACCCCTAGCCACATTGGCTTGTATTTTCTGATTATGATACCTGTCCCAGAGAAAGTAGTGCACAAAACATAGGTAGAGAATGAAGTATGAAACCACAATGTCAGATTGATCAGCCACTTAGCAATAGCAGTACTAACACTCTATGACCACATCTAACAGCTCCGGTACAACCTCCAGTAAACAAAAAAAAAGAGTAAAAAAGAAAAAACAATAGAAAGAAGAAGAATGGCATGATTGTAAATTGTGGAAGAGAGGAGAAGGTCATGATAGTAAATTGACAGTAGGAGGGCTTTAGGGTTCTAGTGAATTTATAAGAGTGCGCTCTGGTCGCCTCCTTCACTTCTCCTTCAATACAAAACTCTGCGGCTTCTCAGATCTGTGCCTCCGCCACTCAACTCCGTCAAGGTCCGCCGTTTTCTATCTCTTCATCTCGTCACACTCTCCCCCCTTAACTTATCTTTCATGACTGTATTTGGTTACATGCTCTGAGATTCTCTTCACTGAAAAATATGTATGAAACTGAGAAAGATGTACATAATCGTTTTTAAGGCTGTTAAATATCGTTGTGATTAGGGTTTTTGAGCACTAAAGTTAACCTGTTCTGGGTTGCTTGTGTTTATCAAAATGGGTGATGAGTTGCTTTGAAACTTTTAACTGAGACCAAAGCTGCTATTGTTAGTTTGTTGTTGTTGTTGTTAGAATTGTTGAGTTTCGATTGTGAAGTTGTTATGAGAACTTTATCTGTTATGGTTGAAGAGATGTTTGACATTGGTTTTTGCTGTCGTTCCAATGCAACCAGGTTATCTGAGATCAACGACCCCGCAAGATGTCAGGGTACGTGGACAATTCTTTATTGCTATTGTTATCTTGTTTTATGTAGTTAGGGATAAATCATATAGGACTTCCCATCGATTTTAAAATTGACATTGGCTTTTAATCATGTTATGTGAGACATGTGATGGTTCAGAGTCCTAGAGAACTTATGAACACTACTTGTAATATTTATTAGAAATGAATGGTGTGTTATTTTGTGTGCATCTAGATTCAGTCTATCATTAATGCGCAAGGAAAGTCTGAAGACTAGTTTTGTTCCAACTAGGCTTCTGTTCTGCATCCAGTGTTTGTTCTGCATCTAGGATTCAGTCAATGATTGCACACAGAACGGCTGAATGCTAGTACCTTTCTAATATAGGTTAGTTGTTTTGTTCTTCCACTTGGATTGGCTCATCATTTCAGCAGAGGGGATGTCTGGCTTTAGTTTTGTGTGTGCTGACCTCTTGTGTTGGTCTGATATATGATAGTTGCTTTTGTTTTTGCATCTAGCATTCCATATTGACTTAAGTTATTACATTCCCTGTCAGTCGCCTGAAGATGTGAATTTGCACTTTTGATCTATGATTTCTTTCTAGTTTGACTTAAGTTATTACAAAGTTATTACATTCCCTGTCAGTCGCCTGAAGATGTGAATTTGCACTTTTGATCTATGATTTCTTTCTAGTTCCGTAAGTTTGGATTTCACTGACTTGGAGGTGCTAGCATGTTTCAGTATATTTGCGTGCTGTTATTATTTTTGATTGAAGTATGGCATGCATTCCTATCTATAATCCAACTTTCTTTTCATTGCTTATGCCTTATACAGAGATGAAGCTGAGGTTCCCGTCGCTGCTGAGCCTGTTGCTGCTGCTCCAGCACTAGGTGAGCCCATGGACCTCATGACAGCACTGCAACTTGTGCTTAGGAAGTCATTGGCTCATGGTGGGCTTACACGGGGTCTGCATGAAGCTGCCAAGGTCATTGAGAAGCATGCAGCACAGCTGTGTGTTTTGGCTGAGGACTGTGACCAGGCTGATTATGTTAAGCTTGTCAAAGCACTGTGCGCTGAGCATAATGTTAACCTAATGACTATTCCTAGTGCCAAAACTCTTGGAGAATGGTCTGGGGTAAGTGGAAATATTCAGTTGTTGCTTAAAAGTACTTGTTTCACATGCATCCTTATTTTGGCATCATTATGTTCCAGATTAGTTATAAACAAATGCATTTCTTTTCATCTGATTTACTTTGCCTATAGATTCTATCTGCCAACTGTAATTATTACTTTTATAATTTCTGTTGCTTTGGATTCTGTCTTCTCACAGCTTTGCAAGATTGATTCTGAAGGAAAAGCAAGGAAGGTTGTTGGTTGCGCTTGCGTTGTTGTCAAGGTAATGCTACATTCATTTGAGTGTGTTCATTTGGTCTATTTCCGGCTGTTATCTCTCCAGGCTATTTCTCTTTCTATTGTTTTGTTTACTCACCTTGTGTTGTATTGTTTTACAGGATTTTGGTGAGGATACAGAAGGCCTTCATGTTGTTCAGGAGTATGTGAAGTCCCATTAAACCAGGAAGATGTTGGAGGTTGGACATTGAGGCCCTTTTAACTAAGGGGTGGTGTTTAGATAGTCATGGACCTTCCTTGTATTGTCTGTCCCAACTTATAACATGTTTTTTTTTATTCTCAAACCATCATGTTTTGGAGCATGCTATCCTGTGTTTAACATATCCTTTGGTGCAGTAATAGAGTTTTTGTTATGGATTTGTTAGTATTACCCATTTTGTTTCCCCTAGTATCTTCATCTTTCATTTCCAAGCCGATGATTTTTGAGGTGGATGACTGGCCCTATCCCCCTGACTTTTAGCACATCAATTATACTGTTGTGGTCCATGGATTCATTGCATTTTTGATTGATTGGGCAACATCTTGGATGGAATTGTGGCCTCTAAGTCTGGCTGAAGCTACACCAGGAATACTTGTGTAGCACATTAGCTTTCAACTACCATTCTTGTAGAAATCATTTTGGTTCTGGGTTATTATGCTTTTGGTATCTTTGAAATTCAGAACTGCATTTGTAGCGTACCTACAACCCTCCCAATAATTTGGGGCAGAGGGTACCCCATTTGCAGCATGTTGTGTAGAAGCTTTCATTTCATCCATTGGTCCAAAAGTATGAACACACCTTTTCTTGATACCACATTTCATCCTGTTGGTTGAGCATTTCAATTCACTTAGGTCTAACTTGAATATGGTTTTGGGGGTTTATGGCTTATAATTTGTGTATGGGCATATTGTCCATGACAAGGGCTTCTCATCCTTATTCTGTTAACTAACATAGAACTATGTACCCCAATCCCCCAGCTCTCATCTGAACAATGTATAGCGCCCACTTTACTGCTAATCCGAAAGTTGGGATAGTGTTGAACCCAGAAACAAATCGGAATTCTAGGCTGAATACCTGCTATAGATGTTATGATTCTTTCACAGGAAGCGTGCATGATTCTTTCACCGGAAGCGTGCATGCCCAAGGCAGTAGAGTTGTGTTGTTGCACCCTTTTAAGGAGTTCTAACAGCCCTATCGCCCCTATGCATAGGGAGGGTTCAGTAAACCGGTTCGTGCAGCATTCTTTTAATGGAAATGGAGCTATTTGCATAGCTCGTATACATGGTTTAGCACTTAAGCTGTTTGAAACCTCCCCAACCTAGATTTCATTTGAAACCTTCTCCATGGGAAATGTTAATCCCTATAAAAAGGATCAACAATTGTCATATATAAGAAGTTGGCTTCCCACAAAGCACGGTTCATCACACCAGTTCACCGCAGTAAGTTACAGATAGGTAAGTTGCAAAACTAATTATGATGATCTAGGTATCAAGCTAATTGCACCTATGTCAACCTTCTTCAGCACTTGGAAAAGAGTTGGAACGTCTCGTGGCACAACTCAGCTTCAGTCATAGTACTTTTCTTTTCGGCATAAAACCTTTCTTTAGGTTATAGGTAGTTGCAACTGGCTTTGTTATGTGATGAAAATTGGAACTGTTGAACCCAGAAACAATCTGTTATGTAGGCTTAAAACTTGCTTTAAATTTCGTGACTCTTTTCACTAGAAGTGTGTACGTCCAAGGTAGTAGTCATGTTATTGGACCCTTTTAATGGGAATGAGCTACTGCATTTGCATAGCTGATATTTCACAACCGAAGCAGAGAACTTTGAAACCTACCTAACCTATATTTCATTTGAAACCTTCAACCATGGGAAATGTTACTGCCTATAAAAAGGATAAACTATTTCCAAACAATTACCTTTTCACAAAATCTATATAAACTATTTCCAAACCATTACCTTTTTCACAGAATCTATATTTCTTTGCTCATGTGAAATCAACCTTTTTTTTGTCTCATGTACATAATACATATTGCTCTCACCTTCACTGCATTTTTTTGTATCTTATTGTTTCTTGATGACTTTTACTTATATATAGTCACTAGGTAAATTAAAACGAATTGTGTAAAGTAAGTGGGTGTACTTGAAATTTCATAGCTTATACTCTAGTTTACTGTATGACTTGCGATTCTGCAAGACGATGCATTATGACGACCTCATAGGAGTGCATCGTCATTGTACTGTTTGTTCGAAATTTAAATGAATGACCGTTGTTTCAAAAAAGTGTATGTAAATGAGATATTAGAGGCGATTAAGAATCTGTTGTATTCTGGTTTGAGTACACCTAAATTCAAGAGTCAAAAGTCAACATATCCATTAGTTTATGGATATATTATTTAACACATTAAATCTCCTATTTTTACTTTCAACCCTATTTAAGGGGTTGGTTTTAAAACCCTCCTAAATCTCCCCACAAATCACGTTAAGTTACAAAACCAATTACAATGATCTAGATAAGTTGCAAAACTAATTAAGATGATCTAGGTAAAAAGCTAACTACACTTAAGCCTAACTTTTTTTCAAGACATAGAAAAAGAGATAAAATATCTCATGGCCCTGCTCAGCTTTAAACTCTCAGCAGGTTTTCCAATTCATTCTCTCCCTTCTTGTAGTTTATATGCTTGTTGCTCCTATATAGCTTCAATAATTAGTCATGAATTTCATGATGTTATGATTATTACCTTCTTCAGAGTTTTTGAAGTAATGAGACTACATATATATCAGGTAGTCAGCAAGAGTGGTTCTTCTACTGCATATTTTGCCAGGTGCAGCACAACGACTACTACCTTGGCTGGTCCTCTTATTCGCTTAAGCAAAAAGTTCTAATCATCATCCGTTATATGTTTTTTTTACCCTCTTCATAATCAAGGTAGAAATATCCGATTCTCTATATTATATGTCTATCCATTATGAAGATCCTAAGTTAGTCAGAATTAACAACTTAGTGCTGCCACTTGTATTAATCAAGTAATGGAGTAAAATTCTTGTGTTAGAAGTTGCAATTGGAGGATGATATATACTGTTAGCTAGTCGCCATATATATACATAGGGTAGCTCATGGTTTCTATGTATAATAACAATGAAGCTGATTATCCTTTAATCCACAGTGTACGGAACAAACAGTATTCATTTATGGTGCTATTACATATAGCATATAACTATTGCAAACAATCGATGCCTATAATTGAGCTTCATTTCCGAGAGAACAATGAAAAGGAAGCACGCTACTCAAGTACTAAAATTTTGATGATTATGAAAATTTTGATCATAAGAAAAAAAGAAATCTGGATGGATATATCTTATTACCTTATAACATCATGAAACATAAAGGGTTTGTGCTTCATCAAACATTACACAAGATCGAAGTGGAAGACGTGGTTAATTGTTTTGGAGTGAATTTAGAAGGGGTCGTATTGAAGCTCAACAAGAGCAGTAAGCCGGTGAATAACCGACTAATAGATGAGTATTTTGATGGTATCATGCATAGTGTGGAAGGTGGACCTGCATACTGGTTTTGAGCAACAAGAGAGAAAACAAAGACGTTGCGATTTCAGGTTGCTTGCCTCTGATAACGGTAAGCATTGGTTATCTAAATTAAAAGAATATTAGTTTATATTGGCTGGTTTACTGAACGTTTTTTTCATTATTTTTCAGTATTGGTTAGCTGACAAGACCAACATTGGGGGAGCAATCAAGGGAAATGAAAGCAACGCACCGCCGTTTGTGAAATGGTCACTCACTGAGCTGCATAAAGAAATGGAGAAACTAACCAATGAGCAGATAGAGGAAAGGAATTCAGATAATCAATTTGACTGTTTTTAAATATGTTGATCGGAAGAGTGGATACCAAATAGGAGAATTTGACCTAGTGATCTTGACCGGCATTAGTTACGGAACCATGTAATCATGAAATTCTAGGTTGTAGCTATTGCATGCTTAAATTCCTAACTTCTAGAACTCTTCGCCTTTGGTTCATGTTTTAGTAGCCCTTGATACAGTAGTAGTCTATGAACTAAAGAGTTCATGTTTGCCTTGATCGGAAATATAGATACCATTGAGGAAGTTCGGCTTAGTGACCTTGACCTGTATTAAGTAAGAGATTTGGTACCCATGAATTCAGCGGTAGATGATAGAAGATCAGACTCAACTGATGAGGTGACTGAGGTAGATTTTGTAACGCCAAGTCTTGGAGATTGGGTTAGCGTTCTGGCACTCCAGCTTTCTTTGCCTTGAATTGGTAGCTTTAATGCTGAATTTGTCATTAGGTGGTTGGCAAGCGCAGTTCCTCTACTTCATATTCTCCTACTACAGGTCTTCCAATTCGCTCAAGCAAAACAAAACTCATCATCTTCGATCTCTGATGAGGTGTTAAATTCAAGGTCATATATGATTTGTTGAAATTCCACAACCCAGTTATATACTCATTCTGCTAATCTTGCAAAATATTCACTCTAGCATGCTTATAGTAAAATCATACATCAAGGTTAAGACTAGGGCAGTGGCGGATCCAGGATTACGATCTTGGGTGGGCTTGAATTTTTTAACTAAAGAAAGAAAAAATGTGGAGAATCTCGACGTTGCGAGAGAAATTTATTGATTGAAAGAAAATAATACATCTAGTCAGGGGAGGACATATATAATAAGCATTTTCCCTCCAATGCATATGCAAAATTATAATACAAACTGAACAATTAAACTAAATATGCAATGTGATACAATATGATAGCATAAACTAACAAAATTTAACTCTACGAGTCGATGAAGCTTCAAACTCTTCAATCATCTCCTCATTAGTAATAGATTCAGCATATTCTTCTCAATATGAAGGACCATACAATCATCAAGAAACTCATATTCCATTTTGCTTCTAAGTTTATTCTTAATGATGTTCATAGCTGAAAATGCCCTTTCAGTGGTTGCTGTAGAAACTGAAATAGTCAAAACTAAACAAATCAATTTATGAAGCATAGGGAAAAATTCAGACTTCCTTATTTGAACCAAGGTGCGACACAAGTCAGCAATGAACTCCAAATTTTGGAACTTAGGTCACTACACATATCTTTCTCATAAAATGCACACTCTACTTCAAGAGCATACATTTCACCATTATCGAAATCTTCAGGATAAAACTGTTTTGCAAGATTGCAAACACCTTGACAGTTAAAATCAACTCACTCAACTGAAAATCAATCACAGCATTGAATACTTACTCTGCGCTGCGCAGTGCGCTCGGCGGTGGCGATCTGCCGATCTGGATGCTCTGGTGCAGAGGTGTTGATCTGGTGTCTCCGTGTCTGAGACGACGACGATCTGGTGCAGACTGCAGAGGTGCCGAAGTGCAGTCGCCCGCCGGCCCGCCGAGGCGCCGATCTGAACTTGATGGAGAGAGAGCCACTGAGCCAGAGAGAAGCTTTGCAGATCGGATTTGTCTGAAGTCGTAACCGAAGTGTCAGAGAGACAGAGACTCAGACTGAAGTTGGTTGAGATTTGAGAAGTTTGAAGTCGTAATTGAAGTATTGAACTATCGAAGAATGAACTCAGTGAAGAATGAAGTTGGGGTTTCGAAATTCTGATGGAACAAAAAAAATATATTATATATATATACTTAATTTTTTTAAACTCAAAATTTTTGGGTGGGCTTGAGCCCCACCAAAAGAGGGCTGCATCCGCCCCTCGACTAGGGTATGAATTTAGAATTGATTCTTTGGTTTGGGGAAGCGTTTCAGTGTTTGGATAAGAAAACAACCTAATGCATGCTTATAGTAAGAAGGTAACGCGCGTCCAGCACAACACAGTAGCCGTACACCTCACAGTAACACAACCCCACACAATCAAACCCTGATCACTCAGATATCTAACAACCAACAGTGAGCCCACACACAGGATCACAAAACCCCTCCCTTCTATTTAACCCCAACTCCGAAAGACAAATTTAAGAACCGTAACAGAGTTCTCAGTTCAGAATTGAAATGAACTCTCTCCTAAACCTACAACAACAACAACAACCCAACACCACCGCCTCCTCCGCCTTCCAAGACCTCCACCACCTCCACATGAACCCCCAACCGACGACGTTCGACTCCTCCCACGACGACTTCCTTGAGCAAATGCTCTCCACTCTCGGCAACCCCTCCTCCTGGGCCGACGAGACCACTCCCGCTCCACCACCTCCTCCTCCTCATCACTCCAGCCACAACAACAACAATGTCGTTTTCTCGTACGACGACTCCTCCAACCTCGCCTCCAAGTTCCGCAGCCACCAGATCAGCGCCGGCGCCGCCGCTGCCTCCAAATCTTCCCCAACTGCCTCGGCTGCAGCCGCCGCCGCCATGATGCTCCAGCACCAGCTCATGATGTCTCGTGGCGGCTCCTCCTCCTCCGACTCCGGCTTCGCTCCGATGGGACTCTCTTTGAGCAGCAACGGCGAGTTTGACCGCTCGCATAACAACGTTGACGGCTCGTCGTTCAAGTCTCAGGTCAGTTTATCACCTTCTTAATCTTTCACACCGGATGGCATGATGAATGTAAATAATTCTGAACTAACGGCGGCGGTTTTATACAGGGCGGTGGTGGTGACGGCGGTTCTTCTGTTCAGGCCTTGTTCAATGGCTTTACTACTGGATCTCTCTCCCCAAACCAGCCTCAGCATTTTCATCACCCTCGGGTATTTTAGTCACAATTCTCCTTTCTTTTTGTCTAACTAATCATGATTAGTTTCTAATGACGTTTTTGATTAGGGAGGTCAAGCACAAGCCATGACACAACCTCCGGAAAACGGCTCGGCAGGGGCCACGGCGGCGCAACCTAGGCCGAGAGTCAGGGCCAGGCGAGGTCAAGCGACTGACCCACACTCCATTGCTGAAAGAGTAGGTCATCGGTTCACAATTGATCGGAATAATTATTAATAGTGTTGGGGAGTATGCGCTAATAGCCTTAGCATTTGTTTTGTGTTTTACATTTTTGTTCGTATTAGCTTGTATTTTTCTGAAACGGATATTGTTGCAGTTACGGAGAGAGAGAATTGCAGAGAGAATGAAGGCCCTGCAGGAGCTGGTTCCCAATGCCAATAAGGTAAAATTATATTAAAATTCGTTTAATTATTCAGTTCTCGATCATATTTTGTAGTTAATTAGTTGATTAAAGAACATAATTGCGTGTCATCATGAATATTATTTAATTAAAAGAGGCCGGAAATGGCAAAGTTGGTCCCGTAAGACTGTAATGGCTTTCCTAATTATACCTGGAATTTCTTAATAAATTGGGTAATCATGGTGTACAATACTTGAAGATTAAGTACCTTGATCATGTATTTCTTATTTCTTCTTTTTTCAAGATGATATGATGTTAATGAAATTACATTTTGGATGTGGGTTTTTGGAATGACAGACAGATAAGGCTTCAATGCTGGATGAGATCATCGACTATGTAAAGTTCCTGCAGCTCCAAGTCAAGGTAACTAAGATGATTTGCTCTTCCTTTCTCTAATTATTGGTTCTGCTTAATCCTTTTGATTATCTTTAATCAAAGACCCTCTTTCTAATAGCTTCAATTAAAGAAAAAGAAGGATTCCCTGGTTGACATTGTTTGTTTAGATATGATTATAAAATACCAAGTAAAGAATGAGCCTATGTATTGTATAGTTGGATCAATGTACGGGGAATATTAATTTTCTCTCTGTCACTTGTAGTATATATTTACTGGGTTATTCTCTCCCTTTGGGTTTAACAGGTTCTGAGCATGAGCAGGCTGGGTGGTGCTGGCGCTGTTGCTCCCCTAGTCGCAGATATGTCCTCTGAGGTAAAATTCACTAGTTCAAAATCCCTTACACCTTTAAACCATAAGTAACATATTAGTTTACCTTATGTGAAATTATGAAACTCACCCACATTTTTACATTCACCTGGCTAACTTAAGCTTTATAGTATTGAAATTTCGGAATCACTAAATAAGCAAATGATTCTGAAGCTCTGAGAAACACTGTATGCCGATTATACCACCTAGCAGAGATTTCCATCAACAAACGACAAATTTAAAGCAGCACGAGTGCCCACTTTTAGAGATTCCTCCTCTCACTCTTTTCTGAGAAACAGCCTTTTCTCTTTTGGCTTGTCTTTTTCCTTTGCTTTCTTTTTCACACTGAAAGTTATCTACGACAAAAAATGTTTGTTTTTTTGTTGGGTCGCTGTAGGGCGGAGGTGACTGTATCCAGACCAGCGGCAACGGCGGGACCCGAGGCCGGAGCAACCAAACGGCGCCGTCCAACGACAGCATGACGGTGACGGAGCACCAGGTGGCCAAGCTCATGGAGGAAGACATGGGCTCCGCCATGCAATACCTACAAGGCAAAGGTCTCTGCCTCATGCCTATTTCCTTGGCCACAGCTTTCTCCACCGCCACGTGTCTCACCAGGAACCCTCTTATGAATGGCAACCCTAACAACAACACTGTGATGGCATCCAACGGCGGAGAAGGGCCGTCGTCTCCAAGCATGTCGGTGTTGACTGTCCAGTCTGCCACGATGGCCAGTAACGGCGGGGTTGAGGGTCCCGGTAAAGACGCCGCCTCCGTCTCCAAGCCGTGAGATATCACTGACCCCTAACGTGGACTCCAAGCCTCTTCTCTCTACTAAAGTCTACTAAAATAAGGCCTCTTTCACCATGGTGCTCTTTTTCTTGCAAACGACGCCGTATTTGCGTAGACTTTGTCTCTATAAAAAGCTTAGCTAACCATCACCTCCCTGATCCCTATAAAAATCCTGCTTTTTTCATGATTTTTGGGGTTTCTTTGTCTTCTTTTCTTGCTTTTGTTCTTTTATCGCATTTTTAATACGAGCTTGTTTATCTTTGATAATCATGATCATGTTTCCCTATAATGATATGATTAGCCTCTAAGTAATGATGTGGGAATTATTAAAGAATCAAAAGGAAATGAAGGTTTGAGTTTATCAAATTTATAAACGAGTAAATAAAAAGGAGTCGGCAGCTAACTACTGAAGCCCTTGTGATAGGTTTTGGCTTTGTTGAGTTGGTGGTTATAGACCATATCAATGTGGATTAGACGTCTTGTATTGTTCTTGTTTTGGATGATTGATTTGGAACACTACTCCAATTCACTTGCTTCAGTTGAAGTCCTTGAGGACGATGACACAGAGTACCCAAGTCTAGTTCATCTATTAAATATCAATACAATAATATACGATTGTATGAGGTATTGCATCGCGAAACTAATTCAGGGTAATCTTTGATTATACAAATATAAGATCGCATCAGATAAGCTTAAAACATCGACAGAAAGGAGAGTTGCGTTGTGATGAAATTCATAAAGGAACATGGTTAACATCATAATTTTAGTTCTTTACTTTATATAATTGAATAAAATGAAGTAGGCAGCGGACTCTGAGTTCCATGTCATAACCCTATGAATTTCTAATATTCAACACCTAGAAATAAATAAAAATCCTGAAATCAACGCCATGATGACGTAAGGCCTACTGTCATCTTCTCTTCCAAGTCCTGCTCTGCAACTCTGCAAGTCATTCCCATTCGCATGTAGAATGGGAAACAGGAAACAGAAACCAGAATGGTCTCTGGTAAAAATGTAGTAGCACTTCTGCTAAATGGCACCGATAGGTAGCAAGAATGGACCTCAACAACACTACAGAAAGCACTTATCAGCTAGAAATTTCTATAACACGGGTTGAAAATGCAGGATGAAGCTAATCAATCAGCAGAAGAAACAATCCCTTTAAGATATTCAAGTAAGAGACGAACGCAAGCTCACTGCCGGCATTGTGATTCGGAGGCGATACTGGTGAGCATGAACTTCCCAGTTTGATTCTTTTCCAGATCTCCAACCCAATATCAAATTCACTTATTTCACATGGTAGTATTAAGAGACATGTAGTCCACTACTTCTTTTCAATCCCTTCACAGCATCATTGAGGCATTGACTCTCCTATGCTAGTTCCATACTCTAAAGGTAGAAGATATTATTATTCTATATCTGCCCATAACTCCCAATAAGCCAGTCAAAACACATATATCAGGGATCAAGATATAAACTATACCAGGAAGCTGTTAGTTTGGACTTCAATAATCAGTTCATCTATAATAAAAAACTCTGAATGAAATATAAAATGGGGGCATTGAATATTGTTGATGCACCACTTTCCTAAGTACTGGCAGAAGTTTACTATCTCTTTTACCTATATATCTCTATCTGTCATGACAGGACTTTTGTGTATGATAGAAATGCAATTGCAGTGCACTGAAACATACAATATTGATGAAGGCCGAGAAAAAATAAATATATATATGCATGTCATCTACAGAAAAGGCGTCTTAGAATTGACATTAATCCTTGATATAAAATTTTAAATGCAGAATACAACATCTCTAAGAAGATCTCATCTATGACTAATATAGTGAGAATAATTTAAGCCAACTCACACTTAATATGGCACACATGTGAAACCTTAGACTATCTGAAGAGCACCTAGAGGAACAAAACAAAGCAAATACCAGTGTGATTCTTCAAATTTATGAATGGCACCAACAATCTTCTTAGCCCCAAGAACAAGGAACCACATTAAGCAGTAAAATCTCCAACATTTATAATAAAAACTTTCAATCTTAATGTCACCAGGAAGAATATACAAAAATATATTTATTTAAGCCAATATACAGATATACTTTGACACACAAATTACCCCAGATTTATAGGGCTCTATCAACTTCAAAAACCAAATTATAATAATAGATACATTTTAGCACACTGCAAAAATTTCTGTGATCATGTTATAATAGTTATATAACTCTGCTGGAGTGCATCCTTAACCGATCCTAAACTCTACCAATTTAGTTTTCCAATTTAGTAAATGAGCCGCATGATCTTTACACATGAGTGCAAAACTCTAGACCAAGCTGTTCATTTTAACTCCCAAAGACACATAACATGACAAATTAAGTTCTCTTATCATTAATATTTCTAATTAAAAAAAATCAGTAACTTTGGTTCTGCAGTTCTTACTCAAAGTCACAAGCACTAGCTATTAAGAACTCTACGCCTCAACAATAAACATACTCCTTCAAGATATGAAGTCATGGAATCAATAATTGATTAAATGCTCCTAGAGTCCGAGATATGTTCCATTGTGCATAAATTTTGCGATCACCTACAGTTTCTCCTCAGACTCAGCTCCTATTTAGGTATGGAGCCAAGCAATGCTTCTGCATAGCCTATTTCTATCACACAAATGAAAGGCCATTTTGTAGTAACATAACAGAGCCTATCCACCTCACGTGGTGGATCATTTTGGACACATAAAAACTGCTTCTTAACTAACAGATTTGATTACTCTTCGTTCATGTTTAATGGTGCTACTATATTATCTAGTAGAGTAATGGTCCAGTCAATTGCAAACATGGTATTGGCAAGTATGTAGCCTCTTTATGAACCCAGCTTAGGTTTCCATAATAAGTCCATAAGCAACAGATAACAGAAACAATTATGCTATGTGTACCAAAACACAGGGTACCCTCACAGAACCATCAAACCAAACAAGCAGAGAAGCACATTAACCACAATAGTTTAGTTTTTTTCCATTCATTAATTATCCAAGAAACATATATTATCAAATAAAAAATGTCATTGTTTCCATTTAGTTTCTTACTCCAACAAAGTCTGGAAACGATTTAAACACAGTTTAACTAGTGCTTGGGGGCTTGAAAGTATAAGGTTGTGGAATTGACAACGGACCTCTCCTCGATTCTTTATCATCCAAAAGCCTCTTCAGACTTTTGCTCTTGCAATGCAGCGCATCAAAATGCTTCACCTGAGAAAACAAACCAAACCCAACAATGTAAAACCCATAAACCCTAAACCCTAATGCCCAAAAGGGTCATAAACCCTGATGCCAAAAATGATTATAAACCCTAAAGATTGAAGCTTTACCCAAGAAGCACGGCAGTTATTGACGACTGCTCCCTGGCGGGTTTGCACTGTGGTGGGTATAACAGACCTTTGGATCCAATTTCAGTCTGCTTCTTATCTGACTCATTCTCCAAACAAGCATAGAATGCGTCTCGAGCCTGATCGAACCCATCAAAATTTCAGATTGAACCCACAAAATTGAAGCCTCAAGATTTGAAATTTAAAGCAATTGAATGAACTAGTGAATGGAAAGAATGGAGAATTAGAACCTTATAGCAAGCTTGTCTTGAAGCAGAGAGCACGTCGGTGTGAACCCCATCTGGGTTTCGTGTTGCTAAAGCTTCTTTCGCCATGGCTTTGATAAAAGATTGAACCTTTTAGCTTCTGCTAGTCTCTGTGAATTAGACTGAAACAATGGTGTTGGAGATGGTTTGAGCTTGTGAATGGCATTTTGTTAATTGGGCCTATTCACCATGAGGCCCGATGGTTGGATAACTTTTCACACAAGAATGTCAAGAACCTAGTCGAAGCATTATTTTCTGTTATGGCTAATTGCGAGAAGCCGAGAACCATCTCGATTGTGCTAATTTCAAATGTGATTGTCGTGCTGCACACCTTCCATGTTTTAGTGGTTGAACCATGCATTAGTCTTGAGGGCTGCATCATGCTATCTATTGAAAATGGACGTCTACGTTCGTTCTTGTTTTGTAGAACTAGTAATCGAAATGTGTATGAATTTGGATTTCCTTGCTTTGTTTTGTTATTCGCCTCTATCGTTTACACATGAAATTATGTATTGATCGAGACACTTTATTCATGATTTTCACGTAAATAAACATGTCACGGAGAGTTTGATGGATGTAGGGCTTATGCTATACTTTGTTCAATCTCCTTCACTTTCTTTGGACGACAGTGGATAGAGACTAGGGTCATGCCTTACTTTGTTGAATTGTATAACGAGGTCTCACCCTTTCATGCACTCATGGCAATGGAAGAGGATATTCGATCAGTTGTTCATTCTCCTATCTATCTCGTTTTTTAGTTTTTACGAATATAAATTTGCCAACCACTTTGAATTGTCCACCCTTATGCTCATCATCTAGAATTATAGGTCCTTTCTCTTAATTATCTCTAACCATGATTAGCTCTATAATAATAGTTACAGTAAATAATAAACTCTTTAATTCTATTTTCTTTTATTTTTTTACTTTTGACTCAGCTTAATAAAAAAAGTAAAAACCAAGCCAATAGGGGTTGATTCAGTTTACAAAGAACGGATTTGAGATGTAAACCCACACAAGTTCGATTTCCGCTACCAACAATCCCTCATTGATGGGTAATCTGTAAAATGTCATTAGATCCTTGGACAGTAAAAAGTTCTTGAGACGCTGGATGAGGGTGTGGTCTCCTTAGAGTATGCCTCCGGGCCTTTGAGGAGGGTGTCACCTCTCGCAAATGTAGATGAAACTCCCCCAGTCACAAATCCGAAAGTCTCGGGACCTAGCTCACAGAATTTGCCCCAAGTCCTGATAAGTAGGGAAGCCTGCTCTTATCTAAACTTTGTATACCAAAAAAAATTAAAAACCAAGCCTTACGTCTCACGCTCTTCCATCTACTCCAGAACGCTGCAAGTGCCATTGACGTTTCTCCCAAAAACGCAACCTTGAAGTAAGCTGAGGCCTCTGCTGCCGGAACGGAGCTGGAAAAGCATCTTGGGTATCAAAGCCAACAGCCCATTAGCCCAAATGTCAAGTCTGACGTCCTCAGGTAACAGGGTTTTACAAGGGTTTGAGCTTTTGTTGATTAAGTAGTCTATTGTGGAATTTTGACTTTTTGAATTTGTGTTGCAGTGAAAGTTGGTCATGCGAACAAAGTTGAGGGCAACCAGACATGGGTCTCAGATTCTTAAAAGTTTAGGTGAGTCTCTCAGATTCTTAAAAGTTTAGGTGAGTCTCTGTTTTTGCATATTTGAGGTTCAAGTTTCCGACTTTAAGAGTTTTGAAATAAGGGGGTTGCACGATTAGCTTACATTATTGTTCATGAATTATTTTTCATTATTGTTCGAGAATTGGTATGCTTAGAAGACTTGCTAGATAGATCTCAAGGTTAATAAGATGTAGACGTAATTGATTGTTTCTGCTTTGCGTCCTGCAACATTGTGTTCCTTAGCTGTTGAGTGTACAATGATTCAAGGTTGTGGAGTGTGTCTTGTTCATATAGTAACTCCTTACAAATTATATTTTGGTTGTTTCGTTGGCTCATTTTTGTTGAAGGGGTTTGATTGTTAAATGGGAATATTACAATAAAATGCACCTCGCTGACATGCTTAGATTATGATTTAGCCTTGTTAGTTAGAGCTTAAGGTTAATAAGATGTAGTGTTGATTAATTGTTCTTTTGAATAAAGATTCATGGTTGTGTGGTGCTGTCTTGTTTGATTAGTAATTCACACATTTTACAAATTAGCTTTTGGTGGTTTACTTATCTCGTTTTGCACTACTGTGTCCTCCAGTTTTGACTCTTAAATGTGCTATTGCAACTTTTTGATGGGGGTTGAACTAGTTTTTTTTTCCTCTTGTAGAGTGACACTGATACCACACCAAAGAAGAAGGGTGATGATGAAGTGGAGCAGTTGTTGGCTCAAGAACATAAGGTATGCCTTGAATTATGTGGTGTTTCTGGGTGATTATGATTGGATGAAGTCAGTAGCCTCTGAATTGTTGTGTTATGATAAAGCAGATATGGCACAAAGAGAAGCTTCAGCTTGAGCTGAAAAACCTTGAATTGGCACATGCGATTGAAGCGAAGAGCAATGAGATCCAACAATTTGAGAAGAAGCTGCAACATATGGTAATCAGTACTCTGTTGATGTCAGTGAATTTTGTATCTATTTGTGCGTGGGTATTCTAGTAGCTAGAAAATGGTTGGCTGAAATACTGATCTTAACTCATACCGAGAATTGGCACAGAAATGATTGAAAGTGGTGACTTCATATGCAGAATCATTCCCCTTAATCATGCAATTCAAAACCAGGAGACATGATTTCAAGCTGAAGTTGGTGGTGGATCGCTTATGATATTAGTCTGATCTAACAATCAAACTACTAATTATGCATCCATTAGTGACATTATTTTAGAAAACATCAATTCAACCTTCCCCAGTTTCTCCACTATGAGCTCGACAGAAGAAACCCAAGAACAAGTGCTGCTGTGTTTTTATGTCGAAACACCATGCTGTGTTTTTATAAGAAGGCAGGTGCACCACAAGAAATAGACCTTGAAATAACACCAAGCCATGTGCCCACAATTGATCATTCTGATGATTCCTGTGACTCTAATTTGGCTATTCTCTCAGTCACAGTCAGTACTCACTGACTTGTATACTCATTTCTGCATCTTATGCAACCTAGTGGTTCATAGTAATTTATCACTTAGTACAAATGATAAGACTTCTCTCAGCTCTTATGGCCCTCCCATTGTTTTCGTCACATTACATTAGAAGGCAATAGCATTTGGGACAGATAGTGTCAACCTCCATTTGTATGTGGACTGGTTTGTACCATTATATGAATCTCTGTTCTGATGAGAATGAATGAGGTAGATGAGTTTGGATTGGATCTCAACTGAAGAAGCAGGATGTTAGCGTCTAGAATTCATCTAAAATCATAATCCAAATAGCAGACCAAAGAGTAGATGTTAGTCTTTATATGTTCAATAAACTAGCTTCTCAATTTTCACCTCGTTGGGAATCATACCGATTCTACTTGAGATGAATTGGGTAAAAACAAGAAGAAATGTGAAGGTAAAAAGTTGGATAAACTCGACTGAGTCACAAGTAGCATGAAAAATCTCCAACAGTAGCTGCAATGGTGAAACTGGAAGGTCTCTATCAGCCTAGTTTGTTGAACACACCTTAAACTATTGGTAAGCAAAACAAAGCTACACAGGACAATAATTGAGAGAAAATGTTTGCGAGATAACGATGGAATATCCAATCATGCATGCAATGGATAATAACTTGACTCTCATCAATCTTCGCCATCCTCATCTTTTGAGTTACCAAATCTCAGAAAAGTAGTGGTTTCTGGCGTGTAAAGCAAACAGTACCCTTTTGCCTGGAATTCATATATCTAGCAACTTTATAGGCCATTAATTTCTACTACATAAGAAATGAAATGCAAACCTGCAACTATCACTTTGTTTTTAGCAAAAGGAAGAGAAAGCACAAGGATTTTCATAATTCACACAAGAATCACTTCCACAGTTTCAGTTATTCAGATAAAACAGAGAAACACAGAAAGCAGAACAATCCAAAGAGAATTCAGAGGTTCAATGGCCTTCACAGGCTTTCAATTTCACTCTAACAACAACAACAAGAGTCACAATTCACAGAAACTAACAATGACATTTCAAACAATGAGTCTCAAGCAGGGGCGGCCGAATTGGTCCAGACAATGTCTTTGAGCGCTGGTCTGAGCTCTTTACTACAGAACTGATTATACTCCAGAGTATCACCATTATCTTTCTTCACCTCCACAACCAGAAACGACGGCGTCACAGCGAAAATCTCCGCCGCAATAGCCAACTTCCCTTTCCTGCCACTCTCCTCACCCTGCAGCCTCACCATGGAGTCACTCTTCTTCACTTTAAACTTGCCAGCTCTCCCAACCTCCTCCAGCTTCGATATTACACTGCTCGCCGACCTCGTCGTCGCAAATCTCAGCTCCTCCCTCTCCTCCCTCTTCTTCTCCTCAAACAGCGGAGATAAATCGAACCCTTCAGACAGAGAAATGATATGAAACGCGTTCAACGTCTCCATTTGCTTGGAAGTCTTCTCCGTAGCTTCATCAAACTCTTGCTCTTTCTTGGACTTGACCGTTTTGGGGACTGATTTCTTGAACCAGGAAGACTCCATGATCATGGCTATGGAGATTCTTGTACTCGGGTTCGGGTCAAGAAGCTTGATCACTAGTCTTCTGGCCTCGCTAGAAAACCAAGGCGGACATTTGAAGTCACCTCTGTAAATTTTTCCATACATGGAAACTAAATTATCTTCTTGAAACGGCAGAAAACCAGCAAGAAGCACATAGAGAATAACTCCACATGACCAAAGATCCGCCTTAGCTCCGTCGTAACCCATTTTACCGATCACCTCCGGCGCCACGTAAGCCGGCGTGCCGCAGGTTGTGTGCAACAGCCCGTCCTGCTTCAAATGCTCGGAGAAAGCACTCAATCCGAAATCAGTGACCTTCAATTCACCGTCTTCGTCTAACAGAAGATTCTCCGGCTTCAGATCCCGGTGGTAGACTCCCCGGCTGTGGCAGAAATCCACGGCGGAGATCAGCTGCTGGAAATAGACTCTGGCCACGTCCTCCTTAAGCCTTCCTTTCGCAACCTTGGCGAAAAGCTCGCCGCCGCGGACAAGATCCATGGCGAAGTAGATCTTAGACTTGCTAGCCATGACCTCGTGAAGCTCCACGATGTTGGGATGCTTCACCATCCTCATCACCGAGATTTCTCTCTTGATCTGCTCCATCATGCCGACCTTGATCACCTTCTCTTTCCCCACAACCTTCATCGCCATTGACTTTCCCGTCTTCAAGTTCCTCGCATGGTACACCTTCGCGAACGTTCCATGCCCCAGCATCCGGCCCAGCTCGTACTTGCCGTGAAGCAAGGCGGAACCTCCGCCGCTCTTGTCATCAGCCATGTGTAAACACTAAAAAATGGAAGCGCTTTGAAATCAAAAGGTCGGAGGCTGAATAGGTCACCCGTCTTCTACGTGTTTCCGGTGGCAGTTTCTGCCGCCGATGCAGCGTTTGGCTCGTACACACAGCTCAGGCCTTCTCAACGATGCTCCTCTCATCTCTCTGCATTCCCTAACACCCTTAATTGGTATGTATGTAAAACTTTTGGAGATTTTCAGCTTTTGGAAATTCTAGGTTATGAACAAACAACCAGATGAGCTCTGTCGGTGTTTTTTCTTTCTCTGGTTTTTGCTTCCGGTTCCCTCACGTTTGGGTTATATACAACTCACCAGGTGTCTAATTACGGTTTTGACACTCGTCGGCGACGGTTTCCTGCTCACCTCATACTCGCTACGTGTCGAGACGTGAAACGTCGTAACGTTGGTCGGGGCGTCATGGTGTGGATACGTGTGAGGTTTCGCTTACGATATTACCCCGATTGGACATTTTTACCGTTTATGAGGTTGTTTCCGTTTATGGCCGTGAATTATGTGGTTGGTGTCACAATAATAATGATGATGATATGTAAACTACCATGTAAGATAAGCAGTAAAACAGGGGAGTTGGATAGGAATTTCGAATTTCAATCGAGTTGGTAATAACGTTATGAAATATCAAGAGTATATTCAAAGAATTTGAATTGCATTTACAATCCACCAATCAGGTGCAATACACGTGTGAGTATGATTGATCTAGGGCCGTGATGCATACGTAACCCTATCTATAAAAATTAGTTCTATAACCCGTGGTTATATATAGCTTTAATGGTATAGTTATGAATCTGATTAGGACGTGGAGGTTGTTATTCTTATAAAAAAACAACAATGGTGCATTGCTGACTAGTTGGTAGCCGCTTTTATGAAAAAGAAAACTAGAAACACGCCCCCAGAAAATTTTTGGTTACAAAAAAGAAACATGCCCCCAGAAATTAAATCCACTAGCTAGCTAGATCGATGAAGTCTGAAATGCCGTAAAACACAAGAAGATTGCCCTATTTGTCTTGTACCAACAACTTGAAAATTAAAAACTGATTTCTGGTAAATATCTCAACAAAGCACTGAAATAATTAAAGTCAGAATTCATCGTATGCGGCGCCTCTTCCTTCTAAGAGGAGTCAAATATGAAGTCTGAAACAAGAGCATGACTTGCTACAGAGGTTCGAGAAAATGCCAGGAACCTTTGCATGCATGTTGGTTAACTTGGGCGGCTGAGCACAGTGCACCGAAGCAGCTTCAGAGAAACCTGCAGTTGAGCTCAGCCCGCGCCCACAGTTTGAACGATCAAGCTGGCCGGCGAGGATGATGAGAGGAGGAAATGAGTGTGGTTCAGTTCTGGTTCAGGTTGCTTTCGTGATCACCGATTCACTGATCATGGAGAATAACTGTAACTGTTTGATGGAGAGTGGGAGGTGCGTAGGAGACGCACGAAAACATGAATCGATAGACATAGATGCTTGAGGCAGCTGTGCCCTTCGCTTCTCTGTTTGTTTTTGTTTCACAAGTTGACTCCAACCCCACACCATTGCCAATTGCCATGCCATATTAACAATTTTGTTCTTTATTTCTAAAAAAATGTATATTTTGTAGTCGTCTGTCTAGCTATAGTGCTATACACATATAACTGAAAACTCAATTACTATGAGCCATTAACTAATTGTTGGGGTTGATAACTGAAAACAGAGGGTCAGTAATCGATTGATCGGTGACGAGAGAAAATCTGACGACCTGTGACATGAGTCTAATAACCGGAATCCGGTGACTTGTGACTAGAATTTGGCGATCAATGACTGGTGACCGGTGCCCATAGTCCGGTGAGGTTCCGGTAAAGTTTTTCATTTTCTCTTTCTTAAGTGTGTACAAAGAACAATAGTAAAAATGTTTTAAAAATATTATTTTATTATGAATTTAATGAAAATTTATGTATTTAGACACAAGTAAGAACATTTTATATTGAAATGGACTCATATTTAATAGATTCATTAAAATAAGCAATAATGAGTTTAAATTAGTATTAAATGGACATTTAATCTTTGATGAATTCGTGCGTGAAGAACACTATTCAAGTGCTCGAAATTGAATTTGCAATATATTCTTGCTAGTTTAATTTAGAGGTTCCCTATATAATTGTTTCATAAAATATCAAAAATATAGGATGAAAGAGATGAACAAACTACAAGCCATCATGAATTATCTGCTTTAGCCTCACACAAAAAGTCATTCATGGACTGCTCATTAGTTAAATCTTGACTAATTAAGTAAAGTATGACATTAATTAATATATAATTAGAAGGTGGCCGGAGATCGAAGATAATGGTGTGCGGAAAATATTGTCTCTAACTTAAATTGTTAGTGTGGATTAGTATTGATCTCGATCTAGAATCTGCAGCATCACTCCATGGATCAGCACTGGTTGATTAAGCTGGTTTTGGAAGCCAGAGAAAACAAGCCTTTGATAATCAGCTACATCTTAATTAACACCCTAACGAACCCAGAACATACAATGTGATAAAATAAGCGAGTTAATTATTTTAAATAAAGGGCTAATGATCATTTGCATAAAAAATAAAAGTGAAATTCAATTCCAATGAAAATAAGACTTTGAAACCCAATTGAATAAAAGATACACTTATTTGTGCTCAAACACAAATCTTTATTAAAACCATATTAAAATAATAATTTTCAAGACATTTTAACTTTTGTCTCTTACTAAATAGAGAAGTTTTAGCCGGAACACCGCCAAACTCTGATCACCGGTCGCCGGACTCCGGTCATCGGTTGCCAGCGCCGGACTCCGATGATCAAATTTTTTAGTCGCCGAATTTCGTCATCGGTAAATCGGTTACTGACACCTAGTAACAAGGGTATTCAAGTTATTGACCCCTAATAACTGAGTTTCAGACATCCAATAATCACAACTAAATCGGTTACTGACACCCAGTATCAAGGATATTCTAGTTACTGACCCCAGTAACTGAGTTTCAGACATCTAATAATCACAACTAAATTGGTTACTAACACCCAATAACTCGGATATTCCAGTTACTGACCCCTAGTAACTCAGTTCATGACCACTAATAACCATCAATAAATCAGTTACTGACACCCAGTTACTCGGATATTCTAGTTACTATCTCCCTAGCTATAACGGGTTACTAACCCCAGTAAGAGAACAAATTCTAACTTCATCACAAACAAGGTTGCAGCTCTTAATCAATTATTTTCCATAAGCTTATAAATATCTCAAGTACCATACACCTAATAACGTACCAAATGTGTGTGAATAAGCCTCCAGAGAAAAAATGCTTTGATTAAACAGAATCAGAAAAACTAATACACATTCAAATATTACACACCATTGTTGAGCCGCAATACATCATTCAAAATAAAGTGTAGCTTTCCTATTTTTTTCATATAAACAAATGCTTTCACAAGTAAAATATATGTATAAATATACCGTTGTGATTCAATGAATAAACTTGCGTAGACAGCATTGAAATCCGAAGGCAAAGATGAAGACTTTGTGCTGCAAAACGAGGATGACCACCTCTGATCGGAGGCGGCCATGTGCGTGGCAGATCGAGGCTACTTGGAGGTCGGATCTTCGTAGTTTGCTTCCTCCATTAGGAGCTCGGCTTGGAGATCAGAATCAGAATGCTTGCATATCAAATCTTATCCTCGAGACTCAGATGAAGCACCATGGCGGGCAACGATGTTAAGCTGTTTAGAGATCAAAATCTAAGTGCTTGCAGATCAGATCTAGGTGATCCCTTTCATCACTGCCACCGTCGATCTCGTCTTGGCCGTATATCGATCATCGTCGGCAAGGTTTTGGCCGACGTTGACGAGGATGAGAGAGAGAGAGACAGACAGATGAGAATGCCGAAAGTTGCCAGATCTGAGATCGAAAAGAGAGAGAGATCTAACCTCGTTGGCGTCGAGACCTCTTCACGTCGCCGAAGGTGGTGTAGGTGCACATGCGGTCGTCGGAGATGGTGAAGGCTAGGTGAGATCGCCAACGACGAATCTAAAAGAGAGAGAGAGAGGCTGGATCAGAGACCGGGAGGAGAGAAAGAATGAGAAAAAAGAGAGATAGATCGGGAATAAGAAGCGGAAGGAGATGATATAGAGAGTTAGGTTAGAGGAGGTAAGAAAGTAACTTTATTAAAATTAATTGAAATGAGTATTAAAAAAAGTTATTCATTGGACATTAGAGTCCTATAATTAGTACTAAACGGATAAAATCACTTAAATAAATATATCTTAATTAATTTGAGAGTAATTTAACCGATCGATCCCCTGTTTCTAATCTCAAATGTCTAGTGCTGATCGATGGTTGTCTGATTGTTTTTTTTCAGCTGTAGTAATGTATTTTAATCTTGTCTGTAATATCTTGAGGTTTTGTCTGACGTCTGGATTATGGATCTGTGGCATTTGCATGTTATTGTGAGTCCCCAAATGTTGCTCGATCGTCCAGAAATTAATCTTGTTTAAATAGTCGGCCGGGATGTTATCTTCTCGCGTGATCGATCATTTCGAATATCTGCATCAATAACTCATGAATAATTTTGATCATATCGATCTGATTTAAGCTAGCACACTCGATCTTATACAGCTACGTACTGGGTTTTTGGAGCGGTTTAAGGGTTGATTTAGGGACATGACAGTGAACGATTCAAAGATGGACGTGACAGCCACAGCACGAGAGGGTCCATATATAGTAAACCAAGCTCGACAACACCAACAATAATGCATATAAAGACAACCAATCTCAAATTATTGCTACCATTTACGATCGATCATGTGGCGCACAACATGCAAATTAGTTCCACTTCGATCGAGTCGTAATTCTCCTCCTCCTGGTTTTTGCAAGTTGCTATACTATCTGTGTATGTTTGTTTCTCACTACTAAATAAGACAGTGTTAAATAAGTACTTATTAAAAAATGTTAATTCTATGTTTGAAATGAGAAAGTGCTAAAATAAATGATCTTAAGTTAGATCTGTTTTTCAATTTGTCCTCTTGACCCGGTGCTAACGTGGGTACTCCATTTTGACATCCTTGGCTAGTACTGTCTCTCTCTCTTCTTCCTCCCTTTGTCGTTCGATTCTCACTTTCTCTTGCCTCAGACCTGCCACCATCAACTAAACCTTCCAGTTCAGTCTCAATCCCGGCTAAACTTCACCCTCCGGTAGAACCATCTCCGGGCGACATATCTCCAACAGAACCTCAATCTCCGACCGAGCCGCATCCCAATTCGATTTTAGTTTAGTGAGTCATCTTCGTCATTGCCTAACCCTCCGAACCTGATCATGGATTCATGTCCTGGCCGCTCCGACGACTGCTCCACCACCAATCGAGGCCCCGCTCTGTCGCTCCAGCCGCTTTTCTACTCCTCCAGCAAAGGTGAAGGACTTTCTGCATTTGAAGACAGTCCGAGTTTGTAGAAAGATGGTTTTCTGCAAATTTAGGGTTTTGCAGGTTTGGGTTTACTGCAAATCTGGGTTTTGAGAATGATATAGTTAGATTTGAATTTGTTTTGAGAATGATATAGTTAGATTTGAATTTGTTTTAATCAATATTGGTTCTGGGTATTGCAAAGATCAAGAGGTTTTGATCTGATATAGTTTGGGTTTTTATATGGGTATTGCAAATGTTCTTATGAGTTTTGATGATACCCACCATTCTGTAGACTTCATCGAATTGTTCTACTGTCCTCCTCTCTTCCTTTATATTATGTTTTTCTCTGTTCTATTTTCAGATTATTATTTTGCTTTTGATCAAATGCATCAAAATTACTTTGTTTTGAATGTGAAATCTCATCTCAATGCCTCTGTTTTGCAAATCAACGAGTAACAGATTGCTTGCGTCATATATTATGTTTGATGTACTGCTGCGCATCACCTAGAATCACTATTTTTGATCTAGTCTCATGCAACACCAAACATGGGAGTATTAGTACAATTTAAGACCGTTCACATGAGTACTCTACCGTCTTAAAAATTAAGATGTAATACAATACTGGGTACCAAACGTCCACTTTCATTCCTCGTCCTACTTGCAGGAAATGAAGAGTTAAACAGTTCAATATCGACAGTAGTACGTCTTTTTGTTTTACTTTTACACACGTTAGTCTTTCACAATGTTACCTGATTTTCAATCCAGGCTTGTTTGAATGCGTACTTGATGTACAAGAAGTTCCAGTTGAAAGATCAACATCGATCTCATTAGTAATTTTCCCGGATAGTTATTTTGACATTTTTCATCGGCCGGCCAATTGTCCCAAATGCATCACTATATATATTAACTTTCCCATCAACCATATAAAAATTATATACGTTGATGGTCCTAAATTAACAATGCTATTGTGTGTTCGTTTATATTTTAGAATCGATTTCATAACGAATGTCCTGAAATCAAAATCTAAACCCTAAGACAATGCCTCTGTGCTATATCCCTTTCGTATTACATTAGTTTAATCAGAACGTTGTCTTTTAGAGCTAATGTCTAGATTAAGATCTAATAATCAACTCTATTTGATCCATCAAACTTAAAAGCTCATGAATTAGTATAGCTATAATATATAAACTAGGTTTTGGCCATGATCAAAGTAAAACAAGAGAATGACATCTACACATTTAGGATTTCGAATAGACCACAACCAAGCATTCGAATTATAGAGAATGACATCCCACTACCACAAAAAGAATCAAAACATAACAAACCTACATTTCAAATGATTTAGACAAATAAGGACAGAAAATCAGGCCTAAAGTTAATCCTACCACATATTGACTTTGATTTTCATAGTAAAATGACCAAAATGTACAATATACAAACATAATTACACACTTCATCAATCTCATCTCTTCCTTAAAAACTCAACATGACCCTCTCTCTCTCCATCACTCGACGCCGGAACTAGACATTGACGTCGATGCTAGATCGACTCCGTTGCTTTATCGACGCTGCCAACTAAGTCCTTGAGATCATCTAGTTCAGATCGCTTCACCAGATTTTGGTTTCATCTTTGAGAGGGTATGCTTCGAGCTCAGCTTCGTCTATTGAATCTCCAGATTTTGTTGCGCTTGGTTTTCATCAGAATCGAAGAGGGATGATGAATTAGGTGTCGGAGCCGTTAGAATTGGATAAGATAGGGATTTGCATGTGTAATGGATTGGAAAGGTAGCGAATGATTATATAAATTGATTCTTGGGTATGATTGTATGTATATGATGACTTG
The DNA here is from genome assembly GCA_951800085.1 of Comarum palustre. NCBI lineage: Eukaryota > Viridiplantae > Streptophyta > Magnoliopsida > Rosales > Rosaceae > Comarum > Comarum palustre. Next base: position 17,092,106 of record OX637590.1, read on the forward strand.
ATTTCATTTTTTTGATGGTATGTATATGATGACTTGACTTCGTTTTTTCGTTTAGGACAACCATCTTGATATCCTTATGAGAAACAATAGAGAATGGTTGAGTGAGGACTGACTATTGTTAATTAATGGAGATGTTCTAAAAAAATAATTGTCAAAAGTCAATTGTTGAAGACGACTGAGAAAGGCAAAAGAGACAAAAATTCTTTGTAGTAGCATCTTCATAATCGATAGTAGCAGTTTAATAACACCATACAATAACATGATTGAGCTAAGTACAAGCGTAGTAACAGAACTTGATGATGAAGAGCTTAGTAACATAACTTGATGAGTAGAAATATAGTAGCAAAACTTAGCGATGATACATGCAGTAGCAGCCAGAGGAGTGTAAGTGTAGTAGCAGGTGTGAACGAGCAAGACTGTCGTGGTGACACTACATTAGTTGAGTCACTAAAACATGCTACTGTATTTTTCAGAAATAGTTTGTACTACACTAGTTGAGTCACTAAAAGTCTGCTACTACATTTACTGGAAATAATTTTAATACTACATTTTTGGAAGTATGTGAGACCCCGGGATTTTAATTTAATTTTCCGACACATTTAGGGTTTAATTCCGATTACTTTTCAGTACGTCGTCATTTCGTCTAACGTTTTTACGTTAAGACACGTGTCGCCACATGCGTGAAAGTATTTACGGAATATTTTCCGGCACTTCACGTAATTTTCGAACGACTGTTACGTTTAAATTTGACGTTTGGTTATTTGAAATGAATTTTCGAAAATGGTTTTGGTTTTGAAATTATTTTGGGATTGGGAACGAATCGTGGCCGTTGATTCGATGGACGAATCGTGGCCACTCATTTTTCTTTTTATACCCTATCTTTCACCCATCTTTTTCTCCACCTTTCCTTTTCTTCCCTTACCTTATCTTCACTTTCCTTTCTCCTGCTTTCCATTTCGAGCGAAACAGACAGCCCTCTTCTCTCTCTCCTTCCTCTCGACACAGCAGCGCCACCACCTCCTCCACCGGCGCGCGTCAGCCCTCACCGCCACCACCATTGGCCTCGCCTCACCCCGGCGACCCTAGCCAGACCACCGGTGAAGCCAGCGCCGCCCAGCCGAGGCCGAAAACCCAGAAGTTACTGTGCAGAGCAGATCGAGGTGTTTCAAGCTTTTTGAAGAGCAAGGGACCTCCCAGGCGCCACCAGGAGCCACCCAGGAGCAAGGAGGAGGAAGGAGGAGCCCGGTGAAGCTCCGCCGGAGGTATTTGGCCGGAAAACACAGTGGAGGCAGAGGGAGGTATAAAACTCGATCTTTTTCCATGTTTGAGATGTTGTTGGTTAGCTTAGGATGTTTAGAAGGTGATAGGAGGAGACAGGAGGCTCGATTTGGCCGGAAAACCAGCCAAATCCGGCGGAGGAATCGATCGGGAACCGGCACGGTAAAAACTCTGGTTTTTACCGTGTCAGTTTTACTTTTTACTTTAACCCAGGGGCAGAGTTACCATTTTGCCCCTAACTGTTTAAGTTATTTACGGTTACTGTTTTTACTATTCACTTTTACTGTTTACTGTTTACTGTTACTGTTTTACTTTTACTGTTTACTTTTTACTGTTGACTTTGACCGGTTGACTTTGACCGGTTGACCGTTGACTGTTTGACTTTGACTTTGACTTTTTGACTTTGACCGGTTGACCGTTGACTTTTTGACCGTTGACTTTACTGTTGACCGTTGACTTTTACTATTCCAAAGTTGACTTTTCTTTTATGCCGTAGAACACCTATTTTACGTTTTCGAACACTACGGTTAAACGTTTTAAAGACTTTTAGCTTGTAAACGTGGCAAAAACGACGTAAGTACTGAATAAGAAACAATTCCGACTTCTCACCGGTTTGAGAATCGGAGTGTCAAACAAGTCAAACCCTAGTGTCTGAAAGATAAACAAAGGGTGTTTATCAAGTCTTAGTCGTAGATGTTAGACCTCGAATTACTTATACCTGACTATCACTATTGTCTCACCCACAGACTCAGGAGCTCGTCTACACAGACTTCAGGAGGACCAGGGATTGGAGCGCAGCCAGCTGTACCATCATACCAGGTAGGGGGAGCACGCCCAATGGGTGAGCCGAAACCCTCTTGGGTCGGCGGCTCTTTTACTTTTACGTACTAAATAAAGATGCATTGTTTTAAAGCTTGACCACATGCTTCTTATAGCACTTGGTGTGTGTGTGTGAGTTTTGGATCGAAAAGTAGTACCGTCGTCCTGATTTCCGGTGCTTGGCCTGAGAGCGACGGGACCTAGTATTCTAGCACTCCTACGGTGTCGATGACCGTTAACCTCCGGAGGGGCTATGCCCTGTTTATTTTCATTCATATATCCCGCTTACGCTCGTCTCGAACAGAGTAAAACGTGACGTAAGTGTGGCCTGCTATTTGTTGGGCGTTAGCTGGAAATGGACGCTCTCGCTATTCTGCGCACTCGGGCGCTTAGATAGTTGGCCCCGGTTTGCAGTAAAGACAAACCCGGGATTCGGCCGCTCAGATCCAGAGAGTTCTTTCATATGTGGTCACATGATTTACCGAGCTTTGTGTGCGTGCCGTGCATTTACATTTCCACATGCTCTTTCGTACTTACGAGTACATATACATATATAAGAAATGTTTTCTCATGGGTTTTAAACCCCGACTTGGATGGCTTTGGCCCCATTTGGGTTAGCGAGGACGAGTTGCTCACCTCTACATCTTTTCAGGTCTACAGCACCCGACACTAGAGGAGCTGGACTAGGCCGCGGAGCGTCGGTTATCGTGCACTTCACCTTTCGAGGACTCCCATTCTGGTGTGGTTTTCATGTTTCTTGATTTCCGTATTTTCATATCTTGTAATCTGTTGGATACTCTGAGACTTTATTCGGGCCCAGTGTTTCGAGACTTTTTCATGTACTATTTTAGTCTCGGGTATTTTCTATTATTTTCCGCTTGTAAAACATTTGTGTGCTACTCTGATCATTTGTAATTCAGTATTTGACATTCATATTATTATTCATTTGTTGTATGTTTCATTCATAGCCTTGTGGTTTCGGTCCGGTGAGTCATCAATACGTCGAAAGACGTATTGATTACTTGCTAGATCGGGATTACGGCGGTTACCGTCGTGTTCCGGGACCGAGAATAGTCCCCGGGATGCGACAAAGTAGATGCTACTAAACCAGCTAAGCCACTAAAAACCTGCTACTACATTTATTGGTAACAACCGCTACTACATTTACCGGAAATCGCTGTTACTACATTAACTGAGCCATTACATTTTCTAGAAATTTAAATAATGTAGGGTTAGTTTGATAAATTAAATCATGACACATAGCAGAAATAGAAGAATCTGTCCTTATTTGTTAAAAATTGTCTGTATTTGTTTAACAATAACACAAATAAGTTTATTTATGTTTCAAAAACTTCTGAAGAAGGTATATGTGATATCCTATTCGAATTAAGCAAATAATTAATCTGCAGACGTGACCTTGATCTATGTCTTTTACTACGCACACGCATATTTACAAGGGTGCTGATTTTAACACACCCCAATTTACTAACCTCACACCCCTCCATTTCATTAATAATATTTTAGGTTGCTTTTCTTTTTATTTTCCAAAATACCCCATATCTCAGATTTATTTCTTTTCTCTCTTTCTCCTCCAAACAACGACAAATCTTCAATCTTCTACCTAGTAGGCCTCTTCCACTTGCTCCCAATTGAAGCCATTCTGTTGGAGGGGGCTGTCAATTCAGCGTTTGGTGGGTCTTGGGAAGCTTTGGGGTTTATTTTCATGTTTTGAGCGGAGGAAGCAGCCTTGCGTGTTGAACAGAGGAGTCCTCTGACCTAGATCGAGCTCCGGTGTGGGTCTTATGTTCTCATTATTTTATCTCTCCAAGATCTTTTCAAGTCCCGGTTTAAGCTCCAATGCAGTTTCTCCTCTTTCTCTGTTTTTTGTGTTTTCACGGCAAAGCCTCCAGACTCTGACGACGACTTCTGGCATTCCTTCCTCCCTTCCAGGGGACGCGTCAATTGTATGGTGGTCAAGTCGAGTACGAGTGGAGTCTCGGAGCATAGCTGTTGTTGCTCTAGATCAAAGCAGAGATTGGATGAGAGGCTAAGGAACTTCAAGGTTGGTTTTGGACGAATAGAAGTTATTTCTCGACTCTCTAATCTTCTATGTTAGTTGGGGTACGTTGTTTGACATTTTCGTTGGCTTGCATGTAACGAGGAGCTGCTGAGTTTTGGTTTGGACCAGATTGGAGGTAAAGATTGGGTGTTCTTGCTACACTGTTGATCTGATCTTTGGCTTTGCATATCGATTTTGAAGCAATCAGAGCTAGTGCTGTGTTTTTGGACCGAAACCCGAAAACCCGAAACGGTACGGCCTGAACCCGTACCGATCGGGTCGGGTTTTAAAAGTAAATTTTCTGGGTCGGGTTAAACCAGGGCCAAATTAAAAACTACCAGGCCGGGTCAGGTTTCATATCTTAAATCCCGGACTGGCCCAAAAACCCGAAATGTAGGTATTACTAGTTTAGGTGTTGTATTCCTATTAGGTTACTATTAGCTAATAAATAGCAAAAAACTATATTCCTTCACTCTTCAGTCTCTACTCTTGAATTGAGAATGATTCTAATCGGAAAAAAGAGGAATTGGTTGATTTACAACATTATCGAGAGCGACGACGTTGAGGAAAGTAAAGGCGCGGTGAGTGGAAGGGGCGGTGGAGATGTCGTCAAATTAAACATCCAACTCATGCTCACTTCTTCACCATAAAAACATCCAACTCATGTTAAGGTAATTTTCTACTAAAAAGATCCAACTCATGTTAATAGAGGATTTGGACATTTTCTGGCAAGTGGTCCGGAAGTTGTCCTAAATATTGTCACGTCTCGGCTCGAGTTTACCTTTTCTAAACCCGGATTAGGATATGCGAGACCCATCCCAAGAAAGATTTACTCGTAATCCCCCCTTGAGACGGGATAACCTTTTTTCCCAAACCATTTTTATATATCCAAACGATACCGGAATAGACTTCACAACCGGAGGTTATCCTGATTTCTGCATTTGGATCTCAAACCAATTACTTTAGAGGACCTAAGTTTCTAATATTATTTGTGACTGTACCTGAATTCCGGTCAGACTGCCTACGTACCATGTACTTAGATATCAAGCCACTCGTAGTTCAGAAACCAAGTTCTTGATTTGATAAGGACACCCATAGTCCTTATTTTCAATTCAATATGTTATCTCCACTTCTAGCAATCACAACTTGAACGCTCCGAGTACTCGTTTCTATCCAAAAATATGGCTATTACTAATATACCAATTTCAAACACTATTTCCTCCCCGGAGCTAGATGCTCATCCCACAAAACCACTTCCGCCCTCCCACTGGGATTCATAAAGGGGCTTTTATGATCATAATTAAAGTCACGAGTATCATCAACGAATAGATTTACACACACTGACGATTTACAAAATCGTCTTACCAACTCTCTCCGTAACCAAATAAGAATTGGCCATTATTGTCCACTTTTACCAAACCAGTCTTCTACCCTGATAATTCTAGTATCTCGAATTATCGAGTTAATAACATCTTTCAGTCATAATTAGGGTTTTAGGGTTTTATCGTTCCACCACCCAACACATAATTAACCGTTTCTAAAAACGATTATATTTAACTAAATATGCCCGATATCAAAACCGGCAACACATCCAACTAATCCTGAGTCCGGGGATTATCAACTAATCACCCGATACTTTAATTTAACATAAAATCCATGCAACACAACATACATATACTCATTCACTTTAGTTCTCCAATTATCAATCGCTTTAACCATAATAAATCCCTCGGATTTACTATGGACACCCAATCCCGGGTACTAACCTTTACCGGAGCCAACATAAAGCTCTAATATTTCATTCAACGCTTCATTACACTTCAACGCTTATCGCACGGAAATATTTCGATTCCTAGATTATAAATTATTTAACCGCTAAACTCTCTAAACCTCAGAAATTCTGAAACCTAATCAATATTACTCCAAAAATTACAAACTTTGCACCACTAGTCTCCCCTCAATACTAGCAATTTAAAAAGCATGAAAAGCTTCCCAAAAGTGGCAGCGCCGGCGGCGACCGGCCGGCCACCAGAGTCCGGCCAACCCAGAAACCTTCCAAAATTTAACAGAATAATCTACATATCATTCCAAACATCTTTCTAGTTCAACTCGAAGCCTAATTCCAGCTCTAACCAAGTCAATTACCAAAGAACATTTTCAAACCGATTTGGGGCTAAAACCCTAAAATTTCAAATCCAAAATTCGTCTTACACACTACAAATCGAGCTACAAGCTCCTAGAGGATTGTCATACACATCAAAACGATCAAAACCATACCTAGAACTCACTGGATAGTGGCCGAAGGAGGGAGAACTCCGGCATGACCCGTGCACAGTGTACACGGTCTTCTTGCCATGATAACTCTTCACCGGCGGCGAGTCGAGCTTCATTGCCTGCCCAGAACAGAAGCTGGGACGGTGGCGGCACTGAAGCGGACGACCCGTTTCGGGTCGAGGAGAGCTCGAAGAGCTCAAACAGTAAAATTCTTAGGATTTCTACTTCTTACCCAATTTCACCCCGGTAACTCATATATATAGACAATTTACCGCACGGTAACTTTACATTTTCACTTATAACTTTCACATACGAACTCCGATTAAAACGCATAGCCTGCCTACGGTTCGTATGAACGTTCTCTATAACTTTCCCGAAAGAAGTTTTCCCAAATGGTTAACTTTACGAAAAGTCAACTTCACAGTAAAACAGTTACAGGAAATAGTATTCGTAACTTTGCTTTAAACTTCATAAATCCATAGAAATTAGCTCATCGCTCCGAAAAATAATCCAGATAAACTGATGAGCTAGTATTATCACATACTACGACTTCGGAGCTTTAAACCCCTTATTTACCGATTCTAGAAAAACTCGATAATAAGCTCGAGCAATAACCAATAGTATTTTTTATGAACGCTGTCAAAAATACTCGGTACCATTTTCTGTCCGATAAAAAGTTAACTATTAGGTTCGGGTCGTGAAAAATATAGTCCAAGATGACTGCATTTTTCTTTAATTCAGCTTCAGAGAAGAAGTTCTAGATGACTGTTTTTTGTTACTTGACAACCTGTAATAAATGTAGTTGCCCAAGTCCAACTATATGATGCCTTGATCGGTTAGCTGCAGAAACATTTCCTCCCTCACCTTCATATTTATATATAATAAGGGGTCTAGAAATAGATCGATCATGAAGTCAGTTGTATCTGGTTTTGGCATTCTTGGTAGTGTTCGCGTTAGGCCATGAACTAAATCAAGACAAAGACAATGTATTAGAAGCTACGATACTACAGTTGCACCTGGATAATCCTGTGAATTGTGTTCATAAGATAAAGTGTCGTTGTTCACTTGATTGAAGGAGAAAGATAAGAGAAAAAAAAGAGGAAGAAGAATTCAGTTTAGTCATGAAAAAGATGAAAGAAAGAGAAAAGAATCTGACAGGAATATTTTGAGAAGTAAAAAAGAAAAGAGAGTTAAAATATTATTAAAGAAATAGAGGAGTGTGTGATTAGTAAATTGAAGTGTATAAAAATCATCACCCATTTACAAAATGAAAATAATTTTCCTTGGACGTGTCTTTTTTTGCAGTACGTATTGCTACACACACGTAGATGAATATCATTTTCTCTCCGAATTCAACAAATGAATCATACGAATTCCTAACCCTCTCTAAGTAAGAAAAGTATAGCTATGAAGAATACAAACTACATATCATAACATTATTGGCAAACTAATTCACGATGATATTTCAGATACAATTGATCATCATCATCTACTAAATATTCACATTTGATTTGTTTCCATTATAATGTAAAGTGGTAAATACATGCATGAACATTATCGTGGATCCGTATATGAGTTGGAAACACATCAGCTAGATCACTAATATATAAGCTTGAAGGCTTTGTAAAGTAAAGCCATCGATCTTGTGATGAATATGACATATCGCAATAACGAAGCACTATGACTTTGAAGGTAGTGGACCAAAAGCAAAGACAGAAAGGATTGCTTCTTCGTATCCATCATTCCATTTTTTCTATTATATGAGGTGTGACATAATTGACATTATAAAAGGTATCTTAAGAACTGAAAGCTGCTGATCATCGAGATAATGGTAAAATCGATCGAAATGTGAAATTGAAAACCAATCAAGCAGTTGGTGTGGAGGAATCGAAGGTCACAAGTCATGATATAAACTAGTAATTGTTTTTCGATGAATGGGGAAAAATTGTCATAACAATATATACCTTATCTATGTCCTTGAGTCGTTGTTTTAGATAAGCTATCGAATTTGGCCACTCGATCAATCATTCATACTCCCTCTCATTACGATAAAAACCTAGTCCTTCTCTACTTAGTGCTTTAGAACCTCAATAATATTCTCAAATTAAGTTTTTTTTGGAAACTATTCTCAAATTAAGTTGAAACGTTCAAACTCAAAACACCCATATATATCATCATCATCAACCACCAGTACTGTCTTTCTGAACCAATTTGCTTGCCAGCTCGACTCGTATTACACTTAAACAGGAACAAGCGTGACCCGTGAATCATCATTGTACCGATATTGTCCCAACTTAATCACCTTTAAAGTGTTGGGTTTTAACTACAAAAGATCTCAGTACAATTAGGTATGATTTACCCACTGACCCACATATATGTTGTATTTTATTTATCTCTCTTCTGATGTGGGATCTTTTCTCTCCAACACTTCTCCTCACGTGCAACCTAACTTTTTAGGTCTGCACGTGTAATTTGATTTGGTCTAATTCTCACATTAGAAATCAGTAATTTGATTCGGAATATAATTTGGTCTAATTTTCATTTCAGAAATTGGAATATGCGGTCTAAAGCTCATTGCGGGCACTTGGTATGATATGAAGCCAAAAACTTTTCGATGAATCCAAATTTAGGCTCATTATGTTGGGAGGCTTTCCCCTGTTATGCTGGGAGAAGTAATTGAAGAGTGATCTGCTCTGATACCAACTTGAACAGTGACAAGCGTGGCCCGTGGATCACCATTGTACCGATACTATCCAAATTTAACCACCTTTAAGGTGTTGAGTTTTAATCACAAAAGACCTCGGTACAATTGAGTATGATTCATCCACTTATAAGTTGTGTTTTATTTATCCCTTTTCTGACGTGAGATCTATCTTCTCCAACACTCCTCCTCACGTGCAACTTAACTTTTTTGTTAGGTCTGCACGTGTAATTCATTCATTCAGGATTTAGGCGGATTTCAGATTTGGGCAGATTCAGGATTTTGTTACTGATTTGGGGCGGATTCATGTTTGATTGTGGTGTTAGGAAATATAATTGAAGAGGGCCCCGCACTGATACCAACTTGAACTAGGACAAGCGTGGCCCGTTGATCACTATTGTACCGATACTGTCCCAAGTTAACCACCTTTAAGGTGTTGAGTTTTAACCACAAAAGGATTTGGTACAATTGGATACAATTTATCCAATTATAAGTTATATCTTATTTGTTTCTTTTCTGATGTGAGATTTTTTCTCTTCAACAATTACAATGGTAGCTGATCAAACTTGACAGCTATAGACTTTTCTATCCAATAAGTTTCTAGAACACTAATATTGGTTGGTTTGTCTTCAAATTCGTTATTTTAAACTTCTTGCTTGCTGGATTGGAAAGAATCGGCTTGGACACTGAACTCAGACAACAACATACTTTCTATCGGTAAACTTGAGAGTAGAGAATGAGTGAATGCACATGCATTTAACTTCTGGGGAAAGAAGGGATAAACCCTAACCCTGTGTGATGCATATCTAGCTTGCTATATACTTGTTTTATCAATAAAGGATTCATAAACCCTAACCCTACATATTCCTTATCTAGCTTTAAGATAGTTTACTCTTCTATATCTTTTCATTAATTCTAAAATTTCTGAGAAGATATTGGTTGAAATCCCAGTCTCAATTTCCCATTTTCAGTGGTTTGCCTACTCATCCATGACAATTGACAAGCAAGTATGATGAAAATTTAGTGGAAAATTGGAAATTAATGAGCGTAAAACTAATATATACTTATATAACTAACAATGAGCTCAAACTGGACTGGTCAGTAGTCACTTGCCACTAGTATGTATATAGAAGGTTGATCAAAGTTTTGAAATCTACATATTAGGTCATTCATCGAAGCATTGCCAGAATTAGAATACAGAGTTGCATTTTCTAATCAAAAACATCGAAAAAACCTTAGTTTACAAGTCTGTCGGGTCAGTCTAATGTTCTCACTTTCGTCTAGGAGTTCCATTCTTTCATGTGCTGGAGAATGGGGTCTCCATCATGAAGCTTATAGAATTCATGTGTTTGTACTCGTCTATTAGATCATCATGAAGTTGAAGACAAGTTTATGACGCATCGATCTCTCCAAGCTAGTGTTCTTCTATAATAATTGTTCTTGGATCATATTATATGCCCTCCATCTCCACGCGTCACATTGATGAACGACGATGAGTCTCTGTAGGTGTATGAAATCGACCTAATTTTGTTGCCAATGCTGCAAAGTAACCTTGTTATGTGAGTAGCAGACATGTGTCTTAGCTCTCAAAGACTCATACCATAAAACCAAAACCTAACAGTCTTGGCAATTTTGGTTTCTAGTCAAACATATATCCTAGAATGTTTGGTTTGATCGGGATAAGTGAGTCGATCTCCATACTTCTGGTGACACTTGTTCGAAAGAAATGTCCTACCTAGTATACAGTTTGGTAATTCCCAATCTAGGCTGTATTCATAGAGTAGTCAGAGAGTGATAGACCATGAACTTGTGGGTGTGGAACTGTAGAGGATTTACTTTCAAAGCTTCTCAAGTTTATTGATATATATACCCAAACTACTCTTGAAGGCCCATTGGCCCAAGTATTGGTTAGAGAACCCAACTACTCTTGAAGGCCCATTGGCCCAAGTTTAACACCAATGAGAATGCAACTGAGCAGATAGTGGAAAAATTGTAATGACAACAGATCAGACGCTTCTCATTATAAGTTCCTGCCAAAACTATGGTTGTACATCTTCCTAATCTTCTGTTCTTGGAATCTGACAAATCAAGCTGTTTCTATTAACAAATTCAGAGTAATCTGCTCTAGTCAAACCATCCCAGATCAGTCAAAACAGATCTACCAAGAAATTATCCACAAGAGCAAGGTTAGTCATCTCCTAAAACTAACAAATCACTGGGTATGAGTTTCCATTTTTGTCTGTGACCGGAAATTTCACTTCAGGTTGCTTGCGCCACATGTAATTTGCTGCTTCAAGCCACCGGGGATGAACCAAAAACTTGTTTTGTTTCACTGCCCAACGAGACTTTTCCGTTCCAGCATCTAGGGCGACCACATGAGTCACCGTCGAATCCACTTCGGTTGAGCAAATGGCTCCCAGCTGCTCTGCCATCTTCCACAAGTGATGACTGCTAGCCGGGACTTTCGAAGGAATTATACGGCTGAAAACAACTTTGCACCCTTTCAGAACTTCTTTCCTAACCATTTTCAGAACCTACAACAGTACACATCATATGAATATCATTGTCAATACTGGAAGTAGTAGAAGCAAAGCACTCCAACAATATATATCAAACATAAGAAAGAAAGGAAAATAGTGAAGCTTTAGTCGGTGGAATATTCACCTGCCTCACGTCTCTATCAACAAGATTGCCTCCCAGATCCTACAAGATAGTTTGCCAACAACGATTTAGTACACAACAACATCACATAATTTAATCAATAAAGACAAGAAGATTTACACTCACATAGAAGAATATCTTGTGGATTTGTTTAAGAAGATCAAGAACATTTGGAAGAGCTCCTTCAGGCCCACTCTCGGTCACTCTTCAACTCTGAAAGAGACTCGCATGAGAACCCAAATTGGTGACAACTAGATCTGAAGAAGTGATATCTTTCCATCAAAATAAGATTGTCCTTGTGCTTGATCCATGCCTACAATAACAGATAGCAACATTGATAACCAATCAGAAGATTTAAAAAGTCGCACGTCATTAAAATGATAGCTAGTGTATACAAAAAATTATTCAATTGTACTATGTAAGTCCTCGGACTTTTGAAGATATTCTATATTATCATCCAAGAAAGAACTGTTTAAGACACCAGATGCAGGGTTTATTAAATTGCCATTTGCCTGTGTACCCAAACATAAAAATTACCATAACAAGTTCATTTTTTAAAAATTTGTTTTGTAAACATATAGATTCTGTTAAATCATCAAGCATACAGCTAGTTCAATGAGAGGCAACATAACTAGGTGAGCTTAACATGGGTCGAATGCTATTCTGTTTAAACAAATTTGCTCCCTTTAACTGTTTAAACAAAGTTTCAGTGATGCAAGGAAAAACTTACATTCTCTGTATCATCCAGGATTAAAACAGGACTTTCCTGCCCTAAAACAATATCAAGGCCCTTTTGATGTCTTTGGGTGCCATCCTCACGCGATATCACTCTATCACCGAAGTACTCTTTTTTGGGATCAAGCAACTTGGCCATTTCCAGTGCATAGGCTCGGTCACCCATTGTATATATGTACATTTCAAATAATTCAGTGGCTTCCTTCAAAAATGTCCTAATGAAAGGCCTTAACTTGGTCATCATACGCATAAAGTCCAGTCGGAAGAGGCTATCTTTCAAAACATCTGAAAGTATCATATTGCAAGCAAAACCAAAAGATTCAGATATATATATTCATTCAGGAAAATATACAAGCATCCAACTAGCACACAAGAAGAAAGACTTCAAAAGAATACATATATACCTGGCAGAGAATCTGGTGGGCACATTAAATATTCTTCCTTTGCAGTCACATGATTCAGCAGGGTTGTATTTAAGAGTGTATGATCAAGGTCAAGTACCAAATAAAGTTTCTTATTATTTAGAGATTTCTTAAAGTCAGTGTTGCGTAACCGGTCGATTTCACCATCATTAAGTCTTAATCCCTGCACAAACAAATGTTACACACTGTATCACTGCCAATATCTAATAATGTAAAATAAGCTACGAATAAGGTACAATTCAACTGTAAATGGATACATGGACTGGACATTTTGTAAATTCATAATAAAATCAAGTGCTTAGGAAATCACAAGTTAGACTTGACTGAAACAAATGACAAAGGCATCCAATGGATATGTTAATTTACTAACGATAAGTTTAATTGTGCTGTACGGTATATCATAAATTACAGGTGACAATTAATCATGGAAAACCATATGAATGTACACTTCTAATAAACCAAAGCATTCTAAAATCTCAAATTTCAACTACTCATCGAGGGGAATACCTTGTGTATGTAGCCAAAAGTTACGCCAGACTGCTCAACTAACCTCTGCCCACAGAGAATGCACATATCCCCAAATGACCCTGGATGTGCACACAAATCCTCCTCTTCTGCATCTGCACATAATTCCAATAAAACGTTTATAAGTCTTTCCCCGCAATGTTATGACCATAACGCAATCATAGTGAAGAACATGCTCTAGAACGTAACAGTTTCATCAAAACGAACAAGGCAACAGCGAAGGCTTTGCATACAAATCAAAAGTTCAAACCTTACCAAACTTTTCTGCAGAGAGTCCTTGTGAAGTGGAGGCACTAGCTTCCTCCAAGCTTTGCACATTCTCTACCTTCTGCCGTTTTACCCTGCAATGCAAGTCACAGACACAAATCACATACATGAATGCCTCCAAAATTCAACTTTCACACGTGCACGAAACAAAGAGAAGTCACAAACCTGCTCTCGCTTTCAACTTCACTCCCATCATCAACACCAGCGGCCTCAAGTTGTCTCTCAAGAAAGCCAGAAAATCCATCGCTGCTGGAAGAGTGCACCGGCGACTCGGCAAGACTCATCTGAAAATTGCTCAGCTAATCAAATACCAAAATACATTAACAAATTGTAATTTACATAATCAGAAACATAGCAACTCATACTTTGAAACAATTCAACGAGATTGGAAAAACCCTAGAAATCGATTTTGCGGTGAAATCGTTGAATTGAAAAGGATGACATACGGTGTCGTTTTGTAAGAGAGACTGAAGCAGAAACTTGGAAGCAATACGACGCCGTTTCGCAATTCCTTTTTATTTCGAAAAATTGAAAATTCTAAATCTTAGTTCGTAGTAAATATTACTATCATCAAGTATCAACTCAAAGTCTCAACACAAATAAGCTTTTGGGTTTGCATGAGGGAGGGTTAATCAATCAACTGCCATTTTATCTGTAAAAGATACATGTAATGTGAAGTAATTATAACCCAATATTTACAATAGATCAAGAAGAAGCAAATCAACAGACTATTTCATATGATATATGGGTATATACTTCTACAATCCTTTCTTTTGTTTAATATCAACTGGAGTGGCTCCTTGTCCTCCATGCCAAGTTTCTTCAGCTTCTTCTTCTACTGCTACATCGTCTTCCACCCACTCCTCCGCCACCATCTTCTGCTGATAGTATCGGAACGCCGCCACCAATATGAACGCTGCAACATTTTGATTTTCGTAATCATACACATAAATGTACATAAACAATCAAGAAACATTTACCATGGTTTGGATTTGCTTACCTGCCCAAATTCGAGCTCCGACAGATGATAAGTTCCATACAAGTAGAAATATTGCAATGGTCACTGCTCTCTTGTGGGTGCAGGAGTCCCAAGCATCCCGGAATCTTCGAACCCAAAATTTAGCTTCACATTAATTCAGTAGCACATCAGATAGTGAAATATCATTATGGCAAGAACATTAGGCATCAGCTTTCACATCTATTCACTACTTCAAAGGAAGAATAGACCTATTGGGCCAGATCACAAACCCATTAAGCCTTGTGGCCTCTTGACCAACTCGAGGATAAAAAATTTCACTAATGGGGCCCGTTAATTTGACTTTCGGATTCGGACAGGAATTATAATGGGCTAACTGGTACTAAATCGGGCCACATAAGGTAAAAGAACAGTGATAACGGAGTAAACTGATGCAGTAATCTTGTAATAATAACATTCATGATGAGTATTGAGTAACAGAGGAAATGATTGCCATGGAATTTACCGTAGATTATTATCTGGGTAGAATACAAAGAGCAGATTTTTGGTACGGTAAAGACTCCGAAAAAGCCTGTCATATTTAGCACAACCAAGCAGGGGTGTCAGTGTAAAAGTTAAAGAAGGCAGAGAATTTTACAGTGTTCTCACTGTTTTGGCTGCTGGGAACAAGCTCATCATTATTACATTTACCGTTTCAATTCTCAAGGCAAAGAGAAAGTAGAACTTACCTACTTTGGCCATTGTCCAAATGGTTATGGAGCTGCCACACCTGGCCAAAACAAAGAGCAGCACTGCCAACTGCCAAAATTGCAATATGTATCATCATTTTTCTATATCCTTTCAATTTATTTGCAGAAATAAAAGAGACATAAAAGAAAAGGAATTCAGAGCAAAGAAGGAAGAAGCTAGGGTCACCTTAATTGTGGTGGCAGGGTCACCAGAAAACAAATCTTTAAACTTGAGCAGGAACTCATTCAAGTAAGGCAGGACCAGTTTTAGTAACCAAATTGCTTCTTCTTCACCCACCACAGTGTTTGCATTTTCTACTTCATAAGCTCCCCTGACATTATAATTTCCATAAAGAAATGAAAAGATTCAGAGAGAGATCAACTTGGAAATGTATGCTAGTATTAACTTGTTCATGATAATGGTTGCAGATCAAAGAAATTTACCTGCAGATTATGGACCTGAAGAGGAATTTGACAGCCAGATAAACAAGGCTCATATATGATATGACAGAAATGAAGCTGTAGACCAAAAATCAAAACAAGAGTTAGATATAAATTTCAGTAGGATTGAACACTTCTCAATTGGGATTTTGCTTACCTTATATTTAGATCCTTCATGTAAGAGGATGATAGAATCACAAATGTTCCAATTCCAAATATAAAAACTGATCTTGATACATCCTTCCACATTACTAAATCCACTGGGAAACAGAAATTGTAAGGGTGAATCCCTTAATAAAAAGAAAGTGAAGTAGAAGGTGCAATTCAATAAAAACTCACCTAAACTTTGCAATTTGCTGTGTGTTTCTGGGAAGCTATGGTACTGATCATTTGTAGCTGCATCTAATTAGTACAAACAGAACAATCCAGGCTCAATTCTAAGTATATGAGGAAAAAGATACATAAATCACAAGAGATGAAGAACTTACATGATGTATGTTTAGGGACATTTGCGTAGGCTGGTGCACGTCTCATAACAGGAGACTGTTTTTTCAGATTAACTGAGATTGTTTCTGTCTTCTGATGAACATGTTGAAGTTTTTTCACTTCTTGATTTCTTGATCTGCGGCCAAATTGGAATTTCTTAACTTCATTCACTACCTTCACTTCATTCACAACCTTGCTCAATTTCTCTTGAACTGGAGCCTTTTCTTGAACTGGTGGTTTCTCTTGTGCTGGTGCATTGATTTCCTTGATATCAACAACCTCAATTTCCTCCACCACCTCTTCCTCCAATTCATCATCTTCTTCTTCATCATCACCATCTTCTGCATCATCAGCAGCATCATTCACCAATTCTGCTGAATCAGATTTCACCACATCCACATTGCTTGGGATCACCATTTCTTTGCACACACCAAACTCCTTGCAATTCTCATCAGATCCACTCTCTCCAATCTCCTCCCTGACTGGGATCTTCTCAACCACCTCAACAGACTTCTCAACTCCCTCATCAAATTCATCCGGGGATGCCTTATCTGATTTCACCTTCCTCAACTGAATTGCATTGCTTGAAGACTCATTTACCTTTATCGATTCCGATTTCGCCTTCCTCAACTGACCCAAATTCTTCTCAGTTCCCTCATCCTCGCCCAAATCACTACTACTTTTCACTGACTCAATCTTTGTCTTCCTACTCCCAACAGGACTCTCCTTGCTTCCCTCAGATCTAATGCTCCTCACAGACCTTGGACTGTTCTTGATCCCATCAACAGAAACACTCAACTCCTTACACTTCTCTTCACAACTCTTCAACTCAGACTTGCCTGTATCAGAATTCCATGTCTTTCTCTTGCCATTGTTGACTGCTCCACCAAGTGACTGACCTCTCTTCAACCTTGTCCGAGGAGTTGTCGTTGTTGCAGCATCCCCATTACTACTAGTCTCTTCAGAATTCTCCTGATCGCCATTGAAGACTTTCATCCCACCTCTGACTTCATCAAGCTTCATCCTGCTCTCCCACACTGACCCTGCAACCACACTGTTCCCAGTTCTGAGTACACCTGCATCTGATCTCCTTCTACCAACATCCATTGCCTTTTTATCTTTACCTTGAAAGGTAATTATTCTCTCTATTTTTCACTTTGTAGCTAGCAATGAGTACAATGGAACATGAAATAGATAGTAGAAATTATGGAAGAGAAAGCTTTAAGCAGAAGAAATGGCGGTTGGTGGTGGGGAAAGGCGTTGGGATCCCTTTGCCTCCGGAAAAGAAAAATTGTGCTATTTGTAACAAGGGAGGGACTGATGAGTCACTAGCTAAACACACTGGCATGATAAAAAATAATTATTACCATTTCAGATAGAGACTGGAAAACAATTATTAGAAAGCTAATCAAATTAGACTGCATATATATCCTACATGGTGTTTGATTATACTACATCCTCCCTCCCTAAACATTAATCTTACTAAGTTGTATAACGGTATAAGTATAGTGATTGGTAATAGTGGACACTAAATGTTTATATATTTTGAGTGTGACTTAAGAAACTAAAAGTGAGATGAAGACATGTATGGTGTGGTTGAATGATTAGAAATATAAAGGGGGTGTGTTAAGGATGATCTCTTTTGGTCTTTATTTCTGGGGAGGATGGCCGGAATTTGATTCCCTAATATAGCTTTTGTGTTGGAGGATCTCTATGCAACCATAAAGTCACCAAGCCTCACATGCAAATGGAAGATCAGAAACGTTTCCTACCTTGCTGATTTCAGAGAGGTGGAGTTTGGAAGCTAGCGTAGTCTGGTGATTTTTTGGGAGGTAGTTTCAGGTAATAATGGCAAACACCTTCATCTCCAGCTTTTGTGTTCAAGATGTTAACGTGATACTATTCAATCATTTTCTATTATATGCAAAGTATGCTTCTTTTTTTTCTTTTTTTTTCTTTTTCCCTTTTCTTCTCTACTTGGATAAGTAGGGAAAGGCCAAAAGGAATAGGAATCTTCATAGTTTGATATATATCGATCAGCACCAGTTGTTCTATTTAGAACTTAATCAAGGATTGACTGTATTGTTAGCTAATGCCTGATTGCCTGTTAAGGTTGTAGTTTTCCCCAATCAGATGGGGTTTGTTTTTCTAAAACAATTTCACCTTCATTATAATTGGAAGCTGCATATATGTGCATTGTTAGCCATTGGTATGAAAGCAAGCCATTAAGTAGTTTTGGGAGCTAGACTGATTGAACAAATCATAATATGGCATGGTAGTACTATTATATAAGTGTAGCTTTGGTGACATGGTTTATTCCCTCTAACTATCATAATGAGGTCAATGCATGCAGCCTAGCTTGTTAAACATAATTGCCGCTTGCTTCCAATCAGTACGTGAAAGACGCATACGGATAAACGCAGGTTATTATTTTAGCTGAAGAAGATGCAGATCGATGTGGAATCATGCACTAGAATAATGAAGTTGCACAGGAGCAGATCAGTCGTCGCTATGTGAATAATGCCCAATTAGGAGGATCATACAACGAATTTATCTGAATAATATTTGAACTTGACAAGGGCCCTGCGAATGATTAATTGGCTTTAGAGGACTGTTGTGTTGCTCGTTGAGAAGGAATCCAACACCGACAGCCTTCACCATTAGAAAAAACATGGTTCACGTACACAACGATTCATGTAAAAATGAGACATATATACAAGTGGTACAATCAGTCTCAGACCTCAGACGGCGATAAGTTTCAAGTCTCAAAACGTCACCAGGTAGCGAACCGATCTCTCTTTCTTTCCATCTTCTCTTTCTCTCTCTCTCTAGAAAAAAACACTCACCGACACTGCGTCTGTAACTAATCTGAGGAAGAACAATAAGTTAAAACTACTAGCGACAAGAAAAGAAAAAGGAAGAGAAGAATATCATGTGAGCAGAAGAAGCCTAATTTGAATACTGTAAAACTGCAGCGTTTTCAACTCTTGCATCTATTTTTCAATGCAGCGCATATATAACTGGGAAAACATTACATTAATCAGAGGTCAGCTGCCTCTGGGGATTTGGTTACAGAAAAAACTAACAGTCTGCGTTGATTTCCATATTAGAGAAATATGACAGAATGGTTTTGGGATTGAAAGAGTGAAGGGAATCATAGTTAGCTGAGGTAGCTGTGTGCATAATAACAATATGAAATTCTGGGCAGGCCCTGCAGTCTTGTAACGTTGAAGTCACGTGAGCTGATTTGCTCGACGCGCGAGGCACATATTGTTCTTCATACATTATATTACTGAGAATCCCACCACCCAAAACCAGTGTACATGCTACCCCTGATCCAATAACTACGAGTTTAATCTTACTCTATGGTTTGGGAATCTGGACCAAAACCAAACTTTCATACCATCCATGAGCTAAAGAGAAAGAAAACCTTTATCAGCTTTTTCCTTGAGGTAAAAAGTTGAAAGCAAGGTTAGTTTATTAGTAGATTTACAGTAATAGCATATGGTTAAAAAGTTCGGACCAAATAATCTGGAGCTACCGGTTCAAAAGGAAGAAACTAACGTGAGACCGAAGCATGAAGTCTTTATTAAAGTGAGCTACCTAATCACTCAACCTGCTTGTCTGGTTGTTCAAACTTGGAACCAGAAAACGATCGCTACCTCCAAATCCATATCTTTATGTTAAAGTTGCCATCCTCATTGAAGATTAGGTATTCTGTTAATAAGCACCAAGTTTCACTGCTCAAGTCTTCAGGCTTCAAATGTCTAGCAGGATCAGATTGGCAAATATCAATTATATTAGTTGCAACTATCCTATGACGATGAGGACAGAACAACGAACTCCAACAAACATGCTAGTGTTAGTTTGATATCAGGTAGGTGAACCTTGGTAAGGGTAGAACCTAACTGCTCAACATCATATCTGATTTAGGATAAATATAACTTGGAATTCAAGTAGTTTAGGTACTTCTAGCAATGCAACTAGATCATTTTTGAAGAAAGGTAACATGAGGATCACACAATCAGCAACCATTATGTGTGTGCATGCAACAATCTGTCACTTAGCTTAAACCTCAGCAAGAACATTCTACAGTAAATGTCATGACCCTTGAATCTGTCCAGTGTTCTTCTACCATCCCAAAATCTAAATCTTAAATCATGAAGGCAGACGACTGAAATAAAACTCAAATAACAGGCTTTCAAATTGGGATTAATTTGTAGAAAATTCCAAAAAGGCTGCAGGGATATTACAAAATTCCCTACATTCTACTTACAGCAATAAAAGAAATCGGTGTGGTGGCTACTCTAGACAGTCGCATAGTGAATCCTGAAGCGCTGTCACGGTGGAAACTTTGATCTGCTTTATCTGAGTTGTGCCATCAGTTACGCAAATTAGAAATAAGAAATATCAGCAGTGACCACTAACGGTGATAACAAAAGACCAAGGTTGGGGGAGCAGGTTACCTCTCGGAGGCAAAATTGGGCCTCGAAGCTCTTATTCTGTCAATTTGGTACAACCTAGGTAATGTACAACCTATTTCCGAAATTAAATCATGACAGTCTTTTCCTAGTTAGAGATGTTGTAAGAATGATTGTGATTTTCTCTCGATACACAACTGTTTATAGCTGAATATATAAACAGATCCTATAGCTAATATTTGGAAATAGCTACAATCAAGCAATCAATACAGATCACAACAGATGATTCTAGAAAACAATCAGGGAGATAACAATTGATTGATATTAGGCTTGATTTGAGGAGAATCCATATCAGCTTTAATACCCCCCACAAACTGGGCGGCTTTGGGCTGATAAGTTTGAGACACAAGGTAGAATGGCGGTGTTTGTGGAGTGGATTGGTTAGCAGGTCGGCTGGCTGGTCAATAGAGGGAATGTAACAAACACGATGACTGCCAAGCGTAACTTTTTCTTGCACAAAATGATAATCAAGCTCTATGTGTTTTGTGCGGGCATGAAAAAACGGATTAGAGGCCATGTAGGTTGCACTTAGATTATCACAATGAAGTATAATAGGAAAAGCTAAGTGCACACCATGTTCATATAATAAATGGCATAACCAGGTTGTTTCAGTAGAGGCATGAGCAAGAGAGCGGTACTCTGCTTCTGTACTTGAACGTGCCATTGTAGGTTGTTTTTTAGAAGACCACGAGATAAGATTTGACCCAAAATACACCAAGCAACCAGTAATGGAGCGTCAGGAATCTGTGCAGCCAGCCCAATCAGCATCTGAGTAAGCTAATAATGTCACTAGATGATGTTGAGGACTAAAGAACAGACCATGGTCCAAAGTACCTTTGATATAATGTAAAATATGTTTGGCTGCAATGAGGTGTGTGGTCCGAGGTTGACTCATAAATTGAGCAATTGAGCTGACAGCGAAAGAGATGTCTGGTCGTGTAATAGTTAGGTATTAGAGAGACCCAACCATTTCTCGAAATAGTGTTGAATTGTCAAGCAGTTTACCATCAGTAGCTTGTAGGGTAGGTTTTGTTGCCAAAGGTGTAGTCATCAGGTGGCTTAGCAGGAGATCATATTTGGTCAAAACGTCATGAGCATATTTTAGTTGGTCAATGTGAAGACCATGAGAAGACTTTGTGACCTGCACGTCAAGGAAATAATGAAGAGGATCAAGGTCTTTGATATCGAATCCGTGATCCAGAGCTTGAATAAAACTCTTAACAATTCTAACATTGGAACCAGTTACGACAATGTCATCCATATAAAGAAGGAGATATAGAGCATGTGGCCCGTAGTGAAATACGAAGAGTGAATGATCAGCCTTACTTTGTACAAATCCAGCAGAGATAAGAAAAGCAGTGATACGATTGAACCATGCTCGTGGAGCTTGCTTGAAACCGTAGAGTGATCGATGAAGCTTACAAACATGAGTAGGATGTGCAGGATCCACAAAACCTGGAGGTTGCGTCATATAAACAGCTTCATTTAGAAATCCTTGCAGGAAGACGTTCTTAACATCTAGTTGTCGCAGATTCCAGCCTTTAGACACAACAATAGCAAGAACGATACGAATTGTCACAGGCTTTATAACTGGGCTGAAGGTCTCTTTATAATTAATTCCCTGCCTTTGATGAAATTCCTTGGCAACCAGACGGGCTTTATAACGATCAATTGAGCCATCTGAGTGACGTTTTATTCGAAAAAATCCACTTACAGCCTACAACGTTTTGGTATGGTTCTGGTGGAACAAGGGTCCAGGTTTGATTTTTCAGTAAGGCATTAATTTATTCAGCCATGGCATCACGCCATTCCTTGGATTTGGATGCCTGAGAGTAACAAGTGGGTTCGGCATCAGTAATAACAGTGAGGAGAGCACGAGGAACTGGATACCTTATTGTGCCATCTGATGGAATTTTTGGCTTTGAGTGACCAGTTTGTGATCTAGTTTGTATTCTAGGAGGAGCTGTTGCGGTAGTGGATGGCGGAGCAGTCTCGGAAGACTCCGGCAAGGCTAAGGGCACTTAAAGCGCGTTGGTTGAGATAGCGGGCATGACAGATTGGGCGCCATTTGGAGCAGAGGGAGGAGCTACTAAAGTAGAGGAACATGTGGCAGCAGGATGTGGTTGGGGCTGGGCTCGGCGGCGATAAGTGTAGTGGATAGCGCGAGGTGGTGGTGGTGGTGGTGGTGGAATTGGTTGTGCTCGCCGGTGGTAGGTGGCAATAATGGGTTGTGCGGTGGTTTCGGAGTTGGGTGCTGAGGAGGACGGCATAGGAGAGGAAGTGTTGGAGGATGGGGTGGGATTCGGGTTTGATCTCTGAGTGTGGGTGAGGGATAGAGTCAATGAATGGAAGTTTGGTTCTGTTTGGGAAGGGGAATATGTAGGATCTTGATGGTGATGGAGCGGGTTGGGCCTGGGAGGTTGGGCCGAGGGAATGGATGTGAGGTGAATAAACTCTAGAGGTCCAGTTGATTGTACCTGCATATTTTTAAGTGAAAATTATGTTTCGTTAAAGATAACATCACGAGATATGTAAACACCACCAGAAGAGGGATAAAGATACTTGTAGCCTTTATGATGAGGACTATAACCGATGAAGACACATGCTAGACTACGACTCGACAATTTATTTGACACGTAATCTCCAAGATAAGGAAAATATAAACAACCAAATACACGAAGAGGAGAATATGAAGGAATACTTTGATACAGACGAAAATAAGGTGTGTCCCAGTTAAGGGTGGATGTGAGGTGAAGATTAATAAGAAGGACAGTTGTGAGTGCGGCGTTGACCTAAAGATTTTGGGGAGTATTAGAAGTGGTGAGGAGAGTGTGAATTGTTAAAAAAATATGACGATGCTTGCGTTCTGCAAGACCATTTTGTTGGGGAGTGTGAGGGCATGAGAAACGTTGTTGCCGTGTTGACATGCTCGGTGCCGTTATCACTTTTGAGATATTGTATGGACCCCTGAAAACGATTTCGAATTAGTGCAACAAGAATTTGGAAATGTGTGAGTACCTCATTTTTACGGCGCATAGGATATATCCAAGTGTAACGAGAGTACTCATCGATAAAAAGTACATAATATTTAAAGCCACTAGTAGACAAAACAGAGGACTGTCAAACATAACTATATATGATAAAAAAGGGAGAAGAAGCAAAAACTTTATTGGACGAATAGGGTAATTGGTGAGACTTACTCAGCGCACAAACATTACAAAAATTATTAAACGAAGATGTTGAACCAAGGGATGACCCAAGACGAGACAAGACAGGTGACGAAAGGTGACCAAGACGCTGATGCCAAAGAGAAGACGACACGGTAGCTAAAGCATGAGGAGCTTTGGAAGAAGGATCGGAAACCGGAAGAGGATAGAGGCCATCTTTACAAGGGTCCTGAAACAATAAACGACTGGAACATAAGCAATAGATTTGATAAAAATTAGGAGCAAAAAGAAAGAACACAAGATTATCTTTAGTAAACTTGGCAACAGACAAGAGATTTTTATAAATAGAGGGAATGTAAAAGACATCAACGAAAGCGGAAGAGCACCCGTATGAGAAACCGACATAGAATTGTGGACCGGTATGGAGTTCATGTGATGTGTGGCCCCACTGTAAACATTATGAGGAGCAACGTAATTTTGAGGATTGTGAACCGGTATGGAGGTTATGTGATGTGTGGCGCCAGTATCAGAGTATCAAAATGGGTCATCGGGTTGGGCAAAGTGTGCGCCTGCAAAAGGACGGACTGTAGCTGGTCCTATGAACCGGTGGGGATAATGTTGAGGACCATGAAGGAAAGTCATGCATGTTGGACACCACTGTTGTCCAGGAGGTGGGCCAAGAATCTCAGTTTAAAAAGGTCGTATCTGCTGTTGTTGGGGCATGAATTTTGGTAAGGATGGCTGAAACGGGAGATAAGGTTGTTGGAAAGATTGATTATGGTGTCCTCCAGATCGATAATATGTCGAACCATTCGAACGACGATGCTTGCCAAACTGGCGGCTACCGCCACCGTTTCAAGGGCTTCCACCATGACGGCAGTGACTTCCGGCCCGAGACGCTTAATCCAGGATCCAGCGGCGGCGGCTCCGATCAACGGAGACCCGGGTCGGGTGGTTCGGGTCAGGGACAGTTGGGTTCGGGCGCGAAGAAGAGTGACGGGTCGGAGTTTGTGGAGAACTGGTGGGATCCGGAGCTCAGTTTTCCCATCACGTTTCGGAGAATTGTGAGTTAAAGTTTTAACCTTTAGCTTAATTTAGTTTATTGTTCAGTTTGGAATTTGGTATCTTTTAATATGTTTTGATTTTGCATTTTAAGTTTCGAACTTAGCTTAATGATATAGCAATGATTAATAGCAAGAATTGTTTGAAAAAAATTCAGGGTGCCGGATTGATAAACATGGGGAATACTTGTTATCTCAATTCGGTGTTGCAATGCTTGACATATACCGAGCCTTTAGCTGCTTACTTGCAAAGTGGCAGGCATCCGAATTCTTGTGAGTGCTCCGCAAGACTCTTGTATGCGTACTTGTTTGTTGATGTGGTTGTATGAAGAATGTTGAATTGAATTCATTTCATTGCTAATTTGAGTGGTTTGTTTGTGCAGGTCATATTAAGAATGGGTTTTGTGCTTTGTGTGCCATCCAAGAACACGTCAGTCTTGCGCTACAGTCGAGTAAGAGCATTTTGCCGAAGGCTCTTGTCTTCAACCTACAAACGTATGCTTGAACTCTTGATTTGCTTCTGTTTGGTTGCATGTAGACTAGTCTCGTACTTTATCAGAAAAGAAATGTCTAGTTAAATTTGCTATGTAGATGAAGTACCAGAATAGCTATTTCTGATAACTATTAAGTTAGCTGTATGATTGGGACAATATTCTTTATTTTTATTGTTGGGAACGAATCCTCTTCAGTAAGAAATACAACATATATATTATCCCCCATGCAAATCAGTCCAGTTTATCTCTTAGAGGGTTGAGATATAGTTGGTTCAGTTTCCTGATTTGTACTTTGGATGTTGGATTCTTGTCAACATGATTAGGCATTTCTCGAAACTTTCGGAAGTCCAGACAGGAGGATGCACATGAATACATGGTAAATTTGCTGGAATCCATGCATAAATGTTGTTTACCATCTGGTGTGCCAAGTCAATCCCCTAGTGCCTATGAGAAGAGTTTGGTACACAAGATCTTTGGTGGTCGCCTTCGAAGTTGGGTAAAGTCTTTGCTTGGACTTCTCTTTTCTGGGATGGATTGTAATGGGTCAAGTTTATAACTTTTGAAGATACTGTAGGCCACAAACGTTATATAACTAATGGATTATTTTTAATTTGTACCTTCTTTTCTAATTTTTATGCATGTTATGTTCTCAGGTCAAATGTTTGCAGTGCTCATTTTGCTCTGACAAGTTAAATCCATTCCTAGATTTAAGTCTTGAAATAGCCAAGGCAAATTCTTTGAATAAAGCACTTGTGAACTTTACTGCCGAAGAACAGATGGATGGTGAGGAAAGACAATATCAGTGCCAAAAATGCAATCAGAAAGTTCGAGCTATGAAACAGATGACCATCCACAAGCCGCCTAGTGTTCTCACCATTCATTTAAAGCGGTTTCGTGCACATGACCCTGGACAAAAAATTAACAAAGAAGTTCAATTTGGTCCTACATTGGACCTGAGACCTTTCGTTAGTGGAGCATATGTACAGACACTTTACCTGTTATGTGAGCTTGGTTTCTTTTTAATTTTCAGTTATACTTCATATAGGCCTATATATGCATTACCTATCTCAGCATATGTTTCTAATTCCATACACTTTTCTGTTCTATGTAGCCAGAAGGAGATTTGAAATATACTCTTTATGGGGTTCTAGTTCATTATGGGGCTAGCACCTATTCTGGCCATTATTATTGCTTTGTCTGAACATCAACTGGCATATGGCACTCTCTGGATGATAACAATGTAAGTTGATAACCTCAGATCTAATTTGTCTGTACTGTTCTTGATCAGCTCTAGCTTTCTGATTGATGTTAGATGTGGTATTAAATTAAGTGAGTTACTGACATATAAGTACACACACAATTAGCGCTTCAGTTTATTTGTATATGTTTTATTAGACTTGAGAACTTGTTATATCTCTGAGAGGATAATTCAATCTTATGTTTGAGTAGCTCACTTAATATTGAATACCTTATTAATGTGAGGAGAGAGCAGTGGTAAATACAGGATCTTATATTTCCTGTTAAGAAAAGATAAAGGTTTCCTCCAAGCTTATGCGATTTTAATATGATGTAACAGGTAAGGCAAGTTCGTGAAATAACTGTTTTACAACAGAAGGCTTACATGTTGTTCTATGTACGTGATAGAAGAATTATTATTCCGAGGAAACCTGTTGATGTTGGTCAAAAGGAGCATTTCAAACAAATGGTATTGGAAATAAAATTACTCGTACTGACAACCATTTGTCGAAAGAACCTGTTCGAAAAATTGTAGGTGCGAGCAGTTCAAGTGATCTAGCCTCTTCTAGAGCGCAAAAAGATGCATCAGCTATGAAGGAAGCATCAGTTAATCCAAACAATGGCCACGTAGTGATGCAAAATATGGTGCATAAGGAGACCATTTTGGACTCGTCTTCGAAAGCATCATTATCAGAGGGCTCATTGGCACAACATATGCCACCATCTACTCTGCTTCCAAGCAGCAAAACTGGTACCTCTGATTCTGCAAGTGCCGCGACTTCAACAACTGCTGCCAAAAATAATGGCTGCAATGAGAAAGCAAGTTCAGATGATAATGATAGGTTTTCAATTGTGATATCACCAACTGTGAAGGACCCTGAAACCTTAAAGGCTTGTAAGCCTGCTCAAGATGAGATCTCTCAGAAAGTAAGTGGATGCTACTAACCTTTCATGTACATTGGTATCTCTAGTTTTTTTGTGTTGTACTTGACTTGTAACCTTTTTTTTGCATGTAGAAGAATCATGCTCCCAGTGCTGGAAATTTCGGTGTGGCTTCATCAACAATTCCTAGTGGTTTACCATTGGAGAAACTAAATCTGGAAAAGCCAACTGATCCACCAAGCTCTAGAATCAGTCAGGTATTTATCTGTGTATCTATAGCTTTATCCTAGCTGTCCTTTCAAATTTTGACTCCTATTCTTTTCCAGGCTAAATGTTCAACCAATGAACGCTAGAAGGGTAGTGATTCTGGCCAGACAGTGGTAGTTGCTGATTCAGCAAAATTGGCTGACTCGTTAGTTTTGACAGATAAATCATTAGATGTTGAAGCTCCTGACCGCAAGCAACCTAAAGGATTGAAAAAGAAGCACAAAAAGTGTATGGTGGCAGGCATGCATATGCATCCATCCTTGCTTTCTAGGACAGTCTTAAGTGTGCAGAAGAAGCACAAAAGGAGTAAATACCCAACTTCAGATTGGAAGAGCCATAGTAAGAAATACTTGGTACAAAACTGTTTTCTTCATCTGATCAAGGACCATCTACATCTGAGAAACCCAGACAGATTCCTTGGCTTTTATCTGTTTGAAGAGAAAGAGAAACAAATCTGGCTTGAAAACGGATGAAGATGGAACTTCTAATAAGTGCTTAGTGAATTCTTGTGGTGATTCTTCGACCGATATTAAAGATGTTGAGTTAAGAGGGATCCTCATTCATAACGGAAGAGTGCTTGCAAGTGATAAACTACAACTAAATAGTCTTGGCTCTTCCTCTGTTACACCGGAAAACCAACAGGAGTAGGGGGGACTGATGCTCCACAAAATTGTAATAGAGACGCACTGCAAAATGGATGGAAGGGTGGACTGACTCAAGGTCCAGCTGAGACAGTTGGTGAGAAGATGTCTTAAAACCATGTGACTAATGCTATGATGATCGGTACTGGCTTTTGTATGGATTTGCTTTTGCCTTTTGCATGCATTTGATTTTTAACTTCAAAAAGTATATTAAGCATGTGGTTAAAGGCGTAAATAGGCAGTTTTGATATTCAATATGCTCATGACTAGTTTCTCCGTAGTTTTTAATTTTTTGTTGTGATTGTCAAGATTGGATACTGATTCACCCTAATGAATAAATGACTGCAACAAGAAAGCAATTTCAAATCAGAATCATATCTGCAGTGTATCAATTATAATTTCACCCCCTGTCAATCTTTGAGGCATCTTATACTGTTCAATATGAAACTGTACTAGCCTGCATATATGCAACTTGTGACCTGCTTAATGTTAAAACATAATGCCAAACAGTGAACATTGCCTCAAGATTAAGTTTCCTGGCATGATTAGTCTCTAATATTATATAACTAACAGAATCTTATAGGAGGAAGCTTTAATTATCACTCACACTCTAAATTACTATCCTCAATTAATGCAAATCATTACCACAGGAGACTGGATTGAGGATTCTTCTTCCTTTGTAGATTATAGGAGAGAAATGACAGCAACAAAAGACACACAAACACTTACAGAAAGTCAACTTTTTGCCCATGAGGCTTTGACCAGAGGGACATGCATATTACTTGTTCTAAATGAAATTTTCTGTCCATTACAAGCAGGGTCCTCTAAACCTTCCAAAACCCTCATGTGACTTGAGTTTAATTAAAGCTAAGTGTCTAAATCAGCATGACAAAGATTCATACAAAACCACCTCAAATGCTCCTAGATTTACTCAATGATCAATGCCATCTCCACATTATTATGCTCTATCAACTTGAACTGTATACTACTATTATCTGTATGTAGCTGTACATAATATGACTCACATGTCAAAGTGAATTTTTGTTGTTCTAATTCTGTGTATGAATGGTGCAGATACTGATCTAGTAATAGTGATTCTTTCCTAATCCCTTTGGATATCACTGTGACTATGGGACATTATCTTACCCCACTACAAATTAATATCGGTGATCATGGGTTAGGGGATAAATCAGTTCTTTACTTTTAGGAAATGGGTGGGGAGAGCCTTCTTAAGATATGTTGAGAGTCAACAAAACGCTACATCAGAGCAAGCAATCTCAGCTAATCCATTGAAATATGCTTACCACTGTTGTGAACAAAATTCCCACCAATCATGCCAGGATGTCTTGTGAAGAAAAAGGTTTAAACATTAGAGAGTATAATTCATTATGGCTAGCACAAAAAACTGAGAGAAGCATAAATGTGTTTGGATCATTATACTTCTATCACTTGTGTCAGAGAAAAATGATGATAGGAGTGTTTTTGAATCATGTTGGCTTGGCTTGCTTCCAATTGTGATTCATCTGTTAGATATCATTTAACCTCTCTTTCAAAATCATGTATGAATCTTCTTAATCTCAAGATCGTTTATTTTCAGTATCACTTATGTAACTAAATAGAACATCATTGAATCATTACATCCTATATCGTGTAGTTATTCCATAGCAGTTCGAGAAAAATGAGCTTTGAAGGTGATGTTTAATTGGTTGGAAACCTTCAATTATGTAATCCAAGTTTTGTTGAATTAAGAGCAGTTTGGGATTATAATTAGTGGGAGAGGGAATAGAAGAACACTAGAGAACTAAACAAATATTATCTGGCAATTCAATTCTTATACGAGATCTATAAAAGATTGCCAGTTGCAAATTGATCTCAATCAAAGAAAGCACTTCCAATTTGTGGAAAGAACACATAAGTGATGGACAACCAAAATAGATTATACATTCCACCATTAAACCTGTTTCATTTATGAACCTCAACCTCTGTCCACCCCAGTCAGTCTGCATTTTACTTCGTTGTTTAGTTCTTCTTACCTTCCCCATACACCCTCCCTCTTTTTATGTGCAAGTTTCTCAGACCAAACCTCTCCTTGTTTTCAGATAAAAACACAGTGATACACAATAGTGTGTTTCAAGAAACTTTGCAACAAAACTAGAGCTTCCTCATATTCCAATTCTACACACAGACAAAAAGATCTTCCTCGTGTTGTTTGTCTGTTTTTCTTTCATGGCAAAACTGCCAAGCCACTACTCAACTTGAGCTGAGTTCACATTTTCTTCTCTGAAAAACACGTACTAGACAATTCAAGAACCCATGTTCTTCCATGCATGTTCTGCTCCACCCAATATTCACATTTTTGAAGAGCTTCTTGGCCTAACCATCATCTTCAAATCTTCAATGGAGCTGCACAGGCAAGGATAAGTGTATGTTTTGAGATGGACCCAAAACCATTTATGATACTGTAATGCTGCTAGTGAGAGCGGTGTTGAGTAGGTTAATGCTGCTTGTGAGGCACTGCCAGTGAGAGCGGTGTTGAGTTGGTTAGTGCGGTGGGTTTGGACTCACTATATTTCCTTATCACACTTGTTACATCTGTTTCATTTTTTTTACCAAATGGGGTTCAACTTGTTTGCTTCTCTACTGGTTTTTTCACTGTTGTTCAAGCCAGTTGCTTGTCAACAACCCAATACAGATGGGTTTTATGTCTCTCAGTTTTTGCAAAAAATGGGTTTCTCATCATCTTCTTCTTCTTCTTCTTCTTCACTTTACAACTTCTCTGCTCCTGTTTGTTCATGGCCTGGAGTGTTCTGTGATTCAGCAAATGAATATGTGATTAACTTAATTGTTTCTGGTTTAGAACTCTCTGGTTCTATTCCTGATACCACTATTGGGAAGCTAACAAAGCTTCAATCTTTAGACCTTAGCAACAACAAGATCACTGCTTTGCCATCAGATTTGTGGAGCTTAGGCTCACTCAAGAACCTTAATCTATCTCATAACCAGATTTCTGGGTCCTTGCCTAACAACATTGGCAACTTTGGCCTACTTGAAAGCTTTGATATTTCAAGCAACAATTTTTCTGGTGAGATTCCTGCAGCTATAAGCTCACTTATCAGTCTCAGAGTTCTTAGGCTTAGTCAAAATGGGTTTGAGCTGGACATTCCTTCAGGAATTGTGGGTTGTCAATCTTTGGTTGAGATTGATCTTTCATCCAATAGATTGAATGGGTCTCTTCCTGATGGTTTTGGTGCTGCTTTTACTAAGCTAAAAATTTTGAATCTTGCTGGGAATGAGATTCATGGAAAGGACTCTGATTTTGCTGAGATGAAATCCATTACTAGTCTTAACATTTCTGGGAATCTGTTCAAGGGTTCAGTGATGGATGTGTTTATGGAGCTGTTGGAGGTGATTGATCTGAGCAAGAACCAGTTTGAAGGTCACATTTCTCAGGTACAATCCAATGCTAGCTATAGTTGGTCTCATTTGGTTTATTTAGACCTGTCTGAGAATCAACTTGGTGGGGAAATGTTTCATAATTTGACTGGAGTCCAAAATCTTAAGCACCTCAATCTAGCACACAATAGATTTACTAGGCAGAAGTTCCCTAGAGTTGAAATGTTTTCTGGTTTGGAGTACCTTAATTTGTCGAAAACTAGTCTTACTGGTTATATTCCTCATGAACTTTCTCAGTTGAGTAGGTTGAGTACACTTGATCTTTCTGAGAACCATTTGATAGGTCAAGTTCCATTACTGAGTCTAGAGAGTCTACAAGTTCTTGATGTTTCATTCAACAATTTGAGCGGAGACGTCCCGGTTTGGCTGTTGGAAAAGCTTCCTTGGATGGAGAGGTTCAACTTCTCTTATAATAACTTGACACTTTGTGCTTCTGAAATCTCCACCGAAACACTCCAAAAATCTTTCTTTGGTGCTTCAAACAGCTGCCCCATTGCTGCAAACCCTACCCTTTTAAGAAGTCGAGCTTGTAAGGATAATCACAAGGGACTAAAGCTTGCTTTGGCTTTGGCACTCTCAATGGTGTGTCTGCTTGTTGGTTTGCTACTTCTAGCAGTTGGTTGCAGAAGGAAAACCAGAATGCGGGAAGTAAAGCCAACCTCATACAAGGAAGAACAAAACATATCAGGCCCCTTTTCCTTCCAGACTGACTCCACTACTTGGGTAGCAGATGTTAAGCAAGCCACATCAGTCCTTGTAGTGATTTTCGAGAAGCCATTGCTGAACTTCACATTTGCAGGCCTCTTATCAGCAACTTCAAACTTTGACCGCGGAACACTTTTGGCTGAAGGGAAGTTTGGACCTGTTTATAGAGGGTTTCTGCCTGGTGGAATTCATGTAGCAGTGAAAGTTTTAGTGCATGGTTCTACATTGACAGACCAGGAAGCTGCAAGAGAGTTTGAGTATCTTGGTCGAATCAAACACCCCAATCTTGTTCCATTGACTGGATATTGCTTAGCAGGGGAGCAAAGAATTGCTATCTATGATTACATGGAGAATGGAAACCTTCAGAACTTGCTTCATGACTTGCCACTTGGTGTTCAAACAACTGAGGACTGGAGCACAGATACATGGGATGAAAATGACAACAATGGCATTCATCATGTTGGTTCTGAAGGGTTGTTAACAACTTGGAGATTTCGTCACAAGATTGCTCTAGGTGCTGCCCGATCATTGGCATTTCTACACCATGGTTGCTCACCTCCAATTATTCATAGAGATGTTAAAGCTAGTAGTGTTTATCTGGATTATGACTTGGAGCCAAGGTTATCTGATTTTGGACTGGCCAAGATTTTTGGCAGCGGTTTAGATGAAGAGATATCTCTCGGGTCACCTGGTTATGTGCCACCGGAGTTTTCTCAGGCAGAATGTGATTCCCTAACACCAAAATCTGATGTATATTGCTTTGGAGTTGTTCTTTTTGAGCTCATTACTGGGAAAAAACCAGCTGGTGATGATTATCCGGATGACAAAGATGGAACTCTGGTGAGTTGGGTCAGAGGATTGGTTAGGAAGAACAAAGTGTCATGTGCTATTGATCCAAAAATTCGTGACACAGGACGTGATGACCAAATGGAGGAGGCACTCAAGATTGGATATCTGTGCACAGCTGACCTTCCCTCTAAGCGACCAAGCATGCAACAGATAGTTGGACTTCTTAAAGATATTGAACCAGCAGGTAACCAATGAAGAACAAAGTTGAAAATGGATAATGTGGGAGTTTTCTTCTTTAGCTTTTCTTTCCTTAGTTGTTTTTGTACTTCTTTGTGATGAGTTCTTTTAGCTGCCATGGGGAATTTGTACAGTAGCCATGGAAATTCTGTCTGGACTGTCGATCATGTTGCATGTTCATTTTGCTTTCCCATTGTTGATGGCCTAAAAGCTTGATTTATATATTCACCCCGGAATTTAATTTCGTACTCCAAGGCTATATATCTTTCTCGAAATTTCATTTACTTGGCAATGTCATTTCATCCTCCAAGTTTGTATGCATATCTTTCTCTGTTAGTACATAGATTCTTGGAGTGCAGCTTGTGCAAAGATGAATGTGCATGTAATTGTAGGGGACCTAACTATAGCGGTGAGTCACAGAATATCAAGAGCTCTGGCCTCACCGCCTAACGCTGCCCGGCAGTTAGTGATGTAATGGACCACAGTTTGCAGTATCAACCATTGCTTCAACCAAAACCAAACTGTGTGGCTGTCTGTCTATATCGTAAAGTGAATAGGTACATTGTTAGCACGGGATGTCCATTAACATAGGTAAGAACCCGTGTTCAGGATAGGTAAGGTTTACTTCATACAATACAATCATACCGAAGTACCAAACTCCTCTGCAGAATTTTGACGGCTGCAAGTCCAGTTATTACATTGAAGAATATGTAAAGCCCAAGTGAGAGAGAGAGAGAGAAAGGGACACTCCTACATAATTGAACCTAGCATGCATTTTTGCTAACCTCATCATCAAATCTCAAAAGTGAGCTGCAGAAGACATACATCATAACTTGTAACGCATGCATTTCTTCCCAACGTTCTCATAGAGTAATAGAATGATTACACAACATCATAGCTGAGCTGAATATGAACATCATCATACACAATTCCAGGTGCATAGTTTAGACTTGAAGATTAAAATGCAGAAGAGTTCGTCTCCTGACTCTCATCATGATATAAGGTGACCTCAAGATGTTAATGAGGGTCTTCATCACAGCACAACCACATGGAGCATCAATTTTTTCATTCATCCCAGCTGCCTAAGTAGGCAGTGGTTCAAGAACCAACTAAGTACCTGGAATGTCTCTCTTTTCCCTAGCTTTTCAGGGTTGGTATTAGTTAGAAGCTAAATTCTATCTCGCAAATAATACTTTTAGGGATAATTCCCAAAAGAGAGAAACACACTGACATGGGGTTTTCCAAAATCTAACTCCAGGGAATATGTGCTTCCTCAATTTGTTTCCCAGAAGTAAATTTACCTTTCCATGTCAAGGTACACAGTGGTGGTTTGCTTCGTGTAGCTTTTGCATCATATCTTCATACACATACACTTGCTTCATCCACCCCTGCTAATCATCTTGCTAAGATAGCAAATCCCAACTAATAATTATTCTCTTCAGCTGTTAATGTCACCTTTTTCTTCCTCTTTTTTTATTCCTTTCACCATTTTTTCACGCTTGCATGAGCATGAATGCATGATTACATACTATCATTTTTCAGAATTACAATTTCTCAGAAATGCTGAGTCCAGATGTCCAATAGCATTTCTCTCCCAGAAAAGAAAATATAAATAAAAAATATATATATTATATCTCAATCCAAGAATATGGTTTTGGTGATGGAATAAATTGATGGGTCCATTGGGCATAGGATTCTGGTTGGGTCCAAGTCCAATATGGCATCTTTAGAGTTTACACCAAGAAATGTCTTGGACCGTTTAAATTGGGCACGTGTGAACATCTCCCAACATGAATATTTTGTTACCTGGACCTATCATCAATATTTTGGCTTCCTGATTAGTAGGTCTCATTATTTAACCCTTCGATCATAGCCCGTCCTAAAATCCGTCTTACCCTATAAGACCGAAGCCTTATTCAGCCCTCTATTTAGAGAGGCCGGCCCTAGCCCTTCTCGAGTAGGGTAGGATAAAAGTTGAGCAAATGAAACCCGACCCTACCCTACCCTACGACCCTACCTTAATGAGCCCTTTAGGACCGAATCTTGCCCGACCCTAAAAGCCCGCCTTTTAGGCCCTAATAATTTCTTATTTTTTGTATTGTTTTAATATGTTTCTTATTTTTTAGATACAATACAACTAATCTTCTTTTTTGTAGTTGATTTGCTAGCTTTGTTCATTTGATTTCTTTTTGTTTTGTTGATTAACGATTGTATTTTGATGATTTAGTTCGTGAGATATATGAGTATAACCACGTAGTTTATAGATAAATGTCTTAAATTAAATATAATGTGTATGCATGCATGTTAAACATAACCCAAAAAATAAGGTTAATTACATATAATTCTAAAGCTAAATTGTGAGAAAAAAATAACATGTCTATCTCGGCCCTATTTAGTCCTATTTAAAGGGCCGGCCCTACCCGACCCTATTAGCCCTAATGAAATGGGCCGCTAGGGCGGGCTAGGGCTTACAAATTCAAGTCTCGGCCCTACACTACCCGGCCCTAAATTTTGTTGACTTTGACCGAGCTCTACCCTACCATATCCTAAGCCCTAAAATTTAAGGTCCAGCCCGCCCTAGCCCCGCCCATGATGAGACCTACTGATGAGCTATCACACTTCAAAAGAACATAATAATATCTAATTTCTCAAGTATCATTAAATTTTAGATTATAAACAAATTCGCCCAATCCGACTAAGTATCTCACATAAATGTCAGTGATGTGCTTGTGTTGTAGTGATTCACAATTGTACTATTGTTTTCCGGATAAGTGAATAGAATGTTATAAAGTTCGAAAATATGACCAGTGTAAAACATATTACAGAGCATTGAACGTACGAGTGAGTTCATGTTAATTTATCAATAATAAAATTTGACTCACCATGAATATAATTCACACGTTAGTAAATGTTTATGTTTACGTCTGGAGAAGAAGATACTCAATAATTCTATCTTTTCATATTCTCTTTTTATTATGAGAAAATGTTTATTTACTACAAATTTTTGGACTTCACTTTCAATTCAAATATTTTTTTTTAAAAAAAATGGTTATTTCAACTTTTTTTAAATGTGTCAATTCTAACAAAACGTATAACAACTCTAAACAACCTATAATATTTCAATACTTATTCTACCTTAACCCATTAAAACATACTTAGAGAAATAAAATGGAAGAAAGATGAGACATGACCGACACCTCACCGGCTCCGGTCACCGGAATCTTGAATCAAGTTTATTACCCCATAATAAACTCATACTGAACCCCTAAACCACATTCATATTGTCACAACCAACTTTACTACCTCCTAATAAAGTCTCACTAAACCCCTAAACCGCATTTCTATTGTACAACCAACTTTATTACCCCATAATAAACTCTCATTGAACCCCTAAACCACATTCCCATTGCATAACCAACTTTACCCCTTAATAAACTCTCACTGAACCCCTAAACTGCGGTCTTATTGCACATCCAACTTTACTACCCCCTAATAAACTCACATTTAACCCCTTAAACCGCATTTCTATTGCACATTCAACTTTGTAACCCCTTAATAAACTCACATTGAACCCCTGAACCGCATTCTTATGGTCACAACCAAATTTACTACCCCGAATAAAGTTGAAAGATAAAAAGAGAGAGAGAGTGGCGTTTGGTGGAAGCGCGTGAGAGACAACGTGGGCTGGACAACATAGTTGATTCATCGAGAGGGAAGATTAGAGGGGGAAGATCTATTTACCTCTAGCTTACAAGTTGTGGGTATGTGTGCACTCAATTGGCTAAGCATCTGGTTGGTGGCGAAGATCCGGTTGGTGTTGCCTGCAAAGGTGGGATGCCATTTTTGCTTGCCTGATGCAAGACTTGTGTGGGTAAGAGCATACGATTGCAATTGTGGGGATGACGTGCCGGAGAAGGTTGATCTAATGTGGGGAAAGAATCAGAGATGGTTATGGTATTGTGTGTGGTTGTCGTCGGTGGAAGGGGGGTGGTAAGGTCGTCTTGCCGTTGACGACTTGGCAGCCACACTTCGATGCAGACGAGAGAGAGAAAAAAAAAAAGAAAAATTAGATAGGGAAGAATGATGGGAGAGATGATGAGATAGTAAATAAAAATAGAGATAACATTATAATTTTGTTACAAAAGGTTGAAATGGTTAATTAAAACTCTTTTAGTTAGAATAGTCACTTTTTTCTAATTTATATGAAATGGTCACCAACTCTTATATTATTTTGCAAAAATAAAAAAAAATTAATATAAAATAATAGAGAAAAATGAGGTGGATAATTCCCTCGTTGCCCTAAAATTCTTTGCGGATAAGCTCACAAACACAAGGGAAGCTAGTGAGAGACGAGAGGTAGCTAAACCCTAGCAAAAGATCAAACGGCGGAGATTCCATCTCACTAACCTAACCAGAGTTAAATACACAAACCCTCGATTGCTTCGAATATGTTGGCAGTCGTCCTCCTCCTGGCTATTTCCACACCACAGAGAGAAGCTCCTCCTCCGTTTGAGAAAGCCCAAAATGTCTGACGAGGAGCACCAGTTCGAATCCAAGGCCGACGCCGGAGCTTCCAAGACCTACCCTCAGCAAGCCGGCACCATCCGCAAGAACGGCTACATCGTCATCAAGGCCAGGCCTTGCAAGGTTTGCCTCCGATAACTTTCTAGGGTTTCAGAATCGTCGCGATTGTTTTATTTCGCTTTAGATCTTTCATGGATTCGTTTGTTTTTACTGGTTTTGATCTGTGGTTTTGCTTGCGGCGCGTTTCAATTATTGTGATTACATATTGATTAGGTTAGTGAGTTGTGATTAGGAAGGATTTTTATGCTAGCGTGAAGTCTAATACAGATTTAAAGATCGGTTATAGTGATTTTCTTTGCTGTTTGACTGGGAATCGTTGCGGATCTATATTGTTTAGCTGTATAAATTGCCATTTTCCGATTTGAAAACTGAGATATTGATGTTCAAGTTGTATTATACATGCCTTTGTAATGTTTAGGTCTACCGCTTTTGTTAGCTTACATATAGGATGCCTTTTTGTTGTTTGATATATGAGGCCATGAGTGTGTAGGTTCTTTTGTCTGTTTTGTTGTAGTTGTGCAGTGTGTAATGAGCCTAGTTTGGCGTGCGACTAATTGCATGTTTGCTTGACAGGTTGTTGAAGTCTCCACTTCCAAAACTGGAAAGCACGGTCACGCTAAGTGCCACTTTGTTGCAATTGATATCTTCAATGGCAAGAAGCTTGAGGATATTGTCCCTTCATCCCACAATTGTGATGTAATCTTCTATCTGAGATTGTTTCTGTGCATTTATTTTCTATTTATGCGGTTTGTTTTGTGCTGTGCTCTAGTTATTTATATATTTATTTTTCTTGAGTGCAGGTTCCTCATGTGAACCGTACTGACTACCAGCTGATTGACATCTCTGAAGATGGCTTTGTAAGTACTTCAATTTATACTTATTCATATCAGATAGTGATAATGATGCCACAAGAAACTAATGTACACTTGCATATTAAACTTGTCCATTAACTGTGGATTACATTGATGAACACTTTTGGAGTTGCTGAGTATTTCTGGTCCTGTTAATACATTTACATTAGAACTATTAGCTCACCTTAACTAAGGCAGATATTGATACATGAACTGGATTGAATACTGATGCTTGTAGTTCTGTCTTCCATTTGATGTGAACTAACTGAAATTTGATGTCTTGTAGGTTAGTCTCTTGACTGAAAATGGAAACACCAAGGATGATCTGAGGCTTCCCACTGATGATGCTCTGCTCACTCAGGTTTGTTCTTGCTCTGAGAGAATTTCCTTTCATTGGGGTTGCTTTATTGTACGTGCTTTGTATCTGTATCATATGACCAAACTCTATCCTTCATTATACTTATGCAGCTCAAGGATGGATTTGCCGAGGGCAAGGATCTTGTGGTGACTGTCATGTCTGCAATGGGAGAGGAGCAGATCTGTGCCCTCAAGGACATTGGTCCCAAGTAAACTTGATGCTATATCAGTAGCCTGTCTCTGATGGCAAGACCTGTGTTTTTTGTTTCATCTGTTGCTAACAGGGAGGTTTATCGACCATATATCTGTGCAATGAATTTGCGGGGGTTTGTAATAGTGATAAGTGAAGATGATTTAAAGTTGCAGGATCCCTTCTCAAAGGGAGCCTGTAGATCTATGAAACTATCTGTTTTTTTTCCAGTGAAAGGAAGATATTTCTATGTTTTCATATTTTGTTGTATGTTTTAAATTTATTGAATGTGTTCTCTCAACTTTTACTAGTCTGGCACTTGTTACAGTTACCAATTCTACTACATGCATTTGTGATTGGCATATGATATAGTATGCATTTGCCAATGCACAATCCCTTCTAGAGCTGTATTCTTCTGTGTGCCAATAAAGATCGGATATTTAGTAAACTATATTTTAGTTACCGATTAAATTTTAGTTTATAAATATATAATTTACATATATTTTTATACTTTTAAAGATAAATATTAATAAATTAAAACAAACTAATATTCATATGTTATCTATCATTATAATTTTTATTAAAATACCTTTCATTATATTCCAGAAGGTGCTG
This sequence comes from Comarum palustre, assembly GCA_951800085.1. Lineage (NCBI taxonomy): Eukaryota > Viridiplantae > Streptophyta > Magnoliopsida > Rosales > Rosaceae > Comarum > Comarum palustre. The sequence goes on from OX637590.1 coordinate 17,132,488, forward strand.
CCTATATAGAAATGTGTGTGCTTCTGTCTAGGAATGTGGTACTGTGCTACTGCCTGGGAAAAGTGTGCTACTACGAAGTATTGACAATGAATGTGTTATTGTTGGTGCTCTTAAAATTTTTTTTCTGACAAGTCTCCGATGCCAAACAATATTGCTACAATCATGCTTCTCTTCATTATTCTAAAACACTGCTACTGCTAAGCTGTTACTATTAAAGTTGTGTTAATGGTGCTATTACAGAACATTTGTATCAGTGTTACTGTAAATTGTAGATTTGAATCTTGGCTACTACTACTCCAAATCTGACAAAGTCCGGCTATAGCTCACTCTCCTTGTGTTGAGATCAATTCCTCCTAATCACATATTAAGCATCTCAATTACTCTCTACACCCATGCTGGACACCCATAAGCATTTTGGCATCATCGAAATCCCATCTGCAGCTCAAGTACCACCCACATGCTCAGATGAAGACAGAATGTACTTCCCTTTTGTTTCCTTTTGTATTGAAGGGCATCTCATGCCTTGAATATGTAACCTCTTCCCCGAGGATGAAAGGAATGAAAATGATGTTTATTTAATTTATCTCATGATTTCCTTTTCCTAGATTAGTACCTCAACACCTTGCTGCCTCCAGTGGTCATGAACCCAATCATATCATGAGTTTACGGATACGAGGATGTTAAATTCAATGGTGTAGGATCGGTTTTGCGGATGAAGTATGGTAATGAAGCACCAAAGAATTGAGAGCTATCTTTCCTGCTTTAAAGTTTTACAGTTTGAAGCTAAAATGGTAGTTGAGATGTAGTGTAGCTTTCTGGGGGTTTCCTGATCAAATCGAACTTCATAAAAAGGAAAATACTGAAATCCCAGGCTTCATCCATTGCATTCACCCAGTTTGGTACAAGTATATTGAAGAAGCTAGATCCATTTTCGATGGTGATGTTTTTGAGCAAACGCTGAAAACTCGTCTACTAATTGAGAGTCCGCATCAACTGTCCTAAGGGAACAAGGAGACATTGTGCACGGTTCCTTCATTATCATTACTTCACCAGCAATCAATTTAAGACGTTTCACTTTTAAGTTGTAGCTGTCCAGCAGATTACAGGTCAAGTTAGACCGAGGCCTTCATAAGAGCCAGATGCTTCTGCATTTCATTCCTTATGCCGAGATATGGATTAGACTAGTTAGTGAACTTTTTTTACTGTACAAATAGTTGTGTATAAGATTCTGAAGGCTATGAAGAGAAGCCACACCAACAGCAATCACCGGTTTCATTTTAATCCACTTCAGTAATCTACAGTGCGCGAATATCCATATTTGCATCAGAAATCATTAATTACACACGAAACCATCTTCAACACTACCCTATACAAGAGTATGAGTAGCTCTGAATCAGTCAATGTGGTAGGTAAACTGATGATTGAACCAGGGTGATCAACTGATCAAGACACTGTCTTCATAAGTCTGAGGAGAAACTCAACTCATCTAGGGCAACTGACAAGTCCGATTCTATTACATTCTCGGTTTTCTTTCCACTATCTTCCTTGGTGCGATTCTCCTCCTTCCCTTCTACAGCACTTACACAATCCTGAAATCTGAAGCAACTAACCAGATGGTCATTTGTAATTCCAGTGACTTGCATGAAAGAGTAGATGACAGTGGGACCCACACTACGGAATCCCCTTCTCACAAGATCTTTGCTTATCACATCTGCTTTTGGTGTTTTGGCTGGAACCTGCCGGGGGTAACGGAATCTGCTCACTACAGGCTTGTTATTCACAAAACTCCAAATATATTTATCGAAGGATCCAAACTCTTCTATAACCTGGCATCAGCAAAACCTGCAGAAAGTTAGCTGCATACATAATCATGCCAATTAAAAAAATGCAATCATGCCGCAGTAAAAAGGTTAATGAAGGGTAGTTAATGGTTGGAAAACTATCCAGACAAATAAGTGACTGAATCACTCTAACGAGGCAAGCTGGCTGGTGAAGAAAAGGAATAATTAGGTTGAATGAGCATTTCTTGATTTGAGCTGTATGAATGGTAGTATCACTAATTGTCCTATATGTATGATACAAAGAACAGGTTATTGGCAGCTGAATCACTAATTGTCAGGGCCACCATTCAACTACTTTTTTTCACCTAGCCTACCTGATCAAATCATCACTAAGCACCCATTATAATGGCAATTGATTACTTATGTAAATAATGTGGTCCACAGGTTTATATGACTGAACTGTGGGAACAGGGTAGTTTTCTTCAAGATGAATGAACGAAATAATTCCCACTAGAGCTACCATACTAATACAAATACTTGAAGAATCCATTTCTGCTTAATAAGTTCACAACCTACAGTTTCTTAGTACTCATATGAGTTAGTAGCTGGTCAATCTTACAGAACAGGAGAAGGAAATGAATACCTTGGTCATTTGACATGCATTTTCGAGGATAGCACGCAACTTTGACTCAGACAATAGGGAGCTTGCAACACTTCCCGGTGCCATAATCTTCTTCTCATTAAACTTTGCGACGGCAACAGGATCAAAATCTGAAAACACTTCCCTGCAAAAAGAAGCTTGTTCATTAATACCACATTGCAGAAAGGTCTTGCAGCAGGAAGGCCCCAACTTTCATGACTAATGTTATATTGGGGCAAGCCTAATGGTGAAAAAGAAAAAGGAAAAAAAAGAAGAGAGAACTTCAACAGATATTACCTAAAGATGTGCCTTTTGCTTAGAATGAGAGGCCATGAAAGTTCAGCCAAAGCACCGGACAGGACAAGAAGCTCGAACAGTTTCCTGCATGTGGTCAGAAAGATCAAGCAAATGACTATGAAGTAAAGTTCTAACCACAAACAGTCAATTCAATAAAAATGGATGCACATAATTCTGTTATTACATACCTGTCATCGTGTACCGGAAGCCCCCATTCTTCATCATGAAAAGCAACATAACATGGATCTGCTTTCAGTATATAAAACACTGTCAGAATAAAACGCAAATGTAGAATCCAAGCAATGAAGACAAACTTAGTTGATTCTACTAAACAAAACGAGTCTCTATTAACACAAGCCTAGCTATATTCAAACTTAGTACAGTCATGAGCTTATTCATACCAATGAGATATATCCAAGGCCATGTAACCCATCTTACATCAATCAGTTAGAATTTCAAATAAGGCATGGCACACTTTTGAAAATACAATATACTAAAAGCTCCAATATTGTAAACTCCCCCCTTCCTCTTTCTTTAATATAGTTCAGACAAATATACATGCTAACGCATTCATGTTAGCATTGAGATCATAAACAATAACACTGAAGAAACACTTATATCGAAGCCCTTCCTTATATGGTACAAACTGCTTTGATTAACGAAGGAGGCAGTACAAACTGCAATCTTTGCAATTTTGGTTTAAAAGTGATGCTCAACAACTTAAATCAAGTTAAACTTCTGGTTCTTTACAGGCCTACCTTATGCATATAAATAGTTTGCCTACACACTGCTGAATTGTGATTAAAATCAGGTTCCTATTCTGCTCGTCTAACACTTTTCCCAAAGTGCTTTTCCAATCAGTACATTCCAGCATAATTTTCAAAAGCCATGGCTACCATGATGAATAATAATTTGTTATACAAATCTATATGTTATATTTTAACAGCGATCAAGAGGCCAAGTATAAGGAAAGGAAATTTACTACAACAAACAAAGAATAAATAAACATAATCCAAAAACGTAATTCAAAAAGAAAAAAAAACATAATCTAGAAGCAAAAGATTTAACTTCAATTCAAAAAAGTATGACTAACCAGTATTTGGCGTCACCCAAGCACACCGTTTCTTTGACTGTGAACCACCAGGAGGAGAGTCCAATCCACCGTCAGAAACAACACTTCTTGGTTTGGAAACATACTGCTTCCTCCTACTCCCTGCACTATTCGATCGAATAAGTCTACCAGTCGATGCTCTACTATGGAATGAATCTGTAGAGGCGTCGGATGAACATGAAGCATTTAGAGAAAAATTTGACTGCAATAACTGCTCATGCCGACGAAGTACGGAAGGAATGCTGAGAGAATGCAGCTGAGGAGAGGTGGAAAGCCTTGAAGATTGCTGGTTTTTCTTGTCTTCAGCTGATGTAACCTCCTCAACTATTTTCTCAGTCTTTCTCAGTGGCTTTGTAGCCGGTTTTCGTGCACTGAATGCCCCTCCCTTGTTCCCAGCAGGTCCAAGCACCGACTCAGAATTAGCCACATTGATAGACTTTACTCTTGGAGCTCCTGACATTGTATCCACCTCTTCTGTTCAGCACCAAGTCAATCCCCAAACAACGAAAATAATAGCTCGAAAGCTGTAATTCAACCAGCTTCTCGGTTTGTTCAAGTCCACAATACTACCCAACAACCCTCGGATCATCTAAACCTTTCTACTCAATCCACCAAAACCCCTAATTTCACTTGCATTCACACCCACAAGCATATAAGCTATTCATTGACCTAGCTCCTCAAGTTCAAACACAGATCTTAACATTTCAACCACACCACTCCCCAAACTCACACCTCCAAAACCTTTAGGGTCTGCACATTCACATCCAAAACCACTAAAACCCCAACTTCTCCGAACCCCAGAATCCACCTCACCCCAAAACCCCAAACAAAGTCAAGACTCAAGACCCAGATCACAATTCCACAAACCAACACCAAAGTTTGAAACTTTAGCTCAATCTAGACCTAGGTCTCTACACACCCAACTCACCTAATTCCCCAAACTCAAAGGTTCCACATTTCCCACTTTGTGCTAAATCAAGAAACCAAAACTACCTAAAACCAAAGAAAAAGCAAAGTCCTTTGAAAAAAAATGAAACCTTGGGAGTGAGAGCTCACTGCAGCACCACAGAGCAAAGCTGACACAAATGGCAAGTCTCTCAGCAATTCATGCTTTGTTAACCCAGAAACTAATGCAATGAGAAAAAGCAGCAAACTGGGTTTTGTGGGTATTGAAGTACAGAAAAAAAGGAAGAAGCTTTCGATCTCAGGAATTGAAGTTTCCTTCTATCAGAGTGAGAGAAAGAGAAAAAGAACAGAGAACGAGCAAAAGACAGAGAGAAGAGTGAAAGCTTGTCTTTGTTTATTTGTTTATCAAGGGGTGACCTATAAACCCGTTTTGGTGTAACATTTCACCGCCTATAGCCGGTCACCTTCATATGAACAAATTATTCCTAAACTTAGGATTTGACGAATCTGAAAACAAGTTTTGATTAGTATTTCTTTTCTGTTTGGTGAGAAGAAGAAGAATATCTGAATATGGGATTTACATTGATAGACAATGTTTGTTTGCAGTTTTTGGAATCTAAATGGATTGCAAAACACTGCAAATATGGTAAAGGACTCTGTCCAGTTGTGCAATGCTCTATAATTTTGATTCAACGCGTTTAATGTGCAAATTATTCTCGAGTATTTGGGACTTAGGCATCTGGGAAACTAGTTTTGGTTTTGTTTGGTAGAAAGAAGAAGAACATGGGTTCTCTACCACTGATCAATTGATTGACAGTGTTTGGTTTGCCATTTTTGGAATCTAAATTAATTGCAAAACACTCCAAATAAGCAAATATGGTAAAGGAATCTGTCTTATTGTACAATACTACAACCCCATTTTCAACTCGTCATTATAAAAGAAAGATCTGCAGTTTATATATTGCGATTCTTTTGTTCTCATCGTCCTGACAATAATAGTTTTTAGTAGGTAGCAGCAAGCAAAGAAATGTTTGAGTTAAGGGATGGTTGAAGAAAATAAGTCTGTTTTACAGAGTTGCAATTCTTCTGGAGTTCTGGTAAATGGACCACTGCAACTCTGGCTCATATGAACAATGGCAACGGCATACGGCAATCAAGCACAAATGGGCAATAACAGGCTTAATTACTCCACTGCTTTGGTCTCTTTGTCTTCAATCTTCTACAAGAATCCTATACGCTCCAATCCGCATGAATCACGAGTTCATGTGATTAGAAGTCAAATACAGTATATACTCTGAAGGATGGCTTATCAGTTATAACACAGGAAAGCGGTGTCAAGAATTGTATTATTACAGTAAGTTTCACCATTAACTGTCAGAGTTAATTTCCCTGTATGATCACAAGTGAAAAGTCAAAAACATAACTCAGAATCTCAGGCATACATAGAAACATCCACAGAGAAGGCCACTGAGAAAAGTCGACTTTAAGATTGAATTAGAAAGTCATCAAGTACTTGCTAAAAACAGCATACAATCTCAGGACTTTTGTATGTTAATACCAAACCACATTACAACAGCAAATTGGTAACATTTTGGGACTTGACATTGCCACAAGAAAATAACTGTCTTCAGTCTGTCGGCTTCAGCAACTGCTTACAAAATCTGGAAATGACACCTGCAAATACCCCACATAAACCAACAGTTAGTGTAGTAAACCACTAAAAACTGTTAAGGATCTGTTACTTTGTTGAAGTAAACAAAACACAATCGTTTGAAATAGCATCATGCCCCACCCATTGGAAATACATAAAAATGAGCAACAAAACCTCAGACGACTTCTTACCAACCAAACTTGACATACTACCTTCTACCAAAGTTTTTGTAGTTCTTTCTTCCCAAAATAGGAAGAGATAAATGTGCTCAACAATATTCTTCTTAGTTAAGTCATCAGATCAGAACCACGACTCAATGCCAGTTGATGAAAAATTCATTTCAATTGCAGAAGATGTCTAGAATATATTTTCAGGACAAAAAAACATTATTTTATCCTAAAAAATATTCATTCAAAGATGGAGCATAATAGACAGCTGAACTTTTCCTAAGGAATCTCAATACCTTCAAAGCAACATCAAGAAACACCAATAGGTCACCAACAAAGACTTTTACTTGCAAAAGAAGTCTATTTTAAAGAACAAAACAACATATTCTCTCCTCGAAACAGATATCCAATCAAAGAAGAACAAAATAGAGAGTTGCACTTAACCTGTAGCATCCCAAGATCATAAAGCATAGTAAGAAACTTTAAAAAGTCATCAAATCATGATGACTGCAAAACAAGAATGTAAACTTATGAAAGGACCATGAGAAGAGACATACCCAAGTAGACCCCTGCCTTGCCATGTTCTAGGTGTCACCATTAAGTTCACTTGGGCTCCTTGCCTTAGGACCATAACAGGTATAGCACAACCTTGATTCGTTTGAGCCTCAGAAGCAAGTTTCTGCAACAAATTGTCACAATTTTCCACACTGCCAAACTTCACAATCTGATCTCCAAGTTGCACACCATCCTCTGCAGCTGGCGATGCATCAGCTATCTCATCAACCAATGCAAAGGGCACATTCACATCCATGGCATTCGAATTAACATTGGTTGCAGAAGCCGATTCTCCAGAACTGACAATCGACCCACTCTGATCTGCCATTTCATCATTCCCAAGAATATCACTCAAAATACAACTGCCAACATCTACGAAAACGGACAAAGTCAGCACAGACAAAACCACCTACCTGTCAGTTTGAGGGACGATGATTTTGGAGCAAGCTTCGCCGAATGCAACACTTGTAAATTCCGGTCCAATTTCTCCGTAATCTCTTTATAATCATTTTTCAGCTCTGCAAATCACAAACAGCATCACAAAATAACCAAATGAATACTAATGTCCAATACCACCAAGAGTCACCAAGACACTAACTACAGCTTAAGCAAGATACTAATCACTATCAGATCAAGTAACTATCCAAAGCATCCATAACCAATCGAAAACACATTTCCAAACTACTAGACTTACACACTCAACTATCGACATTATTCTCAGTAAAAAAAATTCTTTTCTTAAAACAAAGTTTATTAGTTAAATTCAGGTAAATTTACCAGCAAGACGACGTCGTTCGGCTCGTACAGCTGGGATATCAATGTCCTCGCGAGGAAAACCCTGCTGATTACAACAACACGAACAAACTGAGAACAATGAAATCTTTAATTTCTCAAAAAAAAATGAATGAGAATTTAGGGCGACCTCGAAGTCCAGGAGGTTGCTGGAAAGTCCAGGGCCGCCGGGTTGAGTGAGACGCTCGATGATCGCATTCATCTCGGCCTCCAAAGCGTTCCGCATGTCCATCAGACCCAAAGTCTCAGCCTTCAGATTCGCCGCCACCATTTTTGTTTTCTCTGTATAGATTTCTGGAGGACTCTCTTTCTTCGTCTTCGTGTTCCTCAAGAAAATGAAATACGCTTCTTATAATACTCGGAGGAAAGCGGCGGTGCCGATGAGGGCAATTTTTGTAGAACAGAACACGATGCACTTGCGAAGCGCGTGCTGTATTATTGGAAAAATTTAACTTCAGTAATCAAACTTTTGTCGCACCAGATATTTAAACTTATAAAATTATTAATATGATATTACAAGTCATGCGGTCATTTTTTGTCACAACGTTATTTGTTTGATGACGTGTTATATGAGATTTATTAAAAATATTTCTTGTCAGTAGATAACCACATCAGTTGTTCATTTATTCTTTTAGTCATTTTGTAGTTATTATTCTAGTCAGGCTGCTTATTGATGGTTTTAGGCTTGAGACTGTTGTCTTAATTTGTATAAAAATTATTAAGTGTTTTTTTTTAAAAAATTTGGTCATGTGTTATTATGCAATTTTCTCTTTATTTATTGATGTAAATTCGATTCTCTGAAATTTCACCGATTAAATTGTTTGTTTCGTATCAAAAACGAGCAAAAAAATCACTCCATCAGTTCTGTTTAGATTTAACTTTAAGAGTGAGAGTGAGAGAATTTGATCGAGTTTATTTGTGTCATGATGCTCACGTATCGAATGTAAGTAAGGAACCAATTGGCGACCCGAATATAACTAATGATTAGGTAATTAGGGCATGACAATGAAGACTTACGATAGAAGTGATTTCAGCTTCCTCAGTCATCGTAACAAAACTATATACCATGGAAGATAAAGAGGTAAAATTGAGTTCAACTCATACTACAACATCACATTAATATATTCGTGTTAAGGTGTTCACCCTAACTTATTTAACATCGACAGACAACTTTGTTTATTTTTCTGTCTGTATAGTGAAATCTAATGGATTAACGGACACCGTTCCTCTCTCTCAGACACCCACTCAATCCTATGGATTCCTAGAACCCCGATGACGCCAATTATTCCGACACATATTGTATACTGTGTCCACTTCCACACATGTAATGGCTAGTCACATATAAGGATGTGTATTAGCTAGGTTATTGACGGTCAGTAGTTTATTGAATATCAATATCTCTATATATGTATATATCATAATGTTACTAACACTCGTTGTAAAAAAATAGAAAATGATTTCATAATTCTACTAATGGTCAATAAGTATTCATATATTTACATTTATCGTACGGTCGTATGCTACTAATACTTAAAAAATGATGCAATTATCCTTAATATTGTTATAAGGATAATTTCATAATTTAGTAATTAACAGATTATATTAGTTAAATGGATGCAAAACGAGCTGGAAAAAAGAAAAGACACTGATTAGTCTGAAAAATGTATCTAGAAAAGACGTGGGCCGAAGAAAAGGCCAAGCTCAACGAGCCCAAAATCCGAAAGAGAAAATTTAAAAAAAAAATCGCCGACTCATCAGTGGAAGGTTATCTAAAAAGCCGCGGGTTGCGTATAAATACAGAGAGGGGAGTCTCCAATGGTGTCATTGGCTTCTTCCTTCATCGCAGTCACTTCACCCTCTTCGTTTTTAACCAAACTTAGGTCCGCGCCGAGTCTGCGTCTCTCTTCGCCTTTGTGTTCTCGCAGGGGGAGGCACATGGCTCACACTATCGCTCGCGCCACTCTCGGCCTCACTCAGATTTCTCCGTCCTTCGAAGCCCCTAAGGTTTTCGCTTCGTTTCTTGAATTATTTTAAATTTAAGAGTCGAATCATGAATTAGTTGGATTAGTTTTTGGTGTATGACTGTGCTTTGATTGATCTTGACGACTGATGCGTTTATTCGATTTATGTGATTGACTTTGCTACGAAGTAGAGGGTATGAGCGATTTGATTTTGATTGTGGTTGGATTCAGATATGCTTGATATGTTTTGGTGATTTTTGAAGCTCACTTTCGCGACGAAAGATGTTGATGTAACGGAATGGAAAGGGGACTTGCTGGCCGTGGGGGTTACGGAGAAGGACTTGGCGAAAGATCAGAACTTGAAATTCGAGAATCTGATTCTGAAGAAGCTGGATGCGCGTTTGGGTGGGGTGTTGGCTGAGGTCTCGACTGAGGAGGACTTCACTGGAAAGTCTGGCCAGTCTACGGTTGTGAGGCTTCCTGGTCTTGGATCGAAGAGGATTGGTTTGTTTGGGCTCGGACAATCTGCTACGTCTACGGCAACTTTCAAGGCTCTTGGGGAGGCTGCAGCTGCAGCAGCAAAGACTGCTCAAGCCAGTGATGTTGCTATTGTGCTTGCTTCCTCCGAGGGCATTTCTGCGAAATCTTGCACTGCTTCTGCAATAGCATCTGGTACTTTGATCTAGAATTTTGTTTTGTAGGTTGTGGCATTTGGTTTATGGTAATAGTTTTGATGAACACTTTGGAACCACTTGACATGTTATAGGAGCTGTTTTGGGGATATATGAAGACAATAGGTATAAATCTGAGTCAAAGAAACCAGCTCTCAAGTCCGTGGACATTCTTGGCCTTGGAACTGGACCTGAATTAGAGAAAAAGCTCAAGTATGCTCAAGATGTTGCATCTGGGATAATATTTGGGAAAGAACTCGTGAATTCACCTGCCAATGTTCTCACACCCGGTTCGTTTTAGCTCTACTATTCCCATTTTTTCTAGGCCATACTTGTAATATCCATGTAGATCTATATATAGTATTGACAGTATGTGATGATCATTATGTTTTCAGGGAAACTAGCAGAAGAGGCCTCAAACATTGCATCCTTATATAGTGATGTTCTATCTGCAAAGATATTGAATGAAGAGCAGTGCAAAGATCTAAAAATGGGTTCCTATTTGGCTGTGGCTGCAGCCTCGGCAAATCCTCCAAATTTTATTCACTTGACCTACAAACCCCCTGGTGGACCTGCCAAGCTTAAATTAGCGTTGGTGGGTAAAGGGCTGACTTTTGACAGGTGATTACAGATTATTCGGAACAAATGTGTTTTCCCCTAGTTCTCACAAATCATTACACTAGGAATTGGAGTTGTGAATGCCTATAAGTGGTTTGGTACGTTTTATAACAAAAGTTCAAATTTCTGGCACTCAGGATTTATTGTTTCCTATTTTTATGTTTTCAGTGGTGGCTACAACATCAAGACAGGGCCTGGCTGTTCCATCGAGCTTATGAAATTTGATATGGGAGGTTCAGCAGCTGTATTAGGTGCAGCAAAAGCCATTGGTCAGATCAAACCTTCTGGTGTAGAGGTAAATCACTCTTTTTGTTGTCTTTCTGCTTTGGGGAAATGCGTACTCGACCTCTTTGCAACATTTTCTTCATCAATTGTCAGTTTCTAACATTTGATGTGCACCGCAAGGATTAATTATTTCTCTTGCCGTGCAGGTTCATTTCATTGTTGCAGCTTGTGAGAATATGATTAGTGGAACAGGTATGAGGCCTGGAGACATTGTGACAGCTTCCAATGGAAAGACCATTGAGGTATGGTTGTCAGAAATGCCCATCATAATATTGATGCAAGGTTCATTGGTCATAATGCAAGCACTAAAATATCGTGTTTGCTTCAATTTATGCTTGCAGGTCAATAACACTGATGCTGAAGGCAGACTGACTTTGGCAGACGCATTGGTATATGCTTGTAACCAAGGCGTTGACAAGGTATATTTCATAACTATCCATCTCTCTGTAATATCATTTGAATCAGTGAGTCTTGAATATCATAAAATTCTGAGACTGGTCTTTCTTTCTTCAGATATAAGTTCTTAAATTTGCTACTGTAGAGGCTTATTTGTTTATACTTACTGTTGGGGTATATTAATGCAAAATAGAAAGATAATGTTTCTTGTTATTAACTTTGTGGGTGAAATAAATCAGTAGTCAAATACTGACTTGAACTATTGATATAGCCGATTTAGTTGTGCATAATTATTTTGATTGGAGGCTGCTTAGATGTATATAAAACAGGTGTCTAGTAGTGCTAACACCTAATGTATAGGTTGTTGATCTAGCAACCTTGACCGGTGCCTGCGTAGTCGCCCTTGGACCCTCTATAGCAGGTATACACATTCGTTAAACCTTTCTAAATGCAACTCATGACTTCTGTTGAGATAGTTGTTCAGTATAATGAGGTTTTATGCAATACTACAGTATACTAAACAACAAATTTTGTTTAAATTAGATTGATATGTAGCCGTAATGAGACATATTGGTTTGGTCACTTTGGTGGCTTCCTTTCTTTCTTTCTTTCTTTCTTTCTTTCTTTCTTTACCTGTATTTCGTGTTCAACATTTCAACAACTTGCTGACTATTTAAAATTTTCCTTTTAGGTGTTTTCACACCCAGTGATGACCTTGCAAATGAGGTATTTGCAGCTTCAGAGATAAGTGGGGAGAAATTTTGGAGGATGCCAATGGAGGAAAGTTATTGGGAAACAATGAAATCAGGAGTAGCTGATATGGTCAACACTGGTGGACGTCAAGGTGGTGCTATCAGTGCAGCTCTCTTCTTGAAACAGGTATATGATTATAATGTTCTACTCTCTTGGTTTCTTTTGCACTTCTGTGTTAGTTTTACTCTTGGTGCAATGCCTACAGCGGAATGTGAGTGTATTACCAGCAAAAGTCACCTATTTCATCACACTTGTGTCATGACATCCTGCTTCCCAATGAACATGTCTTGCATATAATAAAAGTTTTCTATAGAATTTGACCTCAGCTATGGTTTGCAGTTTGTTGATGAAAAGGTTCAGTGGATGCATATTGACATGGCTGGCCCTGTTTGGAGTGATAAGAAACGTGCTGCAACTGGGTTTGCTGTTTCTACTCTGGTGGAGTGGGTATTGAAGAACTCGTCCTAGGTGAAGGACACCATTTACATGAGCTTACATAGCGTTGGAAGAAGAGAAAACAAATGCCATTAGATGAAGTGGTTATTAGGCGCAGGGATTTCAATTTATGAATAAATTGTGCAGTACAAGAAATGGGAAGGTTATGGGTCAAGGGACAGTCTTTATTTATGTTTTTATGTGATGAACCAAGTCATAGTTTTTTTCGGAAGTGTCCTGTTTTCTTAGTCAGCAATTTCATTTTGTATGCCAATAATTTGCAAAACTTCCCATATCAAATGATCATCCAACTGATCTCAATGCCTCGCTCGCTCGCTACATTCGCTTACCTCTTTCCTATTTGATTCAGGAACATCGTATTTCAGTACACCTTAGCACTAAAACAACAATCAAGTATGATTATGGAAAAAAATTGAAAATGGTCATGAAGAAGACAACACAGTAATGACGTGTCGTGGCTGCTAGAGACATAAAACATTTGACCATTCCTTCGTTTCTTTTCTCAGTTCAGACATGTTAACCTCACTTTATTCCTCAGAAAAACCTTCCCCGGTGGTGTAGTCTTCAAGGTAGCTTGGAGTTCTGTCTCTCTTACCTCTTGCATTTGAAGACCCAATTTCAGCATCTTGTTCATTTCTGGCAGCTTAAGTAACTTCATCACTACTTTCTTTAACTTCAATTTCATCACGGATCTCACCTTCAGTTCCATCTATTTCTTCTTCTTCATCCATGTCGCTTTCGGTGTCACCCCACTCAAGATCTAATAACACCTGCTCCTCATAATCAACACTCCAATTCCACCGCGCCTTTCTTCCTCGAAACTCACATCTCTACTAATCACAATTCTTCTCCCATTTGATCATACAATCTGTTGCCTTTACTCTCCTCACTGACACCTAAGGGCACACAATCAAAACTCTTGTCCTCCAACTTAGTACGTCTAGCATCCGGTACATGTACGTGTGCCACACAACCAAAAACTCTAAAGTGCTCAACCGAAAGCTTTACTCCTGACCATGCTTCTTCTGGGGTGATGTTCTTGACTGCCAAGGTAGGATAACGATTTAACACATACACGATCCAATTCACTGCTTCGGGCCAGAAAGTTTTAGGGATTTTCTTTTCCGAAAGCATTGAACGTATGTACCATGTTCATTACCGTGCGATTCTTCCTCTCAGCTACTCCATTATGTTGTGGAGTGTATGCGGTTGTCAGCTGCCTCTTAATCCCACTGTGTCTATAGAACTCTTCAAACTCATCATAGTTGAACTCTCCTCTCCTATCTGTGCGTATACATTTGATATACATACTAGTCTCCTTTTCTACCAATGTCTTAAAGCATTTAAACGAATTTAAAGCTTCAGACTTCTTTACAAAACCCATGTGTTTCTACTGAAATCATCAATAAAGCATAATGAGTACCTCTTTTTTCTGTTTGAAATAGGATTCACTGGTCCACAAATATCAGCATGAACAAGTTGTAGCTTTCCACGCACTCTTCTTTAGAATGTTATGTTGGTGTTATTTCCCAACCAGACAATCTGTGCACATCACTGAGGTTGGTGTAAGCTGAGGCAATCCACGAACCATATTCTTTGTCTAATGTGTCTTCAATCCTCTAAAACTCAGATGGCTATATCTGTAATGCCACAGATGAGTGACATCTTGTGAGCTCGTGTGAAAACATGCATGCTTTTGCTCTTATGTATTCGCCAACAGCACAAACATCCTATTAGCAGACATGCTAGTTTGAATAATTAAACCCCTATATGGATGATAGATTTTAGACATTCCTGTATGAATTAGGATCGCAAGACCCTTTTCTGGCAACTGTCTGATACTTAACAAATTGTTCTTTAGCTCTGGCATATAAAAACCCTCAATGATAATATGACTTACAAAGTTCAAATGCAGCTGAACATTCCCTTTACCGTGTACTGCCATTCTGGTATTGTTTCCGAATTTAACATTATGTCTGAAACTCTCATCCAAATTGCAAAACATTGTTGCATCTCCACTCATAAGATTCGAACAACCCGAATCTAAGAACCAGACATCTTCACGCTTTCCCTCACTCATCTCCACATATGTCGTCAGCAACATCTCTTCATGTTCATCCAATTCAACATGGTTAGCCTCCCAAGTCGGACACTCATATTGGAAGTGATCGAGCTTATGACACCGATAACATTCTACTATAGCTTTGTTAAAGGCCTGTCGCCCTCTACCTCTTCCTCTTCCTCTAAAAAAACTTTTGACACGCCCTCTTTCACCACTACCTCTGCTTCCTTCTAGAGTGACCTTCAGTGCATGTTCATCTCCACCACCTTCAGTGCTTATGAACCAGTAAGATTTAAATAAATAAGGACAAACAGTCCAAACCCAAACTAATATAAAACAAATTTGAATCCATTTGTTTTTATAAAATGACTCAAATATTATTTTTAACAATAATTACAAGGCTGTCACTAGATTTGATCCACTTGCTTTTAATAAATGACAAAAATATTATTTTTTGAACAATACTTACGAGATTGCCACTACAATTTTAAAATTTTTATTTTTTGTTACAAACAATTTTTTTTTCAATTTATTATCTTTTTTTTCTCTCTCTCTCATACGGTTGTGGGTGAATTAGAAAGATACATATTAATTCTGGATTCCTGATCTCCTCGAGATCTCCATTCCTTATGCAATTCGGGCTCTTCAAATCTTGGTTTGTTTGATCATTCAAAAGATACAGATTAATTTTTATTTCGATTATAGATGTTGTGATGGTGAGCTTAGATGGATTGAGTGTCAAGCTGGCGCCGTCGTAGGTGGTGGTCGTGAAGCAATTCGGGGTCACGAAGCCGACTTGAGGTTCGATTGATCTAAGGTTATATTATGAAGATTAATTGAGAAATTATGTGTTTTGAATTAGAGATGATGTAATGAGACAGAGGTTGTCTTGCAATATTGCTGACAAATTGAAGGACTTGTGGTGTAGGCAAAAGGATGAGTGCAGTAGCAGAAGTTGAGAAAGAAGGGTATAGGAGCTGAAGTTGAAAATAAAAGGTACAGTAGCAGAACTTGCTACGAGTGCAGTATCAAAAGTTGAGAAGTACTGCAGTAGCATAACTTAACTTGGCTAGCAGTACAACAACACTGGATGAGTAAAAAAGTAGTAGCAGCACTGAATAAGCTCGGTTAATTTTATATGTTTAGTTTGTATCTTGTAGTGGTTTGTTGTATGATTTGTTCTCACATATATAACGACATTATACTAATTTGCTAATTGGATAACTCATTTAATGTTTAATTGTCATGTAGTATTGAAAATAAAAACCTGCTACTGCATATATTGAAAATAAGTGCTACTATATTAGATGAGTCATAAAAAACCTGCTACTGCACTTAATGACGCTTTTACTACACCAGCTGGACAACTAAAAGCCTGTTACTACATCTATTGGAAGTGCAGTGCACATACTAAAAATAGGTGTCACTACATTAGCTGAGCCACTGAAAACCTGCTACTGCACTTATTAATGAAGCTGCTATTATACTAGCTGAACCACTAAAAAACTGTTACTACATTTTCTGGAAGTTTAGCGTGAGCTAAATGTTCAGTGAATGTAGTAGTTGTAACTAATGGATGGTTTGACAACGAGTTCAGTAACACAACTACATTTACTGGAAGTTTAGCAGGAGCTAACTGTTCAGTGAATGCAATAGGTGCAACTAATGGATGGTTTGACGACGAGTTCAGTAGCATAAGATTCGACGACGATAGTAGTAGTAGTAGTAATACTGGTCGTTTTGTTGTTGACAGTAGCAGCGATAAATATTTAATGTAGTAGTATACAAGCAGTAGCAGAACCGCATAACCGGAAGAATGCAGTAGCATAAAATGACCTTCAATAGACACTAGCAGAATTGGGCAGTAAGAATTCAATAGCATAATTAACGAATAAAAATGCAAGTATTAGCAGAACTAAAAGATTGTCAAAACACTAAGAGGATGTTAACCTCTGCTATTACTTTAATTGAGATGTTAACCTATGCTACTATTTCTACTGTAATGTTAACCATGCTACTACTTTAATTGAGATGTTAACCCTATACTACTTCTATTGGGATGTTAACATCTCCTACTACTTCTACTAGAATTAACTGCTACTACACAAAGTTATTGAAACATGCTATTGTATAGACTTCTAAAAACATATTTAATTAGTATAGGGTTAGTTTGGTAAATAAAACCATGACACATGAAAAAAAAAATTGTCCTTATTTGTTAAAAACTGTCATTATTTATTTAACAATAACTCCATCGAGTAAAACCCTAGGACAAAGTGACATTACATATAGGGTTCTTGCCTCTGAGATTTCATTGTGAATTTTAATATAAACCAAGCACACTATCTGGAGCCACAGGGCGGCCTTGCGGTGGTTGGTCACCGGATACTGGCCTTCTCATCACGGTGGTCTGAAACGGTAACGGATGTTTCATGCAGACCCTTTTATGAGGCCTGATTACGCAAAGGGGGATGAGGCCCATAACCAAATGGAATATTAAAGATATGGCGCATCACTTTTTTTCATGTGTATAACAAAAAAATAGTTTTAATACAGAGGTTATAGTTGTTCCATGTAATTTATTTATCATTATGTTCTAATGACTTATTAGTCAAGTCTTAAATAATAATGCATCAATGCATATCTAACAAATCAACCATCCTAACATTAAAAGATTATCACGATATAATTGTGTAGTTCATATTAACAGTCGTAACACTAAAACATTATCACAGTTTACTTGTATAATACAACCGTATTTAACTTTATGTTAAGATTTTGATTTATAGTCAAAGTTTCTTCATATTTTATGAAATGAATAATTGTGACTCTCAAACAAATAGAAAGTATACGGTTAACACTAGAAAATGTGCATTATTGTAAAATGACTAAAATCCAATTCATAAACACCATAACATAAGAAAAGAAAAAAAGAATAGGTAAGTAGCAGAGAGTGACATTTAGCTTGTAATCACCGTCAGTCCATCACTGGAGTACAAAACCCAAATCTCCACCGTCTACGCTAAGGATCCGACAAAGCTCACCCGTCGTCGTCTTTGTAATTCCCACACCATTTTGGTGCAGACAGAAATAGATAGAGAAAAGGCTCTCTCATTCCTCTCGCGTTTTTAAAGAAAAAAAAAACCAACCACTCACTCTGAAATTTCAGATTCAAAGAGAGAGAGGTGGATCTAGATCTTTCTCTGTAGAAGAAGCAGCCATGGCGAAGAGACCTCTCGCTCTCCAGCTATGGATCTCTCTGTGCCTTTCGCTCCTTCTTCGCGCTCGGTGCTTCTACCTCCCTGGTGTCGCGCCTCAGGATTTTATGCACGTCAGTTTTCTTCGTCTCCTTCAGCTTTTACTGCGTTTGATTCAATTTACGCGTTGTGCTTGGTTATGAGAATGTGGATGAGTTTGTGTGTGTTTGCATGGCGGTGTATTTCAGATTTCAGATCCGTGTGAGGTTTCGGTGTTTGTGATTTTGTGCGTTTTGATTTGGCGTTTCTGTATTGTTTGACCTGGAATTTGGTGAAATCTGTGTTGGTTTCTTCATAGATTACGTGGATTATAGTGTGTGAAATTCATACGTTGATTCACAGCAATGCCAGTAATGCAAGCATATTTCACAAGCTCACAGCATTCTGAATTCGATGAAATTTTTGTTTTCTGATTTATGGTTCTATGGGAACAAGAACACTTTGATGTCGCAACTCGTAATTTTTAACTATCTTTTAGTGATTTGAGTAAACATATGCGGTTGTGGAGTCGATTTGATAATAAGTTCAGTCATGTCCTGAGGTGATGGTGCGCTAAGTTTTAGATTCTTGGAGTTGGATCATGTGGTGTTGTGTTTGTGAGATCTGATGAGGTTTACGCATAAGAAGTTTCATATCTGAAGTGTGTTAATGTTGTATGTACTAGACTGCGACGAAAGTATGAAAAATGTAATCTGCTAGATTGTTAGGTTTTTGTCTGTTTTAGTTTTCAGTAGGAAGACCGATCATCATGGCATTGGCTCTGATGTTAGGCAGCGATATTGTAAGCAAGTTAGGGAAGAGTAGCTCCCGTGGATATGTGTTTTAGGGGGTAACATGTGGTATTGTGATGTAGGTTAAGTAGACATTGATTGAGATGTTAACAATGTTGGTTAGCGGACTATAACTAAGGTCGAAGGGGTTGAATGGGAGGTAGTTGGGACTAGATAGAGGGTTAAGTGGATAATGTACTTGCACCAGGTTCCAAAATGTACAGCTCAGGAAACATAAAGGAAGTTCTCTGGCAGTGATCTTTGTGATCTAAGCTGTTTGATGTTAGCAAATATTTGAACTGCTGGTATCTACTGGATAATTTCCTTGTATTCATTATTCCTTGGACCTTCTTATGTGCAGGGAGATCCCTTGAATGTGAAGGTGAACAAACTAACCTCTACAAAGACTCAACTTCCTTACTCATTCTATTCCCTCCCATACTGTCGTCCAGAGCGTATAATTGACAGTGCAGAGAATCTTGGGGAAGTTCTTCGTGGTGATCGCATTGAAAACTCTCCTTACGAGGTAAACTAAAATTCAAGAGTATTACTTCTATGGCTGTCTGTTCTTTCTTAATTGATTACGTAGAAACTTTGAATTTATTGTTTGTTGCAGTTCAAAATGCGAGAGCCACAAATGTGCAGTGTTGCATGTCGTATCATTCTTAATGCAAAGACTGCAAGGGAATTTAAAGAAAAGATAGATGATGAGTATCGGGTGAACATGTAAGGCTCTTTTTTTTAAGATCATCATTATAAATTATATGGTCCTTCTGATGAGAAAAAAAACTAATCTTCTATTAATGTGCCAATTGACAGGATTCTGGATAATCTCCCTCTGGTTGTTCCTATACCAAGGCATGATCAGGAAAATTCCTTGGTGTATCAACATGGCTTTCATGTTGGTCTAAGAGGACAATATGCTGGGGTAAGTTTTAGTTCACTTGCATGTGTCCTACACCTGATAGTGATGTGTTACTCACAAGTGTGTTCTTTGTTTGTGTTGTTTTTCTTTTTCTCTTCTCTTTTCATTCAAACACAGATCAAGGATGAAAAACATTTCATTAACAATCACTTAACTTTTATGGTCAAGTATCACAAAGATCCAATGACAGAAGCTGCCAGGATTGTTGGGTTTGAGGTCAAACCTTTCAGGTACTTAATTGTTATTCTTTTCCTTCATAGTTCAGTTGCTGTGTTCTATATTCCCTCTTCATTGATTCTTTATGCCTGTATGATGCTAATGAATTATTTTGGTGAATGCAGTGTTAGGCATGAATATGAGGGTGAGTGGAGTGGAAAGACACGTTTAACAACCTGTGATCCCCATGCAAAGCACATGGTCACTAGCTCTGAATCTCCTCAAGAGGTTGATGATAAAAAGGAAATTATATTCACATATGATGTTGATTTCCAGGTCAGTGACGTTGCCTATCTGTAACAAACCACAGTCTTTTCTATCTTGAGTTGACTTTCAACCTTGTTCCTCTGGTTTTCTTAGCTATTTTGCTTGACCTTGTAGGAGAGTGATGTGAAGTGGGCATCTCGCTGGGACACATATCTTCTGATGGCTGATGATCAAATCCACTGGTTCTCAATCGTTAATTCTTTAATGATTGTTCTTTTCTTATCGGGCATGGTAGCTATGATCATGTTGCGGACACTTTACCGGGATATCTCCAAGTACAACCAACTGGAGACCCAAGAAGAAGCCCAAGAAGAGACGGGATGGAAACTGGTCCATGGTGATGTGTTCAGACCGCCAGTAAACTCAGATCTACTGTGTGTGTATGTTGGCACAGGTGTTCAGTTCTTTGGGATGATTCTTGTCACTATGCTCTTTGCTGTGCTTGGGTTCCTTTCCCCTTCAAATCGTGGTGGGCTGATGACAGCCATGCTCCTCCTATGGGTCTTTATGGGTCTTTTTGGTGGATACGCTACAGCCCGTCTCCACAAGTTGTTTAAGGGAACAGAATGGAAGAAAATCACTCTCAAAACAGCCTTCATGTTCCCTGCAGTAGTGTTTGCCATTTTCTTTGTCTTGAATGCTCTTATCTGGGGTGAGAAGTCATCTGGGGCAGTGCCATTTGGTACCATGTTTGCTCTGGTATTTTTATGGTTTGGCATTTCAGTCCCACTCATATTTGTTGGTGCCTATGTGGGCTTTAGGAAGCCGGCGATTGAGGATCCTGTAAAAACCAACAAGATCCCTAGGCAAGTGCCAGAACAGGCTTGGTACATGCATCCAGTTTTCTCTATCCTAATTGGAGGCATACTGCCATTTGGTGCTGTCTTTATTGAGCTGTTCTTCATCCTTACCTCAATATGGTTGCATCAGTTCTATTACATATTTGGATTCCTATTCATCGTCTTCATTATCCTCGTCATAACTTGTGTGGAGATCACCATCGTGCTGTGCTACTTCCAGCTGTGCAGTGAAGATTACAATTGGTGGTGGAGATCGTATTTGACATCAGGCTCATCAGCACTGTATCTTTTCCTATATGCTGCCTTTTACTTCTTCACTAAGCTTGACATCAAGAAGCCAGTGTCTGGAGCTTTGTACTTTGGGTATATGCTCATTGCTTCATATTCCTTCTTCGTGCTGACCGGTACAATTGGTTTCTATGCATGCTTCTGGTTTACTAGGCTCATATATTCATCTGTGAAGATCGACTGATTGATATACCTGATGTGAAGGAATTGGTTCATCTGTTTCTACACGACGAAGCACAAACTTCACTTTGATGGCATTTCTAGAATACCCTTGATGAGTTACTAATTGGGTTCCATTTTGAATCTCAAGAGTCATAGAAATTCATATTCTTAGCCTCTCTCTATATACAGGTTCTAGTTTGTTTTTTTGTTTCTTATTCATGTCATGTCTTGATTCTGTTCCACACGAGAGCACACTTGGTGTGAATTGTTAAAGCAAATTCTATTCTAGAAAGGAAAATGGATTCTTGTATCTACCCTGCTGCTGTTGCTTTTTGCCCATTTGTGTTGAACACATCGGACATTTACCAAAATTGTGTACTTGTTTTGGGTGGAAAGGGATAAGGTAAACATGTCCAGATTTTCTCAATATTTGTTTGTGTAACGAACAGCAGGAAACCTTGCAGCATTTCCTAACATGATAAATGAGCCAGAGGGGGAGATTCTATGGATGTGTTTGCTTATAAGGACAATCCTTTCAACAATGGATTTGAATTTAATTCATTGACAAAGAAGAAGATAACAAGTTGTGAGACTTTTTTTTCCCAAAGAAATTAGTCCAGGTTACAAGTGGGATCTTTTAATTGAGAAATAGTTTTGGTCCAAACTGTTTGAGGAGGCAGAGCTGACGAGCTTTGGTGATAGCACAATCTCCGATATCTTCAATATACAGCAACACAAGAACACCCAATAAACAAATCCAAACCCTAACCCTAATCCCCATTTTACACAGAGGCTCTATTCTTCTCATGGAAGTCGCTTCTCACTCCCCGCATTCTATACTCTGTATGCTTTCTCTTCTCTCTAAGCTTTTCTCTCTTTTTTTCCTATTTCGAAATCAAAGATTAAAATCATGGGTTAACTTTCTCAGACTACAAACAATCGACGTCGTCTTTGTTGCCAGTGAGTTTTTCTACCACAATTTCCATATTTACAGCTCAAGTAATTAGAAATTGAGCTCATAAAGCTTGAAATTCTGAACCCTGTTATGTATTAGTGTTGAGATTGTTAAGGCAGTTCGTTTATAATGCAGCTCTTCACTCACAGGGGACTAACTATCGGGTGCTCCCTGTGCAGACGTCCCGTTTTCGCAAAGCCAACTACTTGTAAGTAAAGCATCTCTGCATATTATCTTATGTTTGTTCTATTACACGCCGAATCGGGTGCCTTATTGCATGTTAGCGAGGATTATGATATAGACAACTATTCCAGACAGCATGATATAATCTAGTTATTGTTGTTATAGATAGCATTGGTACATTCTCACACATATATTGATGTTCGACAAAGGCACATGTTTGAGAGTGTTTGTATGAACTATACGAGCTCCTTCGTTTCACTGGCTGTTGTATTCTGTTTTCTTTTAGATCATGTTATGTGCCTCTCTTTATCTTTTCTTTTACTCAGCTGCTCGTGGTAGCATTTTATGCATTGCAAAGAAGCCAGTTGGGATATCGTGGTGTGACGTTGATGCAAATGAGGAGTTTTCCAGGTCTTGTAAGGATGTCAGCTTGCATAACCAGCGTAAATTGTCCAGTCATACAGTTGTACGATCTGGACTTGTTGAAACCGGAAGCCCTGATGCTGCCTTACCAGGTTTCTCTATTGAACTTTTCTGTTGATACCCTTCTTACTAGCAGCCTTATGAATCTAACTAACTTCTTCTTTGTTAAATTTTGACTGGCAGAAGTAAATATCGTCTCAAAAGTTAGGGGCCTGTGCTTTTATTCCATTACAGCCTTTAATGCTATTTATCTCTTTGCACTGATGGTAGTAGCCCATCCTTTTGTTCTGTTGTTTGATCGATATAGAAGACGAGCGCATGCTTTTATTGCCAAAATTTGGGCTACATTTGCTGTTGTTCCATTTCTCAATATCAAGTTCAAGGGACTAGAGAATTTGCCTCCTCCAGATGTTCCTGCTGTATATGTTTCCAACCACCAGAGCTTTTTAGACATATATGTTCTTCTCACCATTGGGAGACCCTATAAGTTTATTAGCAAGACTAGCATATTCCTCATTCCCATTATTGGGTGGGCTATGTTTCTAATCGGCGTCATTCCTTTAAAGCGCATGGACAGAAAAAGCCAATTGGTATTCCATTTCCTCTGTTCCACCTTTACTTTTTGTTAATTTATTTATGTATGTATTTTTTTTTCTGGGTAGATGACAATGCTGTATAATCGACATTGGAAACCATAATTCAGTTGGCTTTATGCATACAGGAATGTGTTAAACGTTGCATGTATCTTCTCAAGAAGGGGTCCTCTGTCTTTTTCTTCCCTGAGGGAACACGCAGTAAAGATGGAAAATTAGGGGATTTCAAGGTGAGATCTTTGGGACTCTTTTTTTCCTTGGTGGCTATATGAACATGAATGGAAAAGAATGAATTTGGTTTTCTATTTTGTTTCGTAGGAAAGCTCATTTTAAAACTTAAGATGCTATTTATCATCAGTGGTTAGCTTCACTACATTTGGAAATATCTTTTTCTAGATAATTATGAAGATTCTGAAAGGCATATTTTTTGTCTTCTTGGTGAAATGCAGAAAGGTGCCTTCAGTCTTGCAGCAAAAACAATGGTGCCAGTGGTGCCTATTACTCTTATAGGAACTGGGCAAATAATGCCTGTGGGAAAGGAGGGTATCTTGAACACTGGACCTGTTAAAGTTGTTATCCATAAGCCTATAGAAGGAAGTGATACAGAAACACTGCGCAGAGAAAGTAGAAAAGTAATTGCAGAAGCACTCAATTTTCAAGGCTAGCATTTCTT
This sequence comes from Comarum palustre, assembly GCA_951800085.1. Classification (NCBI taxonomy): domain Eukaryota; kingdom Viridiplantae; phylum Streptophyta; class Magnoliopsida; order Rosales; family Rosaceae; genus Comarum; species Comarum palustre. The sequence continues at coordinate 17,157,102 of OX637590.1, forward strand.
CTGCCACTTGTCTGTTTGGTTCATATGGTTATAGAATCAATCCTTTGCTGTGAATGAAGTAACATGATCCGAATGGTATGGATCACTTGCCAAATTGCCTCTTTTCTTACTAATTATCGAAGTGTAGGCTCATGCTGTAGTTACACTTTCATTTCAATCATGACTCCACTTTCATCTTTCATCTGTTTGGTTGTCACCTTTTCTACACCTTTAGGTCTGTATACAAAATGATGTGTTTTTTCTTTTTCGTTTTGTTCACTTTGAAACAAATGAATTGCAGTAAAGTATTGAATCTAATCTACTTAGGAACCTTATTCTTGCTTAAGTTCATAATAGGAGGATACCTTTATAGTTGCTTTTATAAATAATCTTGATCAGAATAATGGAAGGGTTAGTAGTTCCTATTGCAGCTTTAGTTTGGAACCCAGAAATAAAAAGGGTATTTTTCTCATGTCAGTATACTTGTGGCAGATAGTATCCTTGAAACTTTGGCCACACAAGGATGGTTACTCTCATTCTAGTTTTGAAACCTAATCAGCCAGGTTCCCATGTGCTCTATGGTCCTAATGCGGTTTGGTTTCAGCTCTCATCTCATCTTGTGAACATGCATGGTCTCTTCTTCAGATGTGGTGCATTAATTGGGAATGAAAATCATGCTGTGAACTTGTTTTGTTTTTCTAGACAAATCTTCTGCTAGTAGTCTTTTCTCTTCCATTGTTTGGTTGTGAAAGCTTAGATATTAGGCGTGAATGATGGCTGACGCAAATTATGGTTTTTAACGTCTTTTTTACTTGTGCTGTGTTTTGACAGTGAAAACAAATTGAATTTGCAGGCAAGAGTTATAAATCTGTGGGGTGCAGCTGTTCAATATCCCATATTTCCTAAATAACAATGGCCAGCCGACAGTGGCCGGGGCCAGGTCCAGTCGTGGTGGCTTCAACAATCAATTTATTTGACAATGAATAAATTGTATTAATTATTTTTTGTGGACATTTTTATTCTCGTTGTCATTTTCTTGTTTCCGACGGATCTTTAGTACACGGCTTGTAGATAAATGATCCAATATTGATTGTTAAGATGAGAATACAGATACGTAGCTCACATCGACAGGCAGGATTGGCACCTCGATGTCAATTCTTCGCCCAGGGTTGGGTGGAACTTGTAGCACATGACATTGAAAGGTTTTTCGCCGTAACTAATTTTTCACCTCTTCTCGGTATTTAGTTTTATTTTTTTAAGTAGAAGTTGAATGCATTAAATGAACAAAGCTTGGCTAGAGACTTGAAACATGATTCCCTACTGTTACTTATTTCGGTGTTTTAATTTTCTAAAACTAAAAAAATAAAAATAATCCATGGTGTTAGAGACGTTGGCGAGTCATATTGTTTTTTTCTTTAATGCTATTTATTTTGGTTGTTTAGTTTATTTACGCCTTGGACGGGTAACAAGTCTCTACATCAGTTGTGTAGGGCGCGTCAGGCTGTTGGTGCACTCAAAGTGTCTTGTCTACTTTAGGTAGACAACGAGTTCCTTTATTTCATTAAATGGTCGTTGCCATTTAATGGTAGGGTGAAGCTGAGTGTCGTTGGATCTAACTTCTGGCGGCAGCATAGTCGGAGAGCTGGTTTATTAGACATTATGATATGTAGTTTGGGTATATGTCTAGTGTTCTTTTCAATATTATATCATCGTAATGTTAAAGCAAATAGAGTTGCTATGAGAGTACTTTTTGCTAATTGATGTGTGTCTGAGTACATGGTTGTTGTAAAAATTTTTAATAGTATTTCAGATTATTGAAGTTTATAAACTCAATACCACCTTCTTATATTCAGTAATTTCATTAATGGAGGCTTAAATAAGCCACACCACCAGCACTTTATTAAAAAAAAAAGACGATGGCGGTTAAATTTTGTAAACCCGAGTGACTTAACCAGTGAACAATTTCACTCATTGACTTATTTTCATTCCTTTTTCAATTCTTCTCTCTCTTCCTTCGTGACTCCTTCCTTCTCTCTCTCTCGCCAATTCATACCGACTCTGTTCTCTGTAAGTTTCCCCTACCTTTCCCCCCAATCTCAGTCTTTGATTGATGCGTTTGATTAGGGTTTCAGTTGATTGTTGTTGTGAGGATGGATTTGTATTAGGTTATGGAGATTAGTTGAACTCTATTGCATGCGGGATTGATTTGAAATCAGTTTTGTATATTTGGTTGTTTCCTTAGAGAGAGGGCAAGGGTTCCTGGTCCGCTTCGATTGGATTAAAGGAAATTCAGCTTTTGTGTTGTTTGATCTGATCCCCGCGTGATGAGAATGATAAATTTGGACTTCAAGTTCTCGGTGGCGATGCGAGATGACTTGAATTTGTTGGTTTGATGCGTGTTAGTTTTTTTCTTATGTTCATGTTTTGCTTTGGCAGGCCGGTTTATGTTTTTGAGTGCCAACCATGTTTGACTGTGGCTACGCGTCACAGTATAATGGAGGGCAGAGAGACAAGTTTGTGAGGTACAGAATGGATCATTTTTTGCTTTTGGTTTACTGCACGAATATGAAGAGAACTAGTTCATATCTGTAGATTAATATTGGTGGTAACGATTAGTGGACATGTTGTAGTGTTACTGGTCATTGTTGGAACGGCATTCTAATGTTGTGCTTGTTGGAACTCTTTTTTTTAGGCTGGATGACTTGGACTCGAGATTATCGTCCTCTTCTGATACTGGAGTGAGAAGGTGTGGACTTAATATTGAAGGACTGACCCGGAGTGCTCCGACAAGGGATACTTCCTTTAAGAAAGGAATGAGAAAGGGGTCTGAAGGACTTAAGTCCATTGGTCGATCACTTGGATTTGGTGTTTCTCGTGCAGTGTTCCCTGAAGATCTTAAAGTTTCTGACAAGAAGATATTTGACCCTCAGGACAAATTTCTCCTTTTTTGGAACAAACTTTTCGTCATATCATGTATCCTGGCGGTTTCTGTGGATCCTCTTTTCTTCTACCTTCCAGTTATCAATAATTCATTAAATTGTCTTGGTATAGACCGGAAGTTGGCTGTCATAGCGATCACATTGCGAATGATTGTTGATGCTTTCTTTCTTCTTCACATGGCTCTCCAGTTTCGGACAGCCTACATTGCTCCATCATCTCGGGTTTTTGGACGAGGTGAACTGGTGATTGACCCAGCAAGAATAGCTAAGCGATACCTACGGGGTTATTTCATCATTGATTTTCTTTCTGTACTACCTCTTCCACAGGTAAGATTGAGTTACCAGGGATCAATTTTTTATTTTTTCATAGTTTATGCCGGTCCTTCTTGTGATTTTTGGAGGAACCCAAGGACTTTCACTGAGTTTTCTTAATTATTGTAGATGATTGGTGTTAGTGTTCATAATGATAACCATGCTGATACATTCTTTCTTATTCATTTCAATGGGGGTAGATTGTAGTTTGGAGGTTTCTGCAGCGGTCTGGAGGTTCAGATGTGTTTGCTACAAAACAGGCTTTGCTTTTCATTATCTTAATTCAGTACATTCCAAGACTTCTTCGAGTCTTGCCTTTAACCTCCGAGCTGAAAAGAACAGCTGGTGTTTTTGCCGAAACTGCTTGGGCAGGTGCTGCGTACTATTTGCTATTGTACTTGCTCGCTAGTCATGTAAGTACTTATTCGGAATTCTCTTGATTTTTTTTCTCGTACTTTTGCTTTTGCTGCCTTGTTCACAAGCTCAGTTTAACTAAATTTGATTCAGCCTGATCAGGTCTGTTAAGTTTTCAATCTTATATATCTACTTAACTGATTCTAATAGCTGGAGTCACTATTTCTAGGTCAAAAAATTACAAGAAAAAAGAGACTAGCATTGTTATCAACAGTGGATTTAAATTTGTTTGTTCTTCCTATTATAAGTATTCATGTCTGTTGGACTCATTTCCAAATGTACCAGGCACTTGTTATTCATGTAATCCAAATTCCTTGAGCTGTATCATACTTTAAATGGTGCAATAATTATTTAGCTGTAGTTATTATATCTTTGAATCCCTGTTTACAGATTGTTGGGGCATTTTGGTATTTATTGGCTGTCGAACGCAATGATACATGCTGGCAGAAGGCTTGTACTGACATTGGCAATGCATGTGATAAAAAATTATTATACTGTGCGGATGAGAATCTGCCAACAGCTGAGAATCTGATTTCGTCCAACATCAGTGCTATAATCCAGTCAAATTGCTCATCGGCTGATGATAATAAGTATTTTGATTTCGGAATCTACCAACAGGCTTTATCATCTAGAATTGTTTCATCTAAGAAGTTCATCTCTAAATACTGTTACTGTCTATGGTGGGGGTTGCAAAATTTAAGGTAATGATGTCTTCTTCGTTGTGGCAAACTTTACAGTTGGATAAAATAAGATACTTATTTTCATTGGATCATGGTTGGAGAAGTCTCTTACCTACATTTTCTCAGTGCAAGTTCCTGCATCTTATTGTTTAATAGTTCATGCTCTTGCTTGTTCTCCATCCACTTTGACATATGTGAGCTTGAAGCTGGTTCTGAAATGACATTCTCTTTTTCTTTTGCACAGTACACTTGGCCAGGGGCTCTCAACCAGCACCTATCCCGGAGAAGTTATATTTTCCATAGCGCTAGCTATATTTGGATTGATCCTCTTTGCACTTCTGATAGGAAATATGCAGGTAAACATGTAATTGATAGATGATGTTTGTAAATTTTTATCAAGTACTCTTGAATACAATAACTTGTCTGCTTGGTATCACTATCTGGTTATAGGTATATAAAACAAGAAGGTATAACTTACTTTTGGGACTTTTTAAGCTATATGCATAATATTTACCAAGGTTAGACGAGTACCGGTAGTAACATGTCCATAGTATAGGCACGGAAGTGGCATACTTCTTAAAAGTGCAGAAAGTTCTTTATAATGTTCCCTTAGTTTTATGTTTCTTTACGTTAGATGGGAAGGTCTAGTTTATTGCACCAAAACATACATATATGAGTAAGAAATAGTCTTACAAAGAAGCAATTGTACAGCAGTAAAAGTACACTAATGGTTATAATGAAGTGGAAGAGTGAAACTCTTGATAACTAGGTTCAGATCGGTAGTAAATACATGTTGGTTGTTTATATGTGAACCAGTATAGAAAGAATTTTGTAGCATGCAAATCAGAATTTCATGTTTTAGTGCTAATACCCTGGGCATGTGCTTCTTTGACAGACCTACCTCCAGTCTCTCACCATTCGACTTGAGGAGATGAGAGTCAAAAGGCGTGATTCAGAGCAGTGGATGCACCATCGCTTACTTCCACAAGACCTCCGGGAGCGAGTTAGGCGATATGATCAATATAAGTGGTTGGAAACACGCGGAGTGGATGAGGAGAATTTGGTTCAGAGTCTACCAAAGGATCTGAGGAGAGATATCAAGCGGCACCTCTGTTTGGCATTAGTGAGGAGGGTATGATTATTAATTCATTTGTACTTTGTCTTCCTTTCTAGTGAGCAATTATTGATAGGTTACTCTCACCATGACCATTTGATAAATTCCTGTTATTCATTACAAAATCTCTCCCCACCCACCCTTGTGCACTTTGTTATGCATTTTTCTCATGTGCATCATCTGGTTTGTAATTACTTTACTTGTTACTGTAGGTTCCCTTGTTTGAAAATATGGATGAGAGGTTGCTTGATGCCATCTGCGAGCGACTGAAACCAAGTTTGTTCACACAGAGTACCTACATAGTTCGAGAAGGAGATCCAGTTGACGAAATGCTTTTTATCATACGTGGTCGGCTTGAGAGTGTGACCACAGATGGTGGTAGGAGTGGGTTTTTCAACCGCAGTCTGCTAAAAGAAGGCGATTTCTGTGGGGAGGAGCTTCTAACTTGGGCACTGGATCCCAAATCTGGTTCTAACCTTCCTTCATCTACAAGAACTGTGAAGGCATTAGGAGAGGTCGAGGCTTTTGCTCTTATAGCTGAAGAGCTGAAATTTGTTGCCAGTCAGTTTAGGCGCCTTCATAGCAGGCAGGTTCAACACACCTTCCGTTTCTACTCGCAACAGTGGCGTACATGGGCTGCTTGCTTCATCCAAGCGGCATGGCGTCGATATTCTAAGAGGAAAATCATGGAGCTTCGCCAGAAGGAAGAGGAAGAAGCAGAAACAGAAGCATTGGCAGGTGCTCGCCACAATGTTAGCATTGGTGCCACCTTTTTAGCTACCAGGTTTGCTACAAATGCACTTCGCGGTGTTCATCGAAATAGGAATGCAAAGAGCGCGCAGAGCGCTCGAGATTTGGTTAAATTACAAAAGCCTCCGGAGCCTGATTTTAGTGCTGAAGATGTAGATTAATGTGATGTATTCATGACTCGATGAAGATGCTGATTACTGTGTATTTCCTAGGTGGTCACTGTAATATACAAAATCTAGCTAGCTTGAAATGCCAATTGTAAGTCAACTTTGTTTAACACTAGTGTGTTAATTATTGATTCAGATTTAACCTATATGGTGTTGTAAAGTAAAGCTGATAATGGTTTTAGGTCATGGATCAAGTTTTTTTTATGGCAAAGGGTCATGATCAAGTTAAAAACAAAGAATATGATGGTATTGGATCATGGTTGACTACATAACCAAAGCACATCTGATTTGCAAAATACTTCCTATTTTTAAAAAGCATTAGCTCTAGCTAGTTAAACAAACACATTGAATCCTGACCATAATGAAGGAGAAGCAAAAAAATAAATAAATACTAAATCCATTGTCAATGTAAAATTCGGAAGAAATTAAAATACGGACTCAGGTGGCAGCTCTTACATTCCTGCTGCACAATTAAGCAATAGGTAAGTCCCCACATCAAGAGCAGCGAATCCATTTGACTGTGAACTGACATAGAAGTGAGGAGGATCCACAGTAGCGGCATCAATAGTAATAGGATTGAGTATGAATTTGGACCAATAGAGCAAACACTGAGGCTGACGACAATCTGGTTTTGGATATGGGCGTTCAGACTCCCACACCAAAGCCAACTTGTGGACGTTTTCCTTGCCTGACGACAATCTGGAAATTGAATTGAATTAGGGTTCATCGATCTAGTTTCTTCTTACAACCATTCATTTAATTTGTTTTAAAACAAGTCATGACTATTATGATGCTATGAAAAGAAAGATTCTGTAAAAGATTCTGGACAGTCGCTTTGTTTCTGCCATCCAATGACGTCGACATGAACATTCTGGAAAAGAAAGATCGGTGCTCTTGATTCATGGTAGTAGTGTTGAACTTATGAGAACTTCTTCATGAAATGACCAAGTCCAGCAGTGGCTCTGATGGTCAATTCCATATGGGAGTGGTTTGAGTGTTCGATGACTTTCAAATTTTCAGAGATTTTCTTGCCATCAATGACCATTTCTTTGGTAGGGATGTCAGTCATGGTGGAAAAAGTGAAACCGAAAGGTGTCTAGGCATTTAGAGGAACCGAAAGGGTGTCTCTGAAACTAAATGTTGTTTGCTGAAGATAAACGACAGTAAATGGGGAACGATGCAGCGTTCCAATTATTTAAAGAAACTAGGCCGGATTTCTAGCCCTTATCGATTTCATAAGTGGGCTTGGGTTTAATCTCAAGGCATGAGGGCAATGTTTGTGTCAAATTAATATCTTTTCGGCGAATGTTGATCCTTTGAGCCCATTGAACCGATTCTTGCGGTCTACATAATTGTACATATTCTTTTTCCTTTTGAGGTCATGCTTGACTTATTTGCAGGAATACAGAATATTTGTTTTCATAATTACCTGAGAGATTCTTTTCCTATTTGAACAAGAATTTGATTTACCTTGGCCTGTAAGGAAGAACGAACCCTAGAGTTCACTATATAAGGAGGTCATGCAAATTAAGAAGGAACATCTCCAATCAATCAACAAACATCTTTTGCACACTGTAAAACAAGTCTCCCTCAGAACACCTCTATCAAAAAGATTTCCTGGGTCTTTTTGCTCACCAAAGCCTTACCCGTAGGCATTACCCGCTGTTACTCATCAAAACTAGACCCGTCGGCAGTCCCCGCGTTTACCTTACCAAGCCTCATCCGTGAGCGAACAGTTCACCACCGCTTTATAAAGCCCTATCCGTAGGCGATTACTCGCAAAACCATTGTTAGGGTGAATAAATCTAGCAAATATCCCTAGTTTGTCAGAGAATCCTTTGACGAACAAACTGCAATCCTGATTTATAGCTCTGCTCAACCATATCGGTCTCAGTAAGATTCGCTTCGTGAGTGCCGGCTTGACCAGCGCCCATACGTCAGTCGTTTGAAAAGAAGTCAGAAGGCGAACAAGCATCAAGATCATGGTTGTACCTGACTCATAGGTACTGACACGCCTCAAACCTGATTATTCAAGAAAAGTCATTTTCACCCCGAACATCAACTCCTTAATCTTAACTTCTTGAGTATAATGAAAGAATGAATTGATGCAGACCATAGGTAGAGAGACATGCTTTATGCCTGAGATATGCGACTTCTCCATTAAAAACAAGAGGTATGATAGTATGATACATATATACCACTGTAAGTAGTTTTCCAAATCCTAATGAAAATAAATAAATTCATAGGGAACAATAGCAATATAGTTGCAAGGAATTCACTACCAGAACAGAGTGTTTGGGCGACGAAGCAATTTCGTCGCCCTGTTAAAAAATTTCGTCGCCTAAGATCTTAGGGGACAAATCGTCATCACCTAAGGTATCGTCGCAAGAAGTTCGTCGCCCAAGTACTTAGGCGACGAAAGAAGTCTTTGTCGTCACCTAAGAGTTAAGTTAAGGCGATGACACACATTTCGTTGCTTAAACAGCCGTCGACTCTTAAAAGTCTAGATCTTAAGCGACGACGCCAGTTTCGTCACCTAAGTGTTATACCTTGGGTGACGATACGTGTATATTCGTCGTCTTATATTTAAAAAAAATTAAAAATTCTCTTAGGCGACGAAAGTGGTATATTTCGTCGCGTAAGTAATCTTAAGACGATGAAATGGTGCAAAAGTCGTCGCCTAAACCTCTCTTAGGCGACGGAAAATACTTTATTTCGTCGGCTGAAGTATTTTCTGTATTTTTTTATTTAGTTTTGTAAATTTTTATAAAATATAAATAACAACAACAAAATTTCAAGAACAAAACAACAAATTTTTCATTACAAATTATCTAAATTGTTCATAAACATACAAATATATAAATTTAGTCAAAAGTAAATTCGATATCATCTAAATCGATCATGAAATCCAATTCTTGTGGAAACGCTCGGCTGCCTCTGTCCTCTAGAAGAGTCACACGTCTGGCAGACATAGTGCCCTGAAACATCTCCTATGGAGGGTTGCTTACGGTTCCCTCAGACGAACCGGACGCTTGGCTCCTCGAACCCTTCTTACTTGACCGAAAACTCCTCAACGTCCTGTTTAAAATAAAAATTCCAATCAATAACCTAAAAAATGCACAATAAATTACAATATATTAAAATAAAAATTTCAATCAATATTCCACAAATATAATTTTAATTTACCACACAATTATTATTATTTACCAAATATTAACCACAAAATTTCCACAAATATTCCACAATTTTTGAACAAATATTCCTCAAATTTTTCCATAAAATATTGTACAAATTTTCCATAAAATTTCCATTTAATTTATCACAAACTTACATTTAATTTTTCACTAATTTACCATAATTTTTTCACAACATTATCACAATTTACAAAAAATAATCCATTAATTTTCACAAATTTTCAACAACATTATCACATTTTTTCTATACCACTGTATGATAGTATGATACATATATACCACTGTAAGTAGTTTTCCAGATCCTAATGAAAAAAAAAATCCATAGGTAACAATAGCAATATAGTTGCAAGGAATTCACTACCAGAACAGAGTGTTTGGGTGACGAAGCATTTCATCGCCCTGTTAAAAAATTTCGTCGCCTAAGATCTTAGGGGACGAAGCGTCGTCGCCTAAGGTGTCGTCGCAAGAAGTCCGTCGCCCAAGATCTTAGGCGACGAAAGAAATCTCTGTCGTCACCTAAGAGTGAGACCTTAAGAGTTAAGTTAAGGCGACGACACACATTTCGTTGCCTAAAGAGTCGTCGACTCTTAAAAGCCTAGATCTTAAGCGACGACGTCAGTTTCGTCGCCTAAGTGTTATACCTTGGGTGACGATACGTGTATATTCGTTGCCTTATAATTAAAAAAAATTAAACATTCTCTTAGGCGACGAAAGTGGTATATTTCGTCGCGTAAGTAATCTTAAGACGACGAAATGGTGCAAAAGTCGTCGCCTGAACCTCTCTTAGGCGACGGAAAATACCTTATTTCGTCAGCTGAAGTATTTTCTGTATTTTTTTATTTAGTTTTGTAAATTTTTATAAAATATAAATAACAACACAAAAAATTTCAAGAACAAAACAACAAATTTTTCATTACAAATTATCTAAATTGTTCATAAACGTACAAATATATAAATTTAGTCAAAAGTAATTCGATATCATCTAAATCGATCATGAAATCCGATTCTTGTGGAAACGCTCGGCTGCCTCTGCCCCTCTAGAAGAGTCACACGTCTGGCAGACATAGTGCCCTGAAACATCTCCTATGGAGGGTTGCTTGCGGTTCCCTCAGACGAACCAGACGCTTGGCCCCTCGAACCCTTCTTGCTTGACCGAAAACTCCTCAACATCCTGTTTAAAATAAAAATTCCAATCAATAACCTAAAAAATGCACAATAAATTACAATATATTAAAATAAAAATTTCAATCAATATTCCACAAATATAATTTTAATTTACCACACAATTATTACTATTTACCAAATATTAACCACAAAATTTCCACAATTTTTGAACAAATATTCCTCAAATTTTTCCATAAAAATATTGTACAAATTTTCCATAAAATTTCCATTTAATTTATCACAAACTTACATTTAATTTTTCACTAATTTACCACAATTTTTTCACAACATTATCACAATTTACAAAAAATAATCCACTAATTTTCACAAATTTTCCACAACATTATCACAATTTTTCTACTAATTTCCCACAAATTTTCCACAAAAATTATCACAAAAAAATGCACAAACCCTCCATCAATTTACAATTAATTCACCACAAAATTATCATAATTTTTCTACCAAATTATCAATTTACAATTAATTCACCACAAAATTCGGATAAATACCTTCGAATTCGAAGCTAGGAGGTTGAGGGGGCGCGGCGGCACTGCGGCAGGGGCAGCAGCAGCGACAGAGGCCGAGGGGGGGAGGAGGAGAGGGAGAGGGAGGCAGATCGGAGAGGGAGAGAAAGTTAGGGAGGCACGATTTTCCTTATACCCGACCTCTTAGGCGACGACATAAGTATTTCGTCGCCTAAGAGAGATACCCTACCTATTAGGTGACAAATATAAGTATTTCGTCGCCTAAGGTCTTTCTTAGGCGACGACATAAGTATTTCGTCGACTAAGAGAGACCTTAGGCGACGACGATCACATTTCGTCGCTTTAGAGATGAATGTAGAATATAGAACAAAAAGTACAAAGAAGAGGTAGGGGACTAGACCAATACCTATCGACCTCAAGAATGAAAACATGACGTACCCTAATGCTCAATTAAAACGATGATTCCAGAAAACCTAAGACTCGTAATCGGAATCATCCAATGAGTCATCGTCGGTGTCAGAATTAATCTCTGGTAATCTATGCCTTAATTCATCGTCAGAGTCTTCGTCTCTTTCTTTATTTGGATCAACATCAATAAGGGTTGACTCTTCATGAGTTCACACCGAGCGACCTGCTAGAAAATTATTTTGGCGAACAGTAGAGACGTCAGGAATACTTATTGCGCTGGGCTCCTGATATGCATCATCTTCGTCCTCGTCTCCGGTCACTCCAAGTATAGCCGCCCGGTAAATGTTTCGAGGATGCACAAGGTTGACTACTTTCCACGCGCCATCCCTATGGAGGTCATCAAGATAAAACACTTGTTTGACCGATGTGATAAAAACAAACAGGTCATCTTCGTAAGTGCTTGTAACAGTGTTCACCGATAATATTCCGTACTGATCGGTCTTCATGCTCTGCGGGCTATTATCAAACTACCTACACTTGAACAGGTGCACTGTCATGCGTTCCCCATACATGAGTTCCACCACTGAATGGAGAACACCAGAATATTCGGGACCGTTCCCATCACCAAGCGCCATCACCTCTGAATTCTGTGTTCTCCGTTTGGTGTCTCTCTTTTCATGTACAAATTGGACGCCATTCACTGTGCACATGGGATAAACTGTAGCCCGTATTGGTTTCATCGCAAGAAGCCACAGTTCGTACGACCAATTTGGGTGACCATCAGATTTGATCATGTCCATCTGCAACCAACCATTCAACTGTAAATATGGATAATATGCACTAAACGGAAAATTATTGCATACATATTAAATTACGTACCCAGGCAAGAAAATAGTCTGCGAACGCCCTGTTGTGGTACTCCAGATCACCATCAACTTCTGGACAATATAAATGCTTGTTTTTCCAGAATTGAACTTCTGGACAATTAATCAATACTCACCAGTGGGTGATGGCCATCTCGTGTGGTTGCATGTTGTATTCGCCTGACAATATTGCTCCACCAACTTCAACATCACTGGAGAGTATGAAAAAATTGAACTGCGGTGCACCTTCCTCCATGGTTTGCGGAGTCTCCTTCAACGCTCCTAAATATAACTTCATGTAGGTGACGCATTCGTGCGCAATATATGCTTTAGCTATACATCCTTCAGGCGCGGATTTATTAGCCACGAAAGGACGTCGTCGCCCAAAGTTTTCGGACCTTAGGCGACGACATATTTGTCGTCGCCTAAGAATGACCCTCTTAGGCGACGACGGTTAGGCTTTAGGCGACGAAACTTTCTGTTGTCGTCCAAGACTGGACCTTAGGCGACGAAGGAATGGCCTTAGGCAACGATTTTAATTTTCGTCACTTTAAATTTTACCGTAGACGACGATTTTTAACTCTTAAGCGACGACACATATTTTCGTCGCCTAAAGTTCCTCTTAGACGACGAAATTTGTTTTCGTCGTCCAATAGCCTTTTTTTTGTAGTGATTGAGTATTTGTACCAATGCATGGATTCGAAACCCTAGGAGGACAGAAGAATCAATTTTGTTTTCTTTTACTCCAACAACTATGATTCGTAGATTAGAAATTGCTGGGTTTGTATAGCAAAATTAAGGTTAAAGTTGAAAAATACTTATTTGCCAGTGCATTTAGAAATTTATCAGATGCATTTAGCAGCACCCATTGAAATCGAAGGAAAACCAGATACGGAGGAGACGAGAGGGGCACTATGGTAAATATGCACCAAATTGACCTGCTGGCACCGCCACCATCATCCAAGGCCTAAAAATAAGGTAAGAAGAGATTGTAGCAGAACAGCAACAAACAGAACAGCAACATCCCATATTCATTTTTATCTCATTGTTTGCCTGTGCCTTTATTTTATCATCATCAGCCAAGGCAGAGACCCATGCCTACTCTCATTTCCTCTCTCTAGAAACCTCTCTGTCTTTCTCTCACATCACCACAGAGAAAATTGCACATCCAAAGAAACCCTTCCCCATCAAAAACAAAGAAGAGTCCACAGGCCACACCCAACTCAACTCAACTCAACTCCTTCTCTCTCTAACTTCAATGGCCCAGCTGGACCAAAATTTATGTAGAAGAAAGAAAAACAAAAAAGGAGAGAAAGAAAGAGAAGGGAAAAGAAAGAGATGATAGATGTCTTGAAATGTCCTCCAACCAAATCCACCACACCAGCCAGCTCCTCCATAAACCTAACAACACCAACACCAACACCATGTTTGCCAGAAATGCCCTTCTGCAACCCCCCAAAAAATCCCATCTTCTTCATCACTGTCTTTCCAAGCCAAGGATTTATATATTTTTCACCGAGCTATGTGGGCTCTTTTGGGTTTTTTCTTCTTGTCCTGGTCAGAATTTCACAGAGAAAACAGGAAAGCAAGAAATTTCTCTCTTCCCTTCTCCTCATCTCCTTTATTATTCTCTCTTCCTTCCTTGTCCTTGTTGCTTCTCTCTTTCCTCTCCTTTTATTATTTCCTTCCTCTCATTTTCATCACCCATTTCCTTGTGTCTCCCACCCATTCTCTCTCTCCCTACAATTCTTTGTTTCTGGGTTTTCTGTGAGTCTCTGATCTGATGAAGAATATGAAAGGGGTTGTTCCTGTGGATCCTTCTTCATATGCTCTGTATCAGGATTCCAGTGCCAAGTTTAAGCACCAGAGTCTTATGCAAGACTGTGAGGAGCTCCAGAAGGTATATATTTTTTCTGGGTTTCATCAGATCTGTGTTTTTTATTGTTTGCTACATGGGTTTTTCGTAGATTTAGATGTTTATGTGGTTGTTTTTGCTGTTGAGAAATTTGAGCTGTTTGATGAGTAATCAGTGTTTTGGATCTTATTTTTATATGCTTAGCTGAATTTGAAGATCGTTTGTGTTATGTTTTTGTGATCTCTATTTGCTCTAGCTATGCAGTTCTGTAAAACTGTAAATTACGCTTCTGTTTGTATATTAGTGAAGACCCTTAAAACTCAGCTAATTACGTAGTAGTATTAGGCTTAGTTGAAGAGATTTGTACTAAGCCAATATTTATCCATGTTTATGAGTAAATTAGGCTCTGTACTGACCCTTCACCTCCTTAGGGGTAGGTAATTGGTTTATTATGCGTCTAAATCTATATCAGAAATTTCCAAATTTTTGGTTATTTTGTTGTCAGGGTTCTACATAGTACAAACATTTGGTGGCCATTCTTTATAATGTTTTATCGTAATCTCTTGCTGATTGTCATGATGAACTTCTCATCATTAGCTAATGAGGATTAGTTCAAATGGAGCTTGATTTTGCAACAAAGGGTTTGTTTTCAATCTTTGCAGGACTCAGAGGCCATGAAGAACAGATTGGAGATGATGAAGCAGAAAAAGTCTATCCTTACGGCGGAAGTCAGGTATAGCAAATAGTTTCCACGCCTTTCTACACTTTGTGATGTAGATTATATTTGGAATGAAAAGTAAGAATGGAAAGATGTTGACTTGGTTGATGTTTCTCTTGTTGACTTTGCAGATTTCTAAGGAGAAGATACAAGTATTTGATTGCGAAGCAGTGCATGAACCCTAAACCGAAGCAAGACCTTGTGCAAACACACAATTTGAAAGTCCAGCGTAACAATGTTTCAAAGGGAAGGAATTACAGTAAGAAGGAATCTGCTTTGAGATATCCTGCTCCTGCAATGGATTTGAACCAAAGGGCACGGATTAATAATGCAATGGATGTCACCTTGCTAAAGTCTACTCCAAATCCTGACTTGAACCATAAGGCAAGGACTGTCAGCTGGAAGGAAACCACTCTGCATAACCCAAATCCAGTTATTGATTTAGATCAGAAGGAACGGATTCAGAGTGGAAAGGAATCAGTGAAGCGAAAAAATACTCCAGTTTTTGACTTGAACCAAGTTTCGGTAAACACATATAACCCTTCTAAGTAATGTGCTTCTAAGTCCTGGTTTGTTTTTTCAGTGCAAGGAATGATGCTCTCCTTTGATTTGTTCTGTCACAGCTAGAGGAAGAGGAGGAAATTCAAGCTAATTGTGAGCCATTGAGGACAGACGAGCCAAACAAAAGTATCCTTAGAGGGGGTATTGATGAGCAGCACAATGATATGAAGTTGCTGGTTTGCAGGACTATCGGAAATGGGTCGAACCGATCAGGGAAGAGGAAGATTACTTGGCAAGATCAGGTGGCCTTGAGGGTTTGATTTCTTTCTGCGGAGAGAATTAGTACACTAAGATCATATAGGGTGGTGAAAAGTTTGCCTAGCCTTGGCAGGCTATAGTTTAACTATTATTCCTGTTTTATTTCTAGTTTCTTGCTGTAAAGTAAACATAGTTGACACATAATGGGTATATAGATGAAATGGTGAAATTGTTTCTCAGGATTCAGTACTTTGTTCACTGTGCCCTGTTGCTCGTCCAAGTTTTGTTCGATTCTTTGTCCAGTTCTAAATCCTTAGCCTCTGCCTTGTATGAGTTGTAAGAGTCGCCACAGATAGTATTGGTTAATCGGCCTCCTTTATAACGAGTTATCTGCCTTCCATAAGGTCAAGAAGAGTATTGTTGGGTGACAACCTTGATCAGGAATGTCATTGGGAACTTTGTCCATGAAAATTAGTCATATGCATCCCTACAGAAGCATGAACCAACCGACTAAACATGGAATAATAGGTCAGACCTACAAACGAATGCCTCCCCTTACCCCTGATATTTTCATCAACGAAAAGCCCTCGTCGGTTAACCTTACTTTGATCACCTTTTCAAGAGCCTCCAATTTCTTCAAATTTTCTGCTGCCTCAGTAGCCCAGAATGAGTCCATGGAAACTGAGGTTGTGGTTGGCATGTTGGCAATTGCTTCTTTGGTCACATTAGTGGTTGGAACATTATTCTTTATAAATTCCTCAAGCAGCCTACCAGCTTTTGTCTCCTCATTAGTTCCCCATGATGCCACGGCAACTGCGTTTGGAATGCTCACATTTCCTTCTTCGGTGGCATGAGTAGATTCTTGCAGCTTCACAGTTTCTGCCTTCTCAGTAGCCACCAATGATGCCGCAGGAATTGTGGTTGAAATGCTCACATTTGCTTCTTTGATCATATTAGCAGCTGCAACACTATTTTCTGTATCTTGCTGAAGACCCGCTGCTTCCTGAATAGGCCCTATGATACCACAGAATGTGAGGTGGGAGTGTTCACGAACGCTTCATTGGTGGTTTGAATTCGTAACCATTGAAATTTGTTCTTTCTTAGTTCCTTGAGCTTATCCATGTGCTTCTTCCCTCTCATATGTTTCTCCATCACCTTCGGATTGTTGCTACCAACTTTACAAATTTCACATAGATCTCTTTGTTTTTGTTGGTTCTTCCTTTCTCTGCATCATGTGCACTGTTTTTACTTCAACACTGTTCCTCAAATCTTCTCCGCATTGGTCTTTCTGCACTGGCAATTCCACTTTTTTCTCGTCTGAAGTTTTCTCTTTTGAAATACCTGTATCCTTCTTGTCTGAACCATCACTGACTTCATTATGATCAAGCATGTCCTTTTCTCCTTTGGCCCTAAATTGTGTGTTGAGATATATATCCCACATTGAGAATATGAGACCTTACTTATGGGTTTATAAGAGTTTGGGCTACTCTCTTTATTGTCAATTGGTTTTGGAGTTGAACCTCAAACTACTTTATCATGGTATCAGAGCGGGTTACCCACGTACACGTGTGAAGCCCAAAGGCCACACGAACTCCACGACCACCCAAGTTGTTGTCTACGTGTTAGGCTTGAAGATTCGCCACACGTGGGGGGGGCGTGTTGAGATATATATCCCACATTGGGAATATGAGACCTTGCTTGTGGGTTTATAAGGGTTTGGGCTACTCTCTCTATTACCAATTGGTTTTGAAGTTGAACTTCAAACTACTTTATCATTGTGAGCTTGCAGCAGCGGTAGTCTCTAGTACTGCACTGCTCTTTGAAATCGGGGCATTACCGGAGCTCTTTCCTAGAATTTCAGCTCCAAGTCTTTTTTCTCTGGCCTTGTGCCTCTTGCCATTTAGGTGACCTTCAAATCTTTCCTTAGTTGGTACAGTTACTTGACACAGAGCACAACTCCATTCCTCCTTGGGTATCTTCTTCCTCGTCGTCACAGTATATTGATAAATCTCATTATGACCCTCTGAAGGTAGTTTTTTCCGCTTCAGTCCAGAAAGGTCTGGGATGGGTTTAGCCTGCAGCAAAACACTAACACACATAAGAGAACCATTTAGTAGTAAAGACATGGTTAACGTATAACTGAAAGAGAAGCACAGCTGTTGAAGAAGGGGGTTGATCCTTGAGCAAGATAGACCTAATGTACAATTAACATGAAACGACTGACAATGTGATACCTATAGAAGCTAATCATACAACTTTAGTGAAGAATGTTATACGGCTAACAACAATTCTTAAAAATTCAATTTCTATATCAGACGATGGCAACAATTCATGATCAAAACATTGGCAATAACGAAAGACTATGATTTTGTCAAATTACCTAAAAACAATATAGCCAGTGTTATGCGAAACCATCCGAAACTAATGCTCGGATGCAATTGACTTTTAGCCTCATCTTTAACCTTGTTTTCTATGATTACAAGATATCTCTAACCACAAAGTTAAATGTGGGAAGAATAAGGAGAGGTTATGATGGTTTCATAAATTTGCGAGGGGAAAATGGTGATGAAGATGGAGGAGGTACAAATTTCTGTTAGAAAATCTCTAAATTCATCTCCTCGTTTCATATTTGGATTTCAATAGCAACGAAGCTACTCTGATTACGCTAATGCTCTATCATAAACTTTGGTTATTTGATGAATACGAGTCTACAGGGCTTTAACATCTTTCAGAGTATCAGTATTGCCTAGTAGCTTCTTTTATTAAAATCTTTTTGATACTACTGATAATTCAGCTTGTGTTGTATGTATATATGCTGTGAATCAATAATGGTGTACAAACATCATGCTTCCATGTCATATATAAGGTGAAGAAATGATAAATCATGTATCTGTTTTCGTTGTACATCGTCTTTTATACTGCTTTCTTCCTACTACTTGGAATATGTATATTTGATTTTACACACCATACACAGTACAGTCGAATTCGATAAGAGGTACTAATTAACATTGAAAACATAGTTCCTGAGTTACAGGTTGAGTCCTATATCATCTTCTGCAGAAGCAGGCTAGTACAGCGATCAAAACACTGCAAATATGAAACATCCGGTAAGAACGTGCCTGACTACCGCTGAGAAGAACAAGGTCCCAGGAAAGAGGATGCTGCACTATGACTGGTTTTTGGAAGCTTAAGGTCCCACGCACGACCTGTTAGAAAATACGTAAAATATTACAAATATATAATAACATAAATTTATTATAATTAACATAAATAATTATAACTAAAAAATCATAATACAAATATGATAATAAACACCAATGTTACCAACTCGGATTCAAAAATAGGAGGATGTTAAAGGAAGTCGAGCGTGTGTCTCACACACTTTCCTTAAGACAAATTATGTCTCCTCTTCGGTGCAAAGGTTTGATGACACTTGTCTCTTAGAATACAACGACTGCTTGTCTCTTGAAACTGCACTGCTACTAAAGACACTGAACGAACTTGAAGTACCTTCGTCTATCACCAGAACACAGCTTAGAGAGTGAGAGAGAGAATTCAAGTAAGGAGAGATGCTTTGAGTTGATGTGTATAGAATGAGGGATAAAGTCACCTATTTATATTGGTGGGATTGAAGGAAAACTTGAATGTCATGAATAAGGTTACAACCTTTCATTAGACCACTACCATGTCATTGATTCATGTTGTTACAAAAACCAAAAGACAAGGAAGTTGAAAGATAAACCAGTACATGTATTACTTTGGTGACTATTTTCATTCACTTTTAACTATTAAAATGATTACAAAAAAATCTTTTATTTTTATCATTTTTCCAACAATTCCACTCATGAATGAAATAGGCGACCAAAGACTCGATAGACTTGGTGATAGATATCTACGGTTGAAACCTGCTTAGGATAGGTAGGTTTTACCCTTTGAACCTTCCTTTGTGAAAGTATGCTGACTTTACTAACTAGACAATAGACGCGATGTCTATGAACTGTTCGTCATTTGTGTAAATGATAACATACTTCACACAGGAATCTGCCTGGTACTTACAGTTCTCACTTTTGTGCCATTTTGACCCTGGACACGCGTCTGGTTCTGTAAGAGTTTGATAGGAATTGAGCCCTTAAACAATTTCCTTAGAAACGGCCTCACTTCTCTCTTACATATGTGATTTCTTAAGAGTAACCCGCATTACTCTGCTCGGATCTCCGACGCATAAGAATCATTAAAAGCTTTCGCTTAACCTCATTCCTTATGGGCATCACTGTTTTTATCATAGGAATAGACATGAGGAAAATCCCCACAGTGATCCAACATGGTCTCTACAATTTGGTTGTCCCTTTTGAACCTAAATCTTGGGATTTCCAGTCAGCTAGGTTGGGTATCTACTGCAAACATTTTTAATTCATGGGCTTTAGTCTCATTCCTCTCGATGATTTATCAACTTGCTCTCTGTTTAACCCTTTGGTTAGTGGATGCGCAATAGTATTCTTTGACCTCACATAGTCAATAGAGATAACTCCAGTAGAAAGTAGTTGTTTAATGGTATTATGTCTTCGACGAATATGTCTTAACTTACCATTGTACATTGTGCTCTGTGTCCTGCCAATTACAGATTGACTATCATAACATATGCATATTGCAGGCACAGGTTTTGTCCATTTTGGAATATCTTCTGAATTGGTGTAGTCATTTTGCCTCTTCTCCACATTTGTCTAATGAGACAAATTCAGACTCTATCGTGGATCTGGTTATAATTGTCTGTTTAGAGGATTTCCAGGACACTGCTGCACCTGCCAATGTGAACACATACCCATTAGTGGATTTATAGTCTTTCATGTCAGAAATCCAATTTGCATCACTGTATCCTTCTAGGACAGCTGAATAATTGGTATAATGCAGCTCATAGTCTCTTGTATACCTTAAGTACTTTAGTATCCTCACAATTGCTTGCCAATGCATAGCTCCAGGATTACTTGTGTGCCTGCTCAGCTAGTTCACAACATAAGCTATGTCAGGTCTTGTACAACTTGTTAGGTACATCAGACTTCCAATGACTCTAGAGTACTCTAACTGAGGGACACTCTCTCCTTTATTCTTTGAGAGATGTAGAGTCATATCCACAGAGTTCTGACAACTCCAGAATTATTCTTATCGAATTTTCCAAGGATATTGTCCAAATAATGAAATTGACTCAATACAAGCCCATTTGATGTTCGTTTGATTTTAATCCCTAATATGACATCAGCATGACCCATATATTTCATATCAAATCTGAAATTTAACATCTTCTTAGTGGACTTGATCATCTTTTCATTGCTTCCAACGATAAGCATGTCAACAACATATAGACACAGAATGACATATCTATTTTCTGTATTTTTGACATAAACACATTTATCACATTCATTGATCTTGAAACCATTGGTGATCATAACGTTGTCAAATTTCTCATGCCACTGCTTTAAGACTTGTTTTAAGCCATACAAGTACTTCACCAATTTGCACACTTTCATTTCTTAACCAGGAGCAGAGAAACCCTCAGGTTGCTCTATATAAATTTCCTCTTTGACATCTCCATTAAGGAAAGCGGTTTTTACATCTATTTGATGAACTTCAAGATTTCGCAATGCGGCAATTGCAATTATCATTCTGATAGATGTTATTCTCGTTACATGAGAATAAGTGTCGAAATAATCAAGACCTTCATTTTGCTTATAGCCTTTAAGTACAAGTCTTGTCTTATACTTGTCTATTGACCCATCTGCTTTCAATTTCCTTTTTGGAAATCCATTTGGAACTTAAAAGGTTTACAACCTGGTGAAAGATCCATCAGTTCCCAAGTGTGATTTTGCAAAATAGAGTCAATTTCACTCTTGATGACTTCTTTCCACAAAGGACTATCAGTGGAGTTCATCGCCTCTTTAAAGGTACGAGGTTCACCTTCAAGCATATATGTCAAAAAATCTGACCCAAAGGATTTTTCTATCCTTGCTCTCTTACTTCGTTTAGGTTCAACCTCAGACTTAGTGTCTTGATATTGACTGCTTTCATTAGCAGCTTGGCCAGTTCCAATACCAGCCTCACGTGTCCATTTCGAAGAACTCGATTCCCCTCTAGAATTACATGGAAACACATTTTCAAAGAATTATGCATTTCTCGATTCTATTATCGTGCCCTCATGTATATTAGATATTTCTGATTTGTGCACATGGAAGCGATAAGCCGTATTGTTATGTGCATATCCAATGAAAATGCAATCAACTTTTCTAGGTCCATTTTCACTTTTTTAGGTTTAGGGACTATCACCTTAGCCAAATATCCTCACACTCGCAAGTAATCATAGGATGACTTTCTTCCTTTTCATAGTTCATATGGAGTTTTCTCTTGTTTCTTTTTGGGAACCTTATTTAAAAGGTAGTTAGCCGACAAAATGGCGTCTTCCCACATGTTGGGTGGTAAACCAGAACTTTGTAGCATTGCATTCATCATTTTAATCAATGTACGGTTCTTTCGTTCAGCAACACCTTTTGATTGTGGAGAGTAAGATGCGGTTCTTTCATGAGTAATCCCATGCTGAGCACAAAATTCAGCAAATGATGATTCATATTCACCTCCTCGATCACTTCTCAATACTTTTATTTTCTTATTGAGTTGGTTTTCCACCTCTCTTCTAGAGAACAAACTTCTCTATAATTGTCTCAGCTTTGCTCTTCAGCAAATACACATATCAGTATTTCGTGCCGTCATCTATAAAGGTAATGAAATATTGGTTACCATCTCTTGTCTGTGTTGGTTTTAAAGCACATACATCGCTATGGATTAAATTAAGAGGTTCATTGTTTCTTTCGTTAGTTTTGCCTCTACACAAGTCTCACACTTATGTTTTACATCAACTTGAAATTTTGGTAAGTGTTTCATGTTAATTAGCCTTTGCTGAAATAGTAAGTGTTCAGCATTGCACCAGAGATAAGGTTCTTGCGGATATCAGGAACATACACAACATTTTTCAAAGTTAGCTCTTTTTCAGAGGTCATCTTAAGATTCATAAACTGACTACACCTAGTTGGAAAGATTCATAAACTAAAGCAATATTAGTTTGTCTTAAGATTGTTAGAAAATATGTCAAATATTGCAAATATATAATAACATAAATTCATTCTCATAATACAAATATGATGATGAACACCAATGTTACCAACTCGGATTCAAGGATAGGTGGGTATAAAATGAGGGATGAAGTCACCTATTTATATTGGTGGGATTAGAGGAAAACTTGAATGTCCTGAACAAGGTTACAACCTTTCATTAGACCACTACCATGTCATTGATTCATGTTGTTACAAAAACCAAGAGACAAGGAAGTTGAAAATCAACTATTACATGCATTACTTTGGTGATTATTTTCATTAATCTTTAACTATCAAAACGATTACAATTTTTTTTTTATCATTTTTTCAAAACGACGATATGTTCCCTTTCCTTTCTCGGAAACCTGCAAATGGTGAACTACATGCATTTCCCATACGTTCTTTGATGGACTTTTCCACTTGATTTTGTCATTATATCATACACATCTGCACAACTTACAATAACAGAATGAGGTTACAAATTTACAATACAGGGATCAACTAAGCTCTGGTCATCAAAGAGAAACATGTATACAAGTGCTTACCCTTGAACTGCTTTTCTTTCTTCTCAGGTCCATGATCTCCGGCTTTAGGTACTATAGTAGATAGAGCAAGCAGGCACAGAAGTACGAGGGTAGAAAACCATGTTCGTATTTGTCTTCTCATTTCCTCAGTTGGGTTCTAACTTCTGATCAGGACACTTAAAAAGAGAGTTCAGAGTTACTGTTCGTAAGCACTGTGTAACACAAAGCAACAAAAAGCATCTATCTCTGGCCTGCGAGGTAAAGTGAGATTCTCATATTAAAGCCATTTAAACTGGCACACTGCATGTACTCTTGCAATGGAGAATCTATTAAAGCCATACAATGTCTGCAGTCACTTCTTTTCCATTATTTCATGATAATTCACTGCAGAGGATCGATATAGTCAAGTTGTGTCGGGGAATTGCTATATAGTGAAGGAGAGGGCTGATAGAAGAATTTGATTAAGGATGAACTGATCAACTTTGAAAATAAAAAAAATGCCTTCGACTATAGTAGCTCCACAAATGATAGTGTCGTTCAAATTGTTTAGTCGTATCCATGGGTAAATTGCTTGGAAGATACAGAGAAGCATACTTTTCAAAGATCTAAAATTAGTGTACCATTAACTTGCAAATCGGATAGTGCTACGTCCAAACTAGTCTCACATACAGACATCATTAGAGAACTGATGAAATTAGATATTGGATAGTTGGGAATTGCCTCGAATTCTTTTATTTTATTTTGGATAGAGAACACAATAACTTGTAAAACAAAGAAATCTTTCAGTGTTAAAATACAGGCTCAATATAATACAGTACGTTCTAATGAATTATTTTGATGACAAATCTCATTCTCAGAAGACGAATGAGGGCACAGCTGATTTGATATCACTTCTCACAGACCTAACGCAAGTAATTAGCTAATCCTGACCTACAACAGAAAGAGGAAAAGAGATAAACACAGCAAAGAACCGAGACGAAGAGGAGGTATCTGAGTAGGAATGGCTGCTGATGCTCTACGAGGTGATCGATGTAGTTTGGGAACGTTGGGAATTTTACCAACCTTCCTACTCAAGTGAAACACAGTATTTGCAGGCGTTTTCTGACCAAGAACTGCAGCACTTGGATTCAAAGAACCTTCATGAGCTGAACTGGGGGGAGAATCAGAGAAGAAAAGAAGAAGAACAAGTGTGAGAGAAAGCGTTAAGTTCATCCCAGTCATGTCGATCTGTTATAGAAAACCGACTGGCTGAATGGATTATTTCATGGATAGAGAGGATCACGTATATAAGGTAGTAGCTCCATTGCGGACCATTTCTGGTCGACACGCTCAAATGTCTAGGGGACAAGATATTTATAGCTAGAGATAAATATTGAGACCAGAAACGAAATCGTCATTGAAACTTTTAGTGTTGCGATATATATTTCACATCGGGACTATGAGACATTGTCTGTGAGTTTATATGAGTTTGAGCTACTCTCTCGATTGCCAATTGGTTTTAGAGTTAAACCTCAGACTACTTTATCATGGTATCAGAGCGGGTTACCCACGTACACGCACTCCACGTCATCCCTAATGTTGTCCACGTGTTAGGTTTGAGGGGTCGTCACACGTGCGGGGGCATGTTGAGATATTTATCTCACATCGGGAAAATTAGGTCTTACCTGTGGGTTTATAAGGGTTTGGGCTACTCTCTCCATTAACAATTGGTTTTAGAGTTGAACCTCATACTACTTTATCATGGTATTAGAGCGGGTTACCCACGTACACGTGTGAAGCTCAAAAGCCACACAAACTCCATGACCACCCAAGTTGTTGTCCACGTGTTAGCCTTAAAGATTCGTCACACAGGGACATGTTGAGATATATATCCCACATCGGGAATATGAGACATTGTCTGTGAGTTTATAAGAGTTTGAGTTACTCTCCTAATTGCTAATTGATTTAGAAGTTGAACTTCAGACTACTTTATCACAAAAAATAAAGGAGGTCATCCCAACCACGACACGAGTTTGCTTGAAAGATATAGAGGCATAATATTGAGAGGCTTGAAGTGTTCGGATAAGATAGGCATGCCTTTTTGGTTAGTGCTACGTCCAAACTAGTCGCGCACACATCGTTAGAGAACTGAAATTGGCTAGTGGGAATTGCCTACTTGGAGAAATCTTTTCTATTTTGGATTGAGAACGCAACACAATAATTGAGCAATTATCTTTGAATTGGATTGAGAACGCAGCACAAATCCAGTGTCCACTAGAATGATTTATCAAAACTGGAAACTCTTTGACTAGAAGAGAAACAAGCAAACTGCTTACCTAAAATAAAATCTACAGCTTGGTGTGACCAATTCATAAAACTAGCCTCCACCACCTGAGTTAGATAGAGGTATAAATCATATCTTTGATTTCCGAAAAGGACACAAGGGTAAGCTCAGGAACTGACCAAGAAATCAACCGAGCTCCATTTCATCCACTGTTCATGTCTGCACCAAAAACAAGTACCATCCTCAAATCAATTCAAACAGCAACACAAACACCCCTGAAATCCCTAATTCCTTGAAACACACTGCAATTTTTCAAAGCATTAATTAAAAAAGGCAGATCCATCAGATTTGAAATCTCTAGAGATTAGGACCTTCGGCGGAGTCTCAAAAGCTCTTGCTTCCGCTCCTTGGCCTGAAGCTCAAATCAGCACAGCAGAGGCAACTAGAGCTCAATTCCGGTCAAAATCAGCATAAATTTAGCGGGAGAAGTTTCCAGTGTTCTTTTTGAAAATGAAATAAAATAGGAAACGTTTTGAGTTTTGAAAGGTTTAAAAGTGAAGGCTAGTCCGATTAGTCATGTGCAGTGTCAATTTTAAGTTTTTAACATAAGCCCAGCCCAGATCATTTGTTCTAATAACAAATTTCCGAATATCTAATATAAGCGACTCTCATTTGGTCTCAGAATACACAGCATTAGTGACGATTAGCTGGTTTAATAGCATACGATATGAAAACCGTTGATGTAAAAATAATCCATTTTCCCTAAAATTAAGAAAAATAAGAGATTTAGGAAAACTGTAGACTTGTTCTTACAAAGTTAGCCACAGCTAGAGAGCAAAATTCATGCAATTATGATTTGATTTCTACCCTCACACTACTATGACCTCAGGAAATATACAACTCAAAAAAGAAATTTTAAAATAACATGTCCTGACTCCACCCATATCTAATACAGTTCACCCAAAAAAAGGGTGAAGGGGGTAAGGGCACTAGGATGAGGTGAAACAAATAGACATGTTCACATAAACTGGAGTTGCTCCTGCAAAGATGTTCCTGAACATCTAGAATAGACTTTGACAGGCCTCAATATCAGATGCTTGTGAATCCAGCACAGTTTGCCCCGAAGGGCTAGTACTAATAACCTGCAGTGCTGCATTGAATATAGCCTTCTGATAGTAATCGTCATCCACCTCCATCAAAACCTCTTTCACCACCTTGAAATCCAAAGCTCCCACTAAAATCAATTTTGCCAAAACTTCACCAAAATAACTCGGTGCTTTGGGCAGGTCAATGCCTATATCACTCAGCAAAGATGCATATAGCAAACATCCACTCCTTATGTCACCTGCTGTAAAGACCTTCTTAGAACACAAATGCTCAAGAAGCTTCACAAGTGGTTCAACACAAGATGTACTTTTCTCCAGCGCAAGAGAGATAGCTTCTTTGACAACCTCTGGGTGGTAAGCTGGAGAACTTAGCTCCTCCACACACAGTAATGCTTCATCTAAAATCCGCACACTGAAATATTCCTCCAATAG
This sequence comes from Comarum palustre, assembly GCA_951800085.1. NCBI lineage: Eukaryota > Viridiplantae > Streptophyta > Magnoliopsida > Rosales > Rosaceae > Comarum > Comarum palustre. The sequence continues at coordinate 17,184,364 of OX637590.1, forward strand.
GGAAACTGTTTTTCTCTTAAGTTCATCAAGTTTCGACTTTGCAGCTGGAGCTTGTGGCTTTTCAACAGGTATTGAAGCAGTAGGAACAGGTCTAGCAGGCACAGCTACCTGAGCCACGGGGGACTCGGTGCCAAAGGTTGGGCGAGCAGGAGGGGCACCAGAACCCTGCAACAAGGCAGTAGGCCGGCCATTAGTGAGGCCAGCACTACCCTGAGGTAACAGCCTGTTTACTGACGTTGATTTGCCACTAAATGGCATCTGCCCCCCACGCCCAGTTGGCTGCATACCAGAACCATCATCTCTTGGCATTGACCGACTCCTAGGCACCTCACAATTGCCATTGTCCATTCCAGGCATACCAGGCATCCTCCTAGTTCCTGGAATCCCAGGCATACCAGGCATCATACCCCCTAACCCAGGTCGGTTGTTGGGGAAGGGCCCAGGGCTTGTACTACCTTGAGTACCAGAAAAGATGCCACGACCAGTTCTAGTGCTACCAGGACGTAATCCAAGATTCTTTTCCGCCTCTGTATGTATTTCACTGATGGTTTTAGCTTTCACCTGTAATCACAGTCCAGAAGTTAATCATTGAAATTTATGTGACCAATATTTTATCATACCACTCAAGTATGAATATCACAATACTTTACCTCCTCACGCCTGGGAACCCAGTTTTTGGAGCGCAAATCAATTACATCACGAACCATGAACCTCAGCCTTGGTGCCAACTGAGGGTTTGCTGCCAGTTCCTTCAATCGATCAAAGTACCCCTTGTTTACTTGACGAGCTTTTAGATTCTCGTCGAGCTGTTTACCAATAGTGGTAAAAAATTGGCATATGGCCTCCACATTTTCCTCAGCAGGACAAATTTTGGGTTCAGGTCCTAAGAGCTCCTGTTTTACATAACAAAATCGATGAGACTGGTATCTAAGCCAATTACTGAAAAAATATGGACTAAGAGAGAAGGAAATCCATGACGAACATTAACAATGTGATGGACAATCTTCTCAGGTACCATCTTCTGCTTCAGGAGCTCTCCAATCAAACGAATGTTTCCCAGAGTGCGAATCTTAGCCATTTTTTCTTTATCCTTACGTTCCATCTCTTGCTCAGGGGAGGTCATCTGCCGCACTTCTTCCCTCAGTTTTTCAGCACCATCAAAAGCCTCTTGGCAATTGTTCAAGAGGACCCGCTTAAAAGTGATGTCTTTTCCATCTGGTTCCTCTGAAGGGAACCGGGGAAGCCTTTCATTAAGATCGGCGCATAAAAGAGCATACATTGGACAGAATGTAGGTTCCAGTACAGCCTTATCAAAGATCAATGTAATGACATCCTGCATGAAAGAAATTGTGAGTCGATTTGACAACAGTACTAATGAAGAACGGTCAAGAACCAACAAGAATACTGCTAATAAGGTCGAACAAAAACCTTTAGGATATCAGCCGAGGTAATCCCAGAGTCCACTAGCTGTCCTTTAAGGAGATCAAACTTCTCCGGTGTCAGCTTGTTCAGTATCCTACATACAGAAACATAAAGTAGCATTCAAAAGAGTGATCCGGCAGCGGCAGGACCAAGCAGATAACACAAGACAGGTATTAAAAGAGGTCATAGTGAACCAAGAATGCGGTAAGCAGAGACTTAATACAGTACGCTGGCATGTCATAATCAGAAGACAAAGTACAGTATGCTGGTATATCACAATATCTTACCCCTTCACGGTCTTCAGTACACGGTCCTTGTCAGATAGGGTACCCCTTCTAGCTGACCATGGGACCTCGGCTTTTACTATCCCACCCTGAAATCATGAGAAACAAGGTTGAGTCGTTAATGTCCTCATATGAAAGTAAGAGGCAGTATACAAGAAGATATCTAACCATAAGCATCCAAGACCAATATGATATCAGCCACAATATTTTAGTTCTACCGTGGAACTCAATTAGAAAGATAAGCATATGAAATGAAACAATAAGATATTACCCCTTGGTTGGAAGGGTTTGGTGGCCTAGGATATTGTTGTTGATTTGGTTCCTGCTGTTTGTAATTACCAGGCTCCCTAATCTCCCGAGGTGTCTCAGGACGAGGACGGTTGCGCCAATCCCGGTTGTCTGTCTCAGTATAATGAGCAAGTTGATTTGGAACCTGAAGAGTAAACAGTAAATCTCATATGTAAAGCACACAACACAATATCATGAGAAGATCATTTAATCTAGAAGGCTATATCATTACTCAATATCTACTACAGTTAACAGTGCTAATGAAAGAAAAGAGATATTGGTTGGATATATACTGACATTGTTCCTGGGTTCATGGATCCAGGGTTGACCTTCAGCAATATGAAACTCAGCTTCAACTTCTTGTCTGACTCTTACAATTTCGTCAGGAACCTCAACAGCCTGTCAAGAAGAAGCAAATTAATCCCAAAATTCAGTGAAGTTCATACAATCACCTGATGACTTGTACATGGTATCACCTTTTCAATTAAAACTGTATTACAAAATTGAATTACCTCTCTAAGCTGCAAGAGCTGCTCTCTAGTGTACCTCACACGTTCACGACCCTCAAATCGCGAGTCTCCAGCCTGTCCCATAAATAGTTTAGAAATTTGACAAATATATAGTTTAATGAAGCAAGTATACAAAAAGATCACAAGCTACCAGTAGCAATACAGTTGTGGACCCCCATGAGTATCAAATTCTTTAATCAACTAATTGAATGTGTGCAAGTCCTTTACGGGCAATCTAATCTAGCCAATTACCCATCTAAAGCTTACATATAGCTGTTCGTCTATATTTACAGCAGGTACACATACTAAGTGCTCCACCAAGAATTAAGAAAATAACTAGTCCGCCATAGAATATTCAACATTATTCCGCAAGCTGATACTAAAGGAAAACACAGGTTTAGCCAAAATCGTAAAACAAAGACCAGTAAAAATCTGCAGAATCCAAACAAACAAAAAACCAATTGATTAACTGTGTGCAAGTCCTTTATGGGCAACCTATACTCACAGATTGCTCACCTAAAGCCTACATATAGCTGTTCGTCCACTTTTTACAGCTAGTACCCCGCCAAGAATTAGGACATTACTTTCTTCATCATCAATAATACAAGGGTACCACCAATCACATTAAGCTCAAATACCCCTAAGAATTTAACAAAAACATGTCTTTCACACACTTGATGCAATTTTTAATCCGGACAGAACAGCGAAAACCGAGAAGCAAAACAATCAAATTCCATATGGAATAAGCAGATAGGGTGAAAGTCAGATCCAATTAAAGACAAAATCGATTCGGATGTGTATACCCTAATGGAGAAGCCAGCGCTGGCGGCGCCATGGGTAGGGAGATGAGAAGCAAACGAGCCGAAAGCAAGAGAGGAAGACGCGGCGGAAGAGTTGGAGTCGAAGCGATGACCAAGAAGCCTACCACCACGACCGCCACCAGGTCTCAAACTCAACACCGATTGATCAGCCTGCTGCATACCTCAATCTGAAGAGGATTGAAATAACAAACAAGGAATCTGATGGGAATTGGATTTATAAGGATTAAGAGGTTTGGTTTCTCTCTTCTGTTTTTCGGAGTTTCCTTTTCTGTTTTTGTTTAGGTATAGTGTGATTACGTTATTGTCCGCTTGGCGTACGGCTTCTGTTGAATGTGGGCTTTGTGAATCAGCCCAATCATCTGGACCAGGGGAGATTCGAGCTCACTGGCATGGTATAAAGTACAAATGTAATGCCGCTGTGCGTTTGCTACATTGCTTCTCCTTCAGACCAATTACTACAACTGGCTGGTTCTTCTGCTTCCACCGAATTTGCATAGCTTTTTAGGGACATCAAGCTCCCGTTAACACTCATGATTCGACTAATCGGCTGCAAAATAAGTCTTGGATTAAGTTGAGCATTGGAAGGGTCGTAATGAAGTGAATGAAAGGTGGATAGTAGGCCTAGACGTGAGTGATTAGAATACAAGTTTGATAGGCGATAATGAAGGATGAATTGAGGGATGATGAGGATTTCGGAGTTGTACGCCTTTAAAGGACAACACTACTAATCCCTCCAACTACTATCTTAATCATTAACCTTGTTGGAGTAGTCGCTGGTATTTCAGATGCCATAAACAAAGGGGACGAATCATGGGGACCTCTATTTGGAAAGCGCTTCTTTGCCTTCTGGGTGATTGTCCATTCCTTAAAGGTCTGATGGGGAGGTTTTTTTCAGTTATTTATTCTGTTATAGAGGGGATATGAATAGATGACCAACTCTAAGTATCTCACTTAAAAAAGAAAGGGGAACAACACCTTACCAGTGAAGATAGACGGTAGACTAGATGCTTGCATCATTGGTACACCTTAACTGTGTTGAATAACTTCTTTTTCACCAGTAGTCTCCGCAAGAACAAACACCATCTTTGAAATGATGGAATCTATTAGCATCCCTAACTACAATAACTCTCTCTCTGTGATCTTGGATATAAATTTAGTTGCATTATGGCAATCTAAACCCGTACATTCTTGATGCTTCTGATTTCTGTTCCAGGTGCCCTAGAAATAAGGGCAAAAGCAATTGCCAACTTCTCATGAACATTCACCATCAGCTCCTTCTCTTCCTCCTCCACATCATGTAATGCAGTTCCTGTTTCAGTTTGAAATCCAGCCTCCCTCATCTTTCCTGTTAATTTGTCTAGCATCTTATAGATTGCTGTTGCTTGAGGATGGGAACGATCGCCACCAATCTCAAGAAGAGTGCATCCAGGAGTCTTTGCCAAATTTCTATGCTTGGCTACCTGCCAAACTGAAGCAGCCTTTGGAAAGTTGCCATCAGCTGATAATATAAAAGAGAGCAAGACATAATATCCGGTATTATCTGGATCCAATTCAAGTAGCTTTTCAGAAGCCAAACTCGCACCAAGCAAGGTTCCCCAAACAGCAGAGCATGGTTCAACTGGCATTTTCTTTATAAATTCCAAGGCCTTCTCCAACTGTCCAGCTCTGCCAAAGATGTCAACCATGCAGGCGTAATGCTCAGCTAAGGTCACAAACTTATGGATAAGAACCATTCTATAGAAGATATCATCTCCTTCTTTCACCAAACCAGCATGGCTGCAAGCATACAAGACAGAGAGAAAAGAAACGCCGCTTGGGGGAATCCTGGGATCCAACTTCTCATTAAAGAGTTTCAATGCTTCATGGCCATCACCATGGAGGCCATAACCAAATATCATGGCATTCCAAGTAAGTACATTTTTCTCAGGCATCAAGTCGAATAGTTGCCTAGCTTCCACAATACTCCCACACTTTGCATACATGTCAACTAAAGCAGTCAACACATAGAAGTTAGACTCAAGATTCTTGCTCTTAATCAAACCATGAACCCATCTCCCAAGACTCAAAGCTCCAGGCTGAGCACAGGCAGAAAGAACAGTAGTAACGGTAGTAGGATTTGGATTGAACTCGGACATCATTTCTCGGAAAAGAGATATCGCAGTCTCTGGAAGCCCATTGTGGGTATAACCGGATATCATGGCATTCCAAGACGCCAAAGTTCTCTTGGCAGACTCATCGAAGAGCTGCCTTGCCGACTCAATCTCATTCAATCTACAGTACACAGATACTAAAGCAGTAGAAACAGAAGGATGCGAAACAATGGCAGATTTCACACAGAAACTCTGAAGACAGCCACTGAGCTGCAGATGACCAAAAGGACAAGACACAGGAACCAACCCCACAATTGTACTCGAATTAACCTTCTCCCCATGCCCAAGCAACTCCTTAAAAAGACCAACTGCCAACACTGTCTCATTATTACAAGTATACCCGGCAATCATCACATTATAACATATCAAATCCAGCTCGCCAATCATCCCAAACACCACCCTGGCAGTCTCAAGCTCCCACATTTCGAATACAACGAAACCAACCCAGTAAACACACGAACATCATCATGAAACCCAAATTTCACAGCCAGACACTGAACCCCCATCCCTGCTTTCCAGCTCGCCAATCATCCCAAACACCACCCTGGCAGTCTCAAGCTCCCACATTTCGAATACAACGAAACCAACCCAGTAAACACACGAACATCATCATGAAACCCAAATTTCACAGCCAGACACTGAACCCCCATCCCTGCTTTCAGCTCCTGCAGCTCCGCCACAGCAGGAAGCAATGTGGCCAACGTAGTCGAATCAAACCTCGTCCCACTCTTAACCATGTCTCTAAAACCCGCATTGCGTCAGCATGATAACAATTCCTCACCAACCCCGACACCATCGTGTTCCACATCACTGCGTCCTTGTCAGGCACTTCGTCGAACACCTTCAGTGCATACCCAACTGTCGAAAACTAGAAGCCAAGACCATCAATAACACCAACGCGCCTTGTTTGTCTTCGTGAAACCCGGAAGCGGCGGACACGGCGAAAGCGTAAGTGTACTTGTCAGGGGAGAGAGTTGTGTTTTGTCTGAGGTGGGAGTAGAGAGAGACGGAAGACAAAGCAGACGCGTTTGATGCGAAGGACGTTGAAGAGGAACAGGTCGGGTTTGGGGAAGGAGAAGACACGGTCACGTGCGTGGCGGATGGCTTTGAGTCGGAGAACTTGTGGGTGAGCTTGGTGATGGTGACGACTGACAAGGTCGTGTTGGTAGCCGTTGAGGATGATCTGGGCGTGGGTTTGGGTTAGGTGAGAGAGTGTGGTGGGGTTTTTGAGGACGCTGAGGATAGTGTTTAAACTCAGAAAACACACATATTGTGGCAGCTGATACTCATCTGTGTTTTGTCTGATGATGAGTTTGAACACTGGCACGGCGGCAACGTCCTATACTGTGTTTTCAGCAAGTTCTGCCGGCGATGAATTCGTCGGATCTGGCTTCGGCAAAATAGAGGGTTACAAAACCAGGAAAGCCACGTATAATTTATAGGATTAATTTCAGTTTAGTTTACTTATCTAATGTTTGACGTTAACATCATTTTATCCCGTATTTTTAATTTTAAAAGTTTATCCTTTAAAATTTTTAATTTTCATCCATCATTCTCAATTACTGAAATTATGTATAATTTAGACGTTATTTATAAATTTATAACTTACTTTAAGATAAAATATAGACATCTAACAACAAAACTCGTCTTTTAGAACGGTTTTAATAAAATTACATATTAACATTTAATGTCAAAATTTCAACAATTAGACGATGAAAATTAAAAACTTTAGTAGATAAACTTTTAAAAATAAAAGTACGAATGGTGAAATGATGTTTGTTTCATACCTTAGATATGTAAACTGAAATTAATCCTATTTTCTATTTCATTTCCTTTGAATTTTGCATCTACATTGACATTGAGTACTATGCTTTGCATTTTCTTTTCATTTGCGTAATACAAAAATCTACTACCCGTGGAAAGCATGGAGCCAAATCAGCCCATTGCTCTTTGCGCTAAGGAAAAGAAAAAAAGAGTGGAACATGACATGTTGACATTCCACAGCTAAAAGCTAAATTTAACATTCAAAAACCGAGGAGACGCTTTTATCTCAGCTTGAGTATGTTCCCGTCGGAATTGGCATAGCTTGTGTGATTAGTGTAGAGGCTAGTCAGGGTCAAGAAGGTGTCTTGGTTGCCAAAATTGGCTGCTGACAGTACCCAAATCTTGTTTCATTTGTATAAGGTGTGTCGTAAGGCTGTATTCCTCTACCTGCTCAGAAGAATAATCAGAAGTTAACAGAAGCCGTTTATTAAACAAAAACTAGGACACAGAATCAATTTGGAGAATGGCTTAAGAGGTCAATAGTTCAATATACTATGTGACACAACACTTCACTACTGAGCACAGAAGATAATGTAGATTAGTTGCAGTGATCAAATTTGGTCTCTTTAGAAAGACCTTGCTCAGATACATCTAGAAATAAGATCAGCCCTGCTCCACCCCTTGGAAGCAAACATCTAACTATTGATCCTATTAACTCATATTTACGGTTGATGCTGCTAGGATTTGAAATCTGATTAAAGACTGAGTTACTAAAGTACAGTCATTCATTGTTCATTGAAACTTATGGCCACAATATTGTACCTGCATAGCTGCTGCTGAAGCCAGCAATACTTCACATTCGTCAAGCATGGCTTTCTCTTGCGCTGCTACAACAGCAAGTTCTGAAACCAAACCATTGACGCCCTCCAACTGCTCATAAATATAAAGATTCAAAATTTTGGTATTTTGAAACCCACCAAAGACAAACTTTAGTGTTGCAGAAGATATGCAACCTCTTGATTGGTTGTTAGTGCTATACAGTGCATGCCAAAGAGTACAGGAAACAGATGGGTTGAATCAGTATATGATTGTTGTATAATTACAAAATTATAAATCTTACCCTTGAGAGCAAAGAGCATATGGAGGAACCCATTGCCTGCATCACATCAACAGCTGAGCAGATAGCTACCTTCAAAGAGTCAATATCCGTCTGCAAAATTACAGGATGGTTATGCATTACTTTCAATTACAAGAAAATAAAATTTAATTTCTTTGCAGCAGATAGCATACCCTTGCCCCTCCAGTTACTGGAAGACGGAGTGTGCTTGCCTCCAAATCTTCCATAGCCCCAGAGAAAGCAGCAATATGATCTCTTTCAAGTAAAGCCCAGTCATCAAGGTAGCCCATCTGAACGATCATGGTTCATGCAAGGACATGGAATCATATTAAAATTGATATCATTGACAGTAACTGTGAGAATTCCAACATAAATAAAAATGGAAAATGGATCCACAAGTATAAAAAAGCTATTAAACTTGGTCACTTATGTTGAGATATCTATCCCATATCGGGAATATGGGACTTTGACTGTGGATTTATAAGGGTTTGGGTTACTCCCTCTATTGCCAATTGGTTTTGGAGTTGAACCTGAAACTATTTTATCAACTTAGATATGCCTGACATTATTTACTATTTCCGAAAAATACTAAGATTGCTCACTGATCTTGATAAAACCACTAAATTATAGTTATTTTGGTTTCCTTCATCACCAACTCCTTCCATTAGACAGATTGATGTTTAGAAAAGTAATTTCCGTTATTGGATAACATGACCAATTTCATAGCAATCTCTAACTGCCTGGTCATATATGTTCGTGCACAATAAATCGATGCATTTACTTAGAATCAATGCACCAAATGAATATATTGACAAAAATGATACCCCTCTTGTGCAGAAGAGGCATTACCTGACCATTCAATACTGACTTCAGCTTAACCTCAAGATTTAACTGCTGGAGTTTGATTCTTTTCCTGATTACTGAATCCCACAAGCTTAGCTTAGTGTTCCACACATCCAATAGAGTTTTCTGCATCATCAATCAAATATCTTGTTCCACACATCGATACTAACTGATAAAACCAAGCAGTAAGCTGTACAAAGTAGACCACGTGCTAACAAATCAAGTTTAGCTTCTATCCTCACTCACTCATGAGTAAAAACAAACAAAAAATCTCCACCACATGAACAACAAAACCCTAGTAGTTCAAAGCTACAAAGACCTAAGCACGTTCAATGTGTGTAAAAGTGTTTCCAAATGCACTCAGATCATCAGGGCTCTCTTTAACGTATGACAAGACATGAAAAAAAAGGATCACATATTTACGATATAGAGATACTTAACAGAATGAACAAGGCAGGAAAATGTGTGTAAGAGTTTGAAAATTACACAGACTACCCACCTCTGCAGATACTTTCTGAATATAAAGTACAGCCTCTGCCCTGGCATTAGTATATCTCCACTGCAAAAATCTATTGTGAAGTAGCCGCAGCTTATGAGCATCTTCAATGTAAGCTGCACTCTTTTTCCCCTTGAAATCAGCAATGAAACTAAGCACAGAAGTTGCACTGCTTGATTGACAAGAAGTACTCGAAACCCTTGTCTTTGACGGACTAACACCTCTAGAAGGAGGAGTAGACGGTCTTGAAGACCGAGATGGACTGGCACCTCTTGAAACAGAAGGAGAGAACATTGAGGTGTTACTAGGAGAGGACGGTCGCGAAAGGGATCTGACTTTAGGAGTTGCACTTGACAGCCTATTAGAGACAAGCGTATGCAGTGAACTCTCATCAACTGAATTCGATCTACTAAGTTCATGAGGTACAGATAACATCGCAGCATCAACACCCGACTTCTGTACAGGCTTCCCCAGACCATCAGCTGCAGGCATTCGCCTTAGCATAGGTACCCCAGCTCCCGGTGTGGAAAGCTTAAGGATCCTAGGACCAAGATCCATACTTCGATCTAATGAATTGGAACTAGAATTTAAAGACACCTTGCCACCGATTCTACTAGGCCATCGATGCTGATCTATCAATCTAGAATGCGAGGTATCCACAGGTTTCGAATTCTCTGATTGATCAGACACATTCTTCCCTCTAAGAGGACTCCTTTTCCTCTCCGGTGTTACCTTCCTCGGACCGGCTTCCCCCTGTCTATGAGCCACATTGGACGAAGACCTCAATGTCCGATCCGACAAAGCACCAGTCAAAGGCTTCTCCTTCTTACTAACACTAACAGGAATCGAAATCGTATCGGACTGAAATGAAACACTCAAACTCCTCATCGTTGAAGGCCACAAACCACCCTCAGGCAACCGACCATTTCTCCTAGACAAAACATCAGCTGCAGAATCCTTCACCGGCGTCGATGGCCTCCCCGGAGACGACGGCCAAGGAGGCGTGGCCGGCCTCCTCCGGTCCGCGGAGAGTGATCTCGAAACGCTTGGAGATGAGGAACGTCCGACGGTTGCGGTGGAGCTAGGCCGGGAGGGTGTCGGTGACTTGTAACGGGAGCTGACTTCCCGGATTCGAGGGCGGCGCGTGGGGGCGGCGATTAAAGCAGCTGCATTGCATTTTTGGGCGGGAAACAACGGTGGTCTAGGGATCTCCCTGCGGTCTGATTCACCTGCATCCATCCAAATCAGACCACATTGATCGCTTTCCCTTCACCGAATCACACCCATTTAATTTCGATGGCGCGGAGATACTTTACTCTGACAAAGAGGCGGTCTGGAAAGAGCAAAGAATAACTGAGATCCATTAATAAAAGCATACATCTTTACACAAACAAGCCCAAACTCAGCAGAGGGCATTTGGGGCAAAAAGCAAGCAATGTAGGCACAGCGATTTACGGAAAGTGGCGTGGGGGCGGTTATGGGAAATTTAGTGGTTTTGATAACCTGCACAAACTGTAGTGAAGGGCAGTGTGGTGTAGGGTACCCTAGGAAAGGGCACAGACCGGAGAGAAAGGGAAAGGGGCTGCCGTGGTCGGTTGGGCTTGAAACGGGTCAACTCCGAAACCTACAACATTGCCCTCTCAGCTCTTTTCTTCAAATCAATCTATCATCATAAGCACAAGACCGCACAACTAAGCAAAGCAAAAACCAAGCTCTTCTTTCTCACTCTCTCCAAACCTTTAAAAGAAAAACAAACACTGATATTGTAATCATGCATAATGCCTTGATCAATATCCTAAGATTAAAACCTGAAAACTTACTTATTTTACTAAGATTGCTTTATGGGCTGTTCAGACTCTATATTTTAGTCAAAGAATAAATAAGAATTGCTTGGACTTTGTTTGTGAGCATAATATTATAAGCTTCAATTATTCGAAGGTTGCAGGTGCTAATGTTCTTGGGGCAAAAGACATGGAGCTCCACGTGGACGAAGGATCATTGTCCATCCCCGTGAATTTACAGTGTAAAAAAATTGAAACCAGCGACAGAATTCAGAAGCAGATACGAATATACAATTAACACTAAACACATTTACGTTGGAATGTTAAAAATACCAAAAATGGAAAAGGGGATTTTAAATTTTTGAATAAAATAAATATAAAAATGGAACAAGAAACGGTTACAGTTTGCGAGGGACCGGGAAAGGACGCTGTTTTCGCGCCACCTCTTTGGCGCGTTTCTCCTGCGTTGCGCCCACCCGAACCATTATGGACCACATAATGATGTTATTAACCATAATTTAATTGATTTTTTTAACAGATGAACTTAATTACAGTAACATATCAATGAAGGAATAATACCCTCATTACACATTGGTGGGTGTGTTAACTAATTGGTAATGTAACGAAGATGACTTTTCGTTTCATTCTGATAGAAATTAACGATGCATTTAGAGTTGAGACTGTGGCGGTGAAGATTCGATTTCTATATATTGAAACGAAAGAAACATATAACTCTATTATGTTTTAATCGATCGAACAGGTTTCAGCATTTAGAGAAGTTAAACAACAGATTAAATGCTTGTGAGGGAGTCACTACCACTGTCTGAGCGTGACCAACCAAGAATCATATCCATGGCTATATGCATGAGTATATGTGTGTTCTATTCAATTCCCTCACAAGAAGCAAGCAGTTTTATTCTGTTTTGTACGTTTCTTGTTGTCAAAACTTCAAGGTTTCTGGGGAGAAATGTTTGGTTTCTTGTAACCTACCAAACGCCATGAAACGAATTATTACGTAGGAGATAGGACAACTCTATGAAATTTATTAGTCTAAGCGATACATATTTTGATTCAGGCCTAGATAAAAGAGACATGCATGTATGACTATGTTGCACGGACACGTCAAAACTCCGAGTGTCGGAGTGTCCGACACGCCACGTGGCGTGTCAAAATTTTTTGACTTTCTAGACACATTGACGACACGCCACGTCTCTGACGTGCCTCTGACATGCCACATCACCAGAAAACGGAGAAGATCGTCGGAGTCTTGCCGTGAAAACCCAGAAAAGGCAGAGAAATGGATTTTCAGATTAGGGCACGATGCAAGAGATTTAAAGGCATGAATTGAAGAACAAGGAAGGAAGAACAAAACCATACCTGTTGGAGGTCGAGTCGCCGTCTGGTTTGCCGGAATCCATCGAGGACAGTCATCCTCCTCTTCCTCCGATCTACATCGATTGGAGATGCATGCAAGAATGAAGGGCTGGACTTGGTATAAGAGTAGGAGATGAGTGTTTTGATGGTGATTCTTTTGGTGATCGGTGACCGGAGCTGGCCTGATAGCGGAGCAAAAGACGGAGACGACGAGAAACGTCCGTCTTTGTCGAACAGTCGAGAAGCAAAGAGGAGAAGAGATTGACCTGGTCTGGGTCCATTTGATTTGGGCCTAGGTTTTTAAAGCAGGGACCAACGACTCAGATTTTAAAACAAGTAGATCTGATGGCTAGAAATAAATCTAGATTATCTAATTTCTGAAATAGGAATTTTTAATTTGCCGAAACTTCGAGAAATCTTAGAAAACACACCGAGGCTCCGAAAATTAATCCGTAGACACCGGTGAACTTGTGTCGATACGCACTACGACACCGGGGCCTCAAAAGAAAAATTTGGGAATTCGAGAAAAACTCAAAAATGAACGAGAAAGCTTAACTCGCTAAGTTATCGAGCACATTAAAACCCTCAGTAGCTCCATGAAAAAACCTCGTAAAATTGTACGGGGTCTTACACTTGGTATGGGATGGGGGCTCTGAGGGTTTGAGGAAGGAGAGGAAGTTGCAGAGAGAGGATGAGACAACCCTGGAACCGAGTTTGGTGAAGATTATGGATCTTCTGATTATTATGTTGAGCTTTTAAGTGCTCGAATCAAAAAATAATATGTCAAAAGATTTTATATAATATATATAATTATTTTTAGTTTTTTATATGTTTATATTATTTTTTTTATTTTTTAAGATTTGTGGTGTGGGCGTGTTCGTGCAACATAGATGTATGATTGTACGGACTAATCAAGTAAGTCTTTCCCTTACCTTTAATTTCCCTCCACCACCGCTTCAAAATTCTACATGATCAAAAGTGCAGAAACAAGTCAAAAGCTGCTAATTCTCCTTCCTTCAAAATGTCATACATTTTCTGACTCGATCGATGCTCTAACTTTTTCATGCTTTAACACTAGCTAAACATTCCTCTCATCATTTGTTTAATTTGATGTGTTAGTTCCTCCCTAGCTTGACATTAATTAACCAGGCATTATGCCCTCAAAGCAATAGTATCACATTCCTGTTGCTTTTAGCCGAAAGCTGGAAACAGGCCCCTCTCGTATACAGAAATATTGATCGATCGGAAGTTCACCGGAAAAGTTAGTAATTCTACCCTAAAAAGTGTCATGGAATATATGAAGCAGAGCATGAGACTGACTTATGATCTTGGTAGATGAACTTACACAACACTCTACAGTAATCACCACTTTCTGTAACCAAGTGTTCTGATGGGAAAAAGGCATCGATTAGACACTTGAACTAGAAATTAAAACATCGATGATCAATCATACTCCAAAGCATTACAAAATATCTCTGAATTATTCCTCTTCTGTATTTAAAGAATTGTATTTTCTATAGGTTAAGTCCTGTTTGATAGTTTGGATTTTGGACACAATCAATGTTCTACAACTATCTGCTTCAATTAGAAGTTAAAGCCAAAATCGAACGCCATTGTGAGTTTTCCCCATCTATTTGGGCCTACAGTTTGCCTGTGCTTTATGAATTAATGGACATTTCTCACCTCCAAATGTAAACAATACACCAGAAACAACGTTTATATGTATCATATACTATTATCATGAAATCAATAGAGATTAATCTCATAGTTTGTTGAACATGCATGTCATTCCATGTTACAATTTAGAATGCTATAAAAAATAGCTATGTAGTTATTACAATATGAAAATAATGCAATATTGAAATGAGAAAATTCTAGTATGTGTTAACGTATATAAATGATATGATACATCAACTTTATAAAATAAGTCGTTAAAGTAGTAATAATAGTCATTAAAGTTGTAATATAAGTCCTTAAAGGTGTAAATTTTTTTAGTTACAACATTTGTCATCATATGTCTTTAAAGTGGTAAAATATGTGTTTAAAGTAGTAATTGAGTCCTTAAAGTGATTATTACAACTTTAAATAATCATATTACAATTTTTAGGACTCAATTACAACTTTAAGAACAAATGATAACTAATGTTGTAACTAGTTTTTTTATAACTTAGAATTCATATTAGAACTTTAATAACTAAAATTATTATTTTAACGACTCGTTTTACAAAGATGCACCACATCATTCGCATGCATTAACATATCATAACATTGTTATAAAATATGTCAAATATTGTAAATATATAATAACATAAATTCATTATAATTAAATAAATAATTATAACTAAAAACTCATAATACAAATATGATGATGAACACCAATGTTACCAACTCGGATTCAAGGATAGGAGGATGTTGAAGAAAGTCGAGTCGTGTGTTTCACACACTTTCCTTAAGACAAATTATGTCTCATCTTCGGTGCAAAAATTTGATGACACTTGTCTCCTAGGATACAACGACTGTTTGTCCTTTGAAACTGCACTGCTACAAAGGACAATGAACAAACTTGAAGTACCTTCGTCTATCACCATAACACAACTTAGAGAGGAAGAAAGATAACTCAAGTAAGGAGAGATGCTTTGAGTTGGTGTGTCTAGAATGAGGGATGGAGTCACCTATTTATATTGGTGGGATTGGAGGAAAATTTGAATGTCATGAATAAGGTTACAACCTTCCATTAGACCACTATCATGTCATTGATTCATGTTGTTACAAAAACCAAAAGACAACAAAGTTGAAAGATCAGCCATTACATGCATTACTTTGGTGACTATTTTCATTCACCTTTAACTATCAAAATGATTACAAAAAATCTTTTTTTTTTCTATCATTTTTCCAACAATTCCCCACATGAATGAAATAGGCGACCAAAGACTCGATAGACTTGGTGATAAATATCTACGGTTAAAACATGCTTAGGATATGTAGGTTTTACCCTTTGAACCTTCTCTTGTGAAAGTATGCTGACTTTGCTAACTAGACAGTAGACGCGATGTCGTTGAACTGTTCTTCATTTGTGTAAATGATAACATACTTCACACATGAATCTTCCTGGTACTTACAGTTCTCACTTTTGAATCCATTTTGGCCATAGGCACACGCCTAGTTCTGTAAGAGTTTGATAGGAATTGAGCCCTTAAACAATTCCCTTAGAAGCGGCATCACTTCTCTCTTACATAGGTGATTTCTTAAGAGTACCCCGCATTACTCTGCTCGGATCTCCGACGCATAAGAATCATTAAAAGCTTTCGCTTAACCTCATTCCTTACGGGCATCACTGTTTTCATCATAGGAATGGACATGAGAAAAATCCCCATAGTGATCCAACATGGTCTCTATAGTTTGGTTGTCCCTTTTGAACCTAGATCTTGGGATCTCCAATCAGCTAGGTTGGGTATCCACTGCAAAGATTTTTAATTCATGGGCTTTAGTCTCATTTCCCTCGATGATTTATCAACTAGCTCTTTGTTTAACTATTTCGTTAGCGGATCCGTAATATTATCCTTTGACCTCACATAGTCAATAGAGATAACTCCAGTAGAAAATAGTTGTTTAATGATATTATATCTTCGACGAATATGTCTTGACTTACCGTTGTACATCGTGCTATGTGCCCTGTCAATTGCAGATTAACTATCACAATATATGCATATTGCAGGCACAGGTTTTGCCCATCTTGGAATATCCTCTATGAATTGGCGTAGCCATTCTGCCTCTTCCCCCACATTTATCTAATGCGACAAATTCAGACTTTATCGTGGATTTGGTTATAATTGTCTGTTTAGAAGATTTCCAGGACATTGTTGCACCTCCCAATGTGAACACATACCCACTAGTGGATTTTGAGTCTTTCATGTCAGAAATCCAATTTGCATCACTGTATCCTCCTAGGACAGCTGGATAATTGGTATAATGCAACTCATAGTCTCTCGTACACCTTAAGTACTTTAGTACCCTCACAATTGCTTGCCAATGCGTAGCTCCAGGATTACTCGTGTACCTGCTCAACTTGTTCACAACATAAGCTATGTCAGGTCTTGTACAACTTGTTAGGTACATCAGACTTCCAATGACTCTAGAGTACTCTAACTGAGAGACACTCTCTCCTTTATTCTTTGAGAGATATAGAGTCATATCCACCGGAGTTCTGGCAACTTCAGAATTATCCTTATCGAATTTTTCAAGGATATTGTCCACATAATGAGATTGACTCAATACAAGGTCATTTGATGTTCGTTTGATTTTAATCCCCAATATGACATTAGCATGACTCATATCTTTCATATCAAATCTGGAATTGAACATATCCTTAGTGGACTTAATCATCTTTTCATTGCTTCCAACGATAAGTATGTCATTAATATATAGACAAAGAATGACATATCAATTTTCTGTATCTTTGACGTAAACACATTTATCACATTCATTGATCTTGAAACCATTAGTGATCATAGCGTTGTCAAATTTCTCATGTCATTGCTTTGGGGCTTGTTTTAAGCCATGCAATGACTTCACCAATTTGCACATTTTCCTTTCTTTACCAGGAGCAGAGAAACCCTTAGGTTGCTCTATATAAATTTTCTCTTCGACATCTCCATTAAGGAAAGCGGTCTTTACATCCATTTGATGAACTTCAAGATTTCGCAATGCGGCAATTGCAATTATCATTCTGATAGATGTTATTCTCGTCACAGGAGAATAAGTGTCGAAATAATCAAGACCTTCCTTTTGCTTATAGCCTTTAATTACAAGTCTGGTCTTATACTTGTCTATTGACTCATCTGCTTTCAATTTCCTTTTGAAAATCCATTTGGAACTTAAAGGTTTACAACTTGGAGGAAGATCCACCAGTTCCCAAGTGTGATTTTGCAAAATAGAGTCAATTTCACTCTTGATAGCTTCTTTCCACAAAGGACTATCAGTAGAGTTCACCGCCTCTTTAAAGGTACGAGGTTCACCTTCAAGCATATATGTCAAAAAATCTGACCCAAAAGATTTTCTATCTTTGCTCTCTTACTTCGTCTGGGTTCAACCTCAGACTCACTGTCTTGATATTGATTGCTTTCATTAGCAGCTTGGCTAGTTCCAGTACCAGCCTCACGTGTCCGTTTTGAAGAACTCGATTCCCCTCTAGAATTTCATGGAAACACATTTTCAAAGAATGATGCATTTCTCGGTTCCATTATCGTGCCCTCATGTATATTAGAAATTTCTGATTTGTGCACAAGGAAGCTATAAGCCGTATTGTTATGTGCATATCCAATGAAAGTGCAATCAACTGTTCTAGGTCTATTTTTCACTTTTTTAGGTTTAGGGACTACCACCTTAGCCAAACATCTCCACACTCGCAAGTAATCATAAGATGACTTTCTTCCTTTCCATAGTTCATATGGAGTTTTCTCTTGTTTCTTTAGGAACCTTATTTAAAAGGCAGTTAGCCGACAAAATGGCGTCTCCCCACATGTTTGGATGGTAAACCAGAACTTTGCAGCATTGCATTCATCATTTCAATCAATGTACGGTTCTTTCGTTCAGCAACACCGTTTGATTGTGGAGAGTAAGGTGTGGTTCTTTCATGAATAATCTCATGCTGAGCACAAAATTCAGCAAGTGGCGATTCATATTCACCTCCTCGATCACTTCTCAATACTTTTATTTTCTTATCGAGTTGATTTTCACCTTACTCTTATAAAGAACAAACTTCTCTATTACCTCATCTTTGCTCTTCAGCAAATACACATAGCAGTATTTCGTGCTATCATCGATAAAGGTAATGAAATATTGGTTACCCTCTCTTAACCGTGTTGGTTTTAAAGCACATACATCGTTATGGATTAAATCAAGATGTTCATTGTTTCTTTCAACACTTTTGAAAGATGATATCGTTAGTTTTGCCTCTACACAAGTCTCACACTTATGTTTCGCATCAACTTGAAATTTTGGTAAGTGTTCCATGTTAATTAGCCTTTGTAAAGTACCATAATTAACATGTCCTAGACTCTAGCATATAAGTGGAAGTACTAGCTTCATTCATATTTTTGACAATAGTCATTACATTCAATTTGAACATTCGACTACTCATATAACCCTTACTCACATACATTCCACCTTTAGACAATACAACTTTGTCAGACTCAATCACAATGCGGAAACCATGATTGTTCATCAGTGAACCAGAGATAAGGTTCTTGCGGATATCAGGAACATACACAACATTGTTCAAAGTTAGCTCATTTCCAAAGGTCATCTTTAGAACCACCTTGTCATTGCCCTTAACGACAGATGTGACCAAGTTCTCCATGTACATTATCTCCCTATCAATGCTGAGTTCAAATTTGGAGAACATCTTCTTATCAGCACATACATGGCGAGTTGCTCCAGTGTCGAGCCACCATTCCTTTGGGTTTGAGCCCACCATATTCACCTCAGACACCACAGCAGAGAGGTTCATGTCAGAGACATCCCTTATGACTTCTTCAATCATGTTGGTTTTCTTATTCTTCTTCTTCTTCTGTGACTTGTTGCTGTCAACAGCTCTGTGACCAGTCTTGTCACAATTGAAGCACTTGCCTTCAAATCTAGGCTTCTTGGAAATGCCCCCTCTTGGTCCGAGCTTGGACCCTTGATTTTTGAACTTCTTGGTCTTGGAGCTTTGACCATATTCCACAACATTTGCCTTAGCAGAGTAGCCACTAACCCATGTCTTCTTTTCAGATCCTCGGTTGTCTTCTTCAATGCGAAGCCTGACCTCCAGATCTTCCAAGTTCATTTCCTTTCGCTTGTGATTCAAATAATTCTTGAAGTCTTTCCAAGCTGGTTGCAATTTCTCAATAACACATGTCACTTGAAAACTTTCTCCAAATTTCGTCCCTTCAACGTGAATCTCATGCAGGATCAATTGGATTTCTGAGAATTGACTCATCACAGTTTTGGAAGCCACCATCTTATAATCAAGGAAGCGACCCACAATAAATTTCTTGGCACCGGCATCCTCAGTTTTATATTTATTCTCAAGGGATTCTCACAGCTCCTTAGTTGTTCCCATGCTAATGTACACATTGTACAAAGAGTCAGCCAAACAATTCATGATATAGTTTCCGCACAGAGAGTCACTATTATTCCATGCATTCACAGCTGTAATTTTTGATTCATCATCTTGCTCATCTTCTTTGAGCTCAGGAGCTTTCTCAGTCAGGAATCTGCATTGTATAACAATGTGATTCTGCTACTTTGAACTTGAATTGTAAAACGAGTTTTTGTAAATTGTAAATTACAAGCTTTTGTCAAGTCTCAAAAGTCCAAGGCCTACTTCAAGAGGTTCCAAGTCAAGTATAAGAGAAGGCGAGATATTCGATTTGTTTGTGTTTCGTAGTTTAGCATTTCCTTTTTGTGTCTTGTTATGTTTATCTGCTTCAAAAAATGCTAATCGAGTGAGCTACCACTCCGAGTTGCTGGAGGGGTTAAGGTTATAGCTCTCCTCATGTGATTATTTACCTGCGGATGATCGAACCAGTGGCTCCCAAGAGTATCACTGTTATGTTTATATGACCTATGTATTGTTGTTTACAGAGGGGAAAACTGACTACCGGGCAAGAATTAGGCTCATCAATCAAGACAAGAACAAATACAACACACCCAAGGACCGATTTGTTGTGAGATTTACAAATAAGGATGTTGTAGCCCAGATTGTCTCTGCCAGCATTGCTGGTGATTTGGTCCTTGCATCAGCTTATGGTCATGAGCTTCCATAGTATGGGCTTGATTTTGGTCTCACCAACTATGCTGCAGGTTTCTCATCATTATTTTAATGTTGCCCTCATCTATCTGTATTTATGTGTGAGTTTATCTTCAGATTGTAACAGTCTATATGTGATCAGCTTATTGCACTGGACTTCTCTTGGCTCGTGGTGTCTTGAAGACTCTTGAGATGGATGCTGAATATGAAGGCAATGTTGAGGTAATTTGGGTGCCTTGTCTTATTCTCTTCTGTCATGTACTCGTCAATTAACTTTGCATCATATGCTTCTTGTTGTACTAATCCAAATGGTTTCTGGTATGCAGGCTACTGGTGAGGATTACTCTGTTGAGTCCACTGAGAACAGAAGGCCATTCCGTGCTCTTCTTGATGTTGGCTTACTTAGGACGACTACTGGAAACTGTGTGTTTGGTGCCCTGAAGGTATCATAGCTTATTTCTTTATGGTGCTTTATCCAGAGTAAATGTATTTATTCACACACAATGAAGTATTACATTTGTGCCCTGATGTAGTACCTTTTTCATTTGATCTATATCCTTGTTTTGTGTCCTTGTTTTCAGTAGTCTCTTTGTTCTGTTATCAATTTATCTATATCCTCGTTAGTAGATGTTGATCTTGAATGTTACTTTGTTCTGCACATACTTTGTGGGAATGAAAATGAGTTTTTACCATCTTGGCTTTAATATTATTACAGGGAGCATTGGATGGTGGTTTGGATATTCCACACAGTGAAAAGAGGTTTGCTGGTTTCTCCAAGGACAGCAAGCAGCTTGATGCTGAGGTCCATCACAAGTATATCTATGGTGGCCATGTTTCCACATATATGAGGGTAAGAATCAAATGGCCATTCTAGGCTTGCTTTTTTTGTTGATTCTTTGTTTTCTGAAATTCTTGATTATTCATGATTATCTGTGTCCCAGACTTTGATGGAGGATGAACCAGAAAAGTATCACTCATTTCAGTGAATATCTCAAGAAGGGAATTGACGCTGATAACATTGAAGAGGTTTACAAGAAAGTGCATGCTGCTATCAGCGCTGATCCTACAATGAAGAAGTCTTCAAAGCCACAACCCTCTGAACATAAGAGGTAAAAGTTGAATCACCTGTTTCATTTGCGAATTTGAATTATCTTTGTTAGAATGTGTTAATGTGCATGATATTTAAATTTGTTGTGTTTGAAGTTGTTCTTGCCTCCATCCTCATCATTGTACAGCATCCTTCCTTGAGTTTAATTATCGCATGTATCTAGCCTATTTTTGTATGCAACACAGTTCAAGCTGTAGATAATGCATATGATTGTTGCACAAGTCTTGAATGTTGAAATTTTGCAATTCACTCTTACCCTTGTTTCCTGCAACACATACTTCTATGCTTTCCTCTTGTGTGGTTCTGAAGTATAATCTATACAGTAGAACTCATTTGAGCTTGCATTTTCGCTTGTTGGAACAGGTGGAATCGCAAGAAGCTTACCTATGAGGAAAGGAAGAACAAATTGATTGAGAGATTGAATGCCTTCAACTCAGCTGCCCTTGCTGCTGCTGATGATGATGAGTGATCAAGAGAGTTATAATATTCACATGGGACTCCTTTTTCTTGTTTGGTGATGGAAGCTAGAAATCGACTAAAGTTTTGACGGCTTTTAATTTATCTATTTTTCTCAACTCGTCTTTAATCTTCAGTACTAGTTTTTGAAGTTTAAATAGCAATTAGAAAAGGGGTTACATCTGTTTCTTCGATTTTTACCGAACAAGTGAACTAGACAAGTCAAACGATCATTTTATTTAAATCAACAAAGAATCCAGCATGAGATTGGTAAGTGTATGGCAACCGATTCAGATTTTTGAGAATGAAAGGCAGTGAGTAAATAGGAGATGTGAGCGTAAATAGATGTGAGCGGCTAGAGGGTCCACAACTAAGGGTACCTTATCTAGTTCCAGCCAATGGCATTCTATTTTCAGTTGCACCTAAACCTCCATAACATCCCAAAACAGATTTCCCCAATTGACTAGAGACGCGATGGCTCATTCTCTGACCTCACCTCTGGCCACTGCCACTACGCCAATCTCAGCAAGGACCAAGACCATCACTCCTTTTCCATCATCTCTCAAAGTCAAGGCGTGCCGTCAAGTTTCAGATGGCCCTAACAAACTTGTTCACCGCAGGTTAGTGTATGCCTTCATGTTGTGACACACTGTATAGTGGTATTAGATATGTAGCACATAATGTGGTGGTGCAGGGCTGCAGGCTTGGGTTTGGCCGGTGCTGTTCTTAGCTTCGTTGCAAGCGACAGGAGTGCAAATGCAGCTGCTAGAAGGCCGCCGCCGCCTCCAGTTGACGAGAAAAAGGAGAAGAAGGATCCCAATGTGAGTGGTGTGCTTGCAAAAGTGTTGGCTAGCAAAAAGAGAAAGGAAGCCATGAAGGAGGCCGTGGCTAAACTAAGAGAGAAAGGGAAACCTGTTCAATGATATGATTTACTTCTTTTAAAACGGCTTGTCATTGTTCTCAAGTTACAGAGATAATCTTTTCATTGAAGAGGGATAATAAAACGTCGTGTTTGAAGTAATTTGATTCATCTTCACGAGCTCTTTTTGTATGTATGTATGTATGTATGTATGTTGGTGTTTATTCCTGTTAATATATGCCTTGAACCAGCTATTCGGGGATCTCGCTGAGGAGCCATCTGGTACATCTGGCACTATTGAGGTGCATCTGGTACATCCGTGTTACATCTGAGGCAGAGGAGTCATCTGGTACATCTGGCACTATTGTGGTGCAGCTGGTACATCTGTGTAACATCTGAGGCTGTGGAGCCATCTGGTACATCTGGCACTATTGTGGTGCATCTGGTACATCTGAGGCTGTGGAGCCATCTGGTACATCTGGCACTATTGAGGTGCATCTGGTACATCCGTGTTACATCTGAGGCAAAGGAGTCATCTGGTACATCTGGCACTATTGTGGTGCATCTGGTACATCTGTGTAACATCTGAGGCAGAGGAGTTATTTGTACATCTGGCACTATTATGGTGCATCTGGTACATTCAGGTGGAGATTTGTGAGAGGATTCAAGTCAAGGTGGAGATTTGTTAATATATGCCTTGAACCAGCTATTCGGGGATCTCGCTGCCCGGTCAGCGAGTCAGGGTCCAGGGGCGACGCGCCCTGGTCTGGGGGTTCGGGGGCAACGCCCCCGAAGCCCACGAAACCTGTTGTCTGTTATGCTGGGTTCCGTTCGCGCGCTCATCAGTCGTTCGCGCGCTCATCAGTCGTTCGCGCGCTCATCAGTCGTTCGCGCGACTGTCATTCGCGGGGTCAGTCTCGCTCGCGGGGACAGTTTCGCTCGCGGTCAGTTTCGTTCGCGGACGTTTAGTATATAAACGTCCTAAACCTAATTGTATTTAGTGCTTGGGTCATTGAGCGCCGCACTCTCTGTAATTCTGTGTTTCCGCACTCTGTATTCTGGTTCTTCCTCAATCAATAAACTGTTCTCCTTCTGCCGTGGACGTAGCTAACATATTGTTAGTGAACCACGTAAATCTGTGTGTTCTTTCTTCCGTCCGTTACAACAATTCCAGATTACAAAGAATGGGAGTTGTATGGTTGAGAATACGCAAATAAATCGAAACTGATCAGTTCATAGTCTTATCATTTCATTCTTACTGGTAATGAAATGCAATGCAACTAAGGAAATAACAATGAAACAATGCATGGCAATGGTAAGGACAGTAGAAGACCAAATCCAAAAGCAGAGACTCCTGGAAAACCAGCTGAACAGAGCACCAACAAGAATAAGAGTCTAAGCTTATTTGCATACTAATGTGAGTTCAAGCTTATTATGATTCTATGAACTGAAGCCATGAACTTGAACCCAGTTACCTAAATTTGCTTTCTTTAACAAAACTTCAGTATGTCAGTGAAAAATATTTGTTGTGAACTGTGGGTTTTGGCTTTATTATGATTCGATGAACTTGAACAGAATCGCTGCATATGATGTAGATCAATGTGTTTGGTGATCTGTTTGGAGTACTCTACGATGGGAAGCAGCCTTATCCCGGAGCAATTACAACATGTATGTTTTCATCTATTAGTTTTGGGATTTGGGTAAAGCTTTAACTGAAACCAGAACTTGTTCTAGTTTCAATGCGGCAATGTTGCAGTGCTTATTGGGTTGTCTGATCTTTCTTTTCTTATAGTGAAGAAGCTAGAAAAGTGGTGCAAAGATGGTGATTATAAGTAACTCCTCTAGACGAGCGTCTACAACATTGGAGAAATTGGGAAGCCTTGGGTTTGATCCTTCTCTCTTTGTAGGAGCTGTTACTAGTGTAGAGCTAACACATCAGAGCTTGCAAAGGTGAACCATCATTTTATCATATATTTATCCTTTTTTTTCTTTTAAAAGTAGTGAAAATTCAAAACCATAGAGGGTACAACTTGTTCCATTTCTCATATGATGATGGAGAAACCAGAAAAACATTTGTTTGCCTTTGAAGAAGTCATCTTACCAACTTGATGTGGTTCAGTTTATCAGCTGAAAACTGTTAGAGGACAGGCATCTATGCTTTCAAAAACGTTACCAGTATGGCTGATTTGCATTTATATCAATATGAAGTATATATTCTTCAAATCAACCACTGTATATATTTTGCCTACATTAGTGTATGCGAAAAAAGATCAGATTTGTGTTTGGTAATAATACATTTCACTGTGCAGGTAAATTAAATCTATGTGGTTAAACTACATTCATTATCCTTGTTGATGTATCTACAAGGATAATGACTTATTCTGCATGCTACAGTGAAATAGGAGAGATGATGCTTGGTTTGCAGCGCTAGCAAAGTGTTGCATTCATATGACTTGGAGTGGTCGTGGTGCAATATCTCTTGAGGTACAATGATTGTTAAATTTGAAATCATTCTAGAAATGAAATAGGAAATGATATTGCACATACTGATAAAATGAGTTCATTCTGCACTGTGAAACTGAGTTTGACATTCTCTTGCAGGGACTTGGATTACAAGTTGTGGAAAATGCTGACTTTATTTTGGCCCATGGCGCACTGAAGCCTTGGGGTATCCATCTGGTGATGCAATTCCCATGGAACTGGAAGAACTTGAGAAAATTTTGGAACAATGTGCTGCTACAGCTCATTCCTATGGTGGTTGCCAATCCTGATTTTGTGACTGTTGAGGCTAGAGCTTTGCGTGTAATGCCAGGTAAAACTTGCAGCTTTTACTGAGCACATCCCTGTGGATACACTCACACAATATAGAATCACATATATGAGTTGGACTTACTATATGAATATATGCAGCCTGAATCCTCATATTGTTGGTTATGTGGGCCTCATGGAAATAACTTATTTCATGTTAGGGACTCTGGCTGCCAAATATGAAAAGCTGGGGGGGGGGGTGAAGTGAAATGGATGGGCAAGCCTGATAAGGTGATCTAGTCACATTGGTTTGATTATGTTTACTTCATGTGAACTTTTACCTTGATACATATTTCTGCTGCACTCGACTTACATTATCTCTCGAGGCTGCATCCAAGTATCTAAATCTGCATTAGTTTACGTCTTTTCACAGATCATCTATAAAGCAGTGATGACGTTCGTTGGTGTAGACCCTATTGATTCATATTGCAGCGTGAGACTCTCTTCATCATGATATGACATACTGAAAGGGCTAGAAGGGTTATTTTATTTCTAAAAAAACACACGACAATACTCTTTTTTCTTCGATCATCATTCTAAAATCTCCTCAAATTGCTCTTAATGACATCTGGACAATCTTCATCATCTTTCTCTTAAACATTACTTCTATCGTCGCCCTCACACTATCAAAGCTATTAGATAAGAAAATCACGCAGACAAGTTAGATGATATCTGTTAAATTGGACATGACTGATTGAATTTGAAAAGCTTTAAGGGTATTCTGATGAAATTGAAAGTTTAAGTACTAACATGAAGTTGCATCTAAACTTCATGAGATTAAACTGAATTTAATTCTAATAATTATACATAATTGATTGTCTCGGCAAATAACCGAAAAGAATTGTCTCGAAACGTATTATCATTGTTCTAATAGTCATACTCATAACCATCATTCTGATGCACATGTTAACGCAATATCAATTAGAATCACAAATAATATCAACTTGTTCCGACCTAGGATAATAAGCTACATTCTCAGTGACAAGAGTCTAAGGCCTAAGGAATACGCCTAAGCCTTTCCCTTATTAGCTATTCGCATCGGTTATAACAACCCCCTCCTTCGTCGAGCTCCTTCGTACCTTGAACGTGAGTGCCTTCCCCATTCTTCCAGAAGCGAGTGAATAGAAGCTGAGAGTTGAGGCATGAGGATCTTCGTTCTCGTTCGATCATGTAAGTGGATCCCGCGGATCCTTTCTATATATGCCACCTCGTCTCTGTATGACCCTGTTTCTAAGGGAAGGGGACATGATCAATAGAACCTGGCGGCGTGGCGCCCATTCCTAACCAGTTTCGAAAAGGTTCGCTCATGCTGGAGGGAGCATCCCCACTTAGGTCCGCTAGTTCACGCAAATCCGAAGAAGTTATCACGGACGAGCCACATGCTAGGAAACTTGCACGTGTGGTTCTGGCCGGGCTCTCCTGAGGTATCTAATAACCTTGCTTCTGCTCGCCTCTCACCCCTCCCCCCGGAGCATATAGATCCACCCGATCGATGAACACTTGAACCGGGGCGCGAGAACCAATCCGAGCCCCTTCCCAAACTGCACAAGCTTCTTCCAAAGCATACGGCTTTCTGGATGTAGATGATGATATCTATACAGATGGATCCGGCCACGACATTTGCACATTTAGATGCTACTACCGTACTATCAAGAGGATTAGCTGCCAAAGGTATCTATCCAGCAGTGGATCCTTTAGATTCAACATCAACTATGCTACAACCTCGGATTGTTGGTGAAGAACATTATGAAACTGCGCAAAGAGTTAAAGAAACTTTACAACGTTACAAAGAACTTCAGGACATTATAGCTATCCTTGGGTTGGACGAATTATCCGAAGACGATCGCTTAACCGTAGCAAGAGCACGAAAAATTGAGCGTTTCTTATCACAACCCTTTTTCGTAGCAGAAGTATTTACAGGTTCCCCAGGAAAATATGTTGGTCTAGCAGAAACAATTAGGGGTTTTAAATTGATCCTTTCTGGAGAATTAGATGGTCTTCCTGAGCAGGCCTTTTATTTAGTAGGTAACATCGATGAAGCTACTGCGAAAGCTACAACCTTAGAAACTTAGAAATGGAGAGCTAATTGAAGAAATGACCTTAAATCTTTGTGTGCTGACCCCGAATCGCATTGTTTGGGATTCGGAAGTGAAAGAAATTATTTTATCTACTAATAGTGGACAAATTGGTGTATTACCAAATCACGCGCCTATTGCCACAGCCGTAGATATCGGTATTTTGAGAATACGCCTTAACGACCAATGGTTAACGATGGCTCTGATGGGTGGTTTTGCTAGAATAGGCAATAATGAGATCACGGTTTTAGTAAATGATGCGGAGAAGGGTAGTGACATTAATCCACAAGAAGCTCAACAAACTCTTGAAATTGCGGAAACTAACTTTAGGAAAGCGGAAGGCAAGAGACAAACAATTGAGGCAAATTTAGCTCTCAGACGAGCTAGGACACGAGTCGAGGCTATCAATGTGATGTCATAACTAGTTGATCCGTGCCGAATAAGCAAAATAAGGTGTATAAACAGAAGTCACTCTCTCCTTCCCGGGCCGAGGCCCCCCTCAATGGGTTCTAAGAAAAAACTAATCTTGGCCTAACAAGACCTCTAACATCCTCATCTAAGCAAGATAAAATGCAATCAGGTTACGAAGTAAATCTGTGCAGACCCAAACCAATGAGTGACCAAAGTGCGCAAGACCATCTGCAGCAAAGTTACACTCCCTGTAAACATGCTGAATATATAGTCTTGAATCATAAACACTCGGCTTCTTATGAAGAAAGTTAGACATCATGTACAATGAACCTCTATCTTTAAAAAGAAAGTTTTCGAAATTATAATTATTTATTTTCTATAGTAGTATAACTCTGTAAAATAGCTATTTTGGAAAATCTACAATTTTCTAAAGAATGCAATGAGTTTATTAATGTCTACCATTATCAGAACTAATTAGTAACACATTTGACATATCATAGTAGATTCAGCTTCGTAGTATCGTTACAACTGAACCTATAGAGTTCTACCAGTTTGTTGCAAACCAAATAGAAATACATGGATTTAGATTTAGATTTTAGCTGTTGCAGAATTATGAATGAAAGGGGAAGATGGATTTTGTAAACATGTGTCTGACCAAAACAGGTAAAGAGCAAAACAGACGCACCCGAATCAAGTCCCCTCCATCACTACACACGCTAATAATCAGAACCATCCACACTAGTACAACCCAACTCACTCCTCTCTCTTCATCTTTCTTTCTCTCTCTCTATAAGTCTAAAAAGCATTACCTAAACTTAGGGCTGAGCTTCAGCTTCTCACTGCCTGCCATCACCCCAAACTCCAAGAATAGCAAAAACCCAAATCAGATATATCAAACCAAAAAATGGATGTTGGAGGAGGTCAATCAGGAGACACGGTGATGTCAGAGGCGGGTCCCACCCAGCATCAGCAGCAGGCAGCAGCAGCAGCAGCTCAACAGGGAGCGGCGGAGGCCATTCCGGCGACGCTGAGCCACGGCGGAAGATTCATCCAGTACAATATCTTCGGCAACGTTTTCGAGGTCACGGCCAAGTACAAGCCCCCCATCATGCCCATCGGCAAAGGCGCCTACGGCATCGTCTGGTCTGTCATTTTATCTCCTCCTTCTTCTTCTTTTTCTTCATTTCTGAAACAAAAAGATTGAAACTTTATGTACCCAAGAACAAAAAGATTGAATCTTTATGTGTTTAAGATGAAAAAGATTGAATCTTTGGAAATGGAACAGCTCGGCTTTGAATTCGGAGACGAGCGAGCACGTGGCGATAAAGAAGATTGCGAATGCTTTCGACAACAAGATCGATGCGAAGAGGACACTGAGGGAGATCAAGCTGCTCCGACATATGGATCATGAAAACGTTGTTGCCATTCGGGATATTATCCCTCCACCGCAGAGGAATGTGTTTAATGATGTTTACATTGCGTATGAGCTGATGGACACTGATCTCCATCAGATCATTCGATCCAATCAAGCTCTGTCTGAGGAGCATTGTCAGGTTCTGCTCTCTGTTTCTCTTAGGATCTTTTAACATGTTGCATTTGCTGTAACATGTTGTCTTGTTGCTTTTGTTGCAGAGTAAATATTAGTGCTTTGGCACTTGTTCATGTTTTTTTGTTAGCAATTCAAATTGAAGTGTTATAAAAGATTAGTTCTCTGCAACAATTGTTGTGGAGCTGTTAATTGTTTCGTCTTGTTGCTGGCATTGAGAAAAGATCAATTGGGCACTAATAGTTTTGACTTGTAATCAAGTCATTTGTTGTTTGTTTTCTCGAATTCTTTAGGCAAAACTTGAGGTTATTAAATGAACTTCAAGCTTGTTCTTTTCTCAGCCGGTGCAGTTTGTTTTCCATGGGATGGTGTTCCAATTTCCTGTTTTAATAGATACAGAAGTAGGAGGCAGCCTCTTTAGGGTAATTTTTGTGCTACATGTCCAAGTACTTACCACTTTAGAATATGTTGTCCCCACAAGCACCTGGTGATTCTTAGATCAGTCCTGACTGAGACCACCAGCAGGAAATGACAAGATACAAACTTGGAAGATTGTGTATTTTGACATAAATATGTGTATAAGGATGTCGTTTCTGTGAAATTAGAGGAGCCTTTTATTTCACTTTCTTCTAATTAGCATCTTGTATGTTGAACTAAAACTCTACTGCTTCTATGCTTATGTACTTCAATTTAAGATGTCTTTAGCTAAGGTTGTCCTAATTTCAACATGCTGATTGGCCTATGATCAAATAATTATAGTTTTCTCTATTTACCTGTGCAGTATTTCTTGTACCAGATCCTCCGTGGATTGAAATACATTCACTCCGCAAATGTTTTGCACAGGGACTTGAAGCCAAGCAATCTTCTCCTAAATGCCAACTGTGACTTAAAAATATGTGATTTTGGGCTAGCCCGAGTCACCTCCGAGACTGATTTTATGACGGAGTACGTCGTTACACGATGGTACCGAGCCCCAGAACTATTATTAAACTCTTCCGATTACACTGCAGCTATTGATGTATGGTCAGTCGGTTGTATTTTCATGGAATTGATGGATCGAAAGCCTTTGTTTCCTGGCAGAGATCATGTGCATCAGCTACGTCTGCTCATGGAGGTAAGTTAATTTTGTCCCTTTGTATCTGATTTTACCATGTCTTTAGTCATCTAGTATTGATTAGGACCAGCATTTTGCATCTGTATGTTTTCATTAGATTTGACAGAAGAGACCATTATACAATTAGACTAATTGCATAGAAAGAGTAGTATGAAAATCATGGTTCAGGATCATCAAACAACCTTGTTAGCATCCTTCCATGTCAATATTGTTTTACATTCTGCACAATAAAAGGATCTTTGAAGATAAGCATAACATCTCACATCAATCTGGATTTGATGTTTTATTTGGATTTTGAAATTTCAATTTTCTCAAGTCGTATGTTTGTAGTGTAGATCTCTATGAATCAGCATAATTAATCATCATAAACTCCTTGCAGCTGATTGGCACCCCATCAGAGGCTGAACTGGGATTTTTAAATGAAAATGCTAAGAGATACATTAGGCAACTTCCTCTCTACCGCCGGCAGTCATTTACTGAGAAGTTTCCTCAAGTTCATCCATCAGCTATTGATCTTGTTGAAAAGATGTTGTCATTTGATCCTACAAAGAGAATTACTGGTAAAGTTACCTTTTTCCCCTTTTACATAATAATTACTTTCTGTAATTCAGATCCTTTTTTTGTGTCAGCATAACCAAGCCTTCTACTTAGTGAGTTCTATTCATGTGGTAAATATTATGGATATACTGCCTCTGTGTTATTAGATTATTGAGGGCATCATAGTGTATAGTAGGTTTGCACATGTAATTTTCCACTTTCATTGATTGTGGCGGATGTTGTGTTTTGATATGGATTTCATTTCTTCAGATTATTTTTCTCTTGTCAAAATATATTAAAAAAAATTAGTAAGATTGCAAAAGATATACTCGGCTCATACCTTTTTTTTAAAATATTTCTACCTGCCAAGGGCTATACTAGCCCTCTGATGGGTGATGATTGTTGAAATGTAACAAGAGTACATGACATCATGTGTGTGTGTTTAGGTATATAGTGATTGGTGTTAGCCCTCTGATGGGTGATGACTGTTGAAATGTAACAAGAGTACATGACATCATGTGTGTGTTTAGGTATATAGTGATTGGTGTTAGAAGTTCTGGTGAGAACTTGTTAAATTTTCCAGGGAAGCATATGTTACCGACATTTTAATTTATTTATTTTGGTCTGATATGACATCTTAATTTCATAGAAGCAGTTTTTGTTGCGACCTTGCTTTCGGTATAGCATTGCTGCTCTCATTTTCTATATCAATGTTTTATATGTTACAGTTGAAGATGCACTAGCTCATCCCTACTTAACATCGCTCCACGACATCAGTGATGAACCTGTTTGCATGACTCCCTTCAGCTTCGACTTTGAGCAGCATGCATTGTCTGAGGAACAAATGAAAGAATTAATTTATCGAGAGGCTCTTGCATTTAACCCTGAGTATCAGCAGCATTGAGAAATCATATATTCCTCTTCATTTTGGTTTTCATTAGTGTGTTATCTACGTTCCATGTTCCATCTGTTTGGTGATCGGATTGAATTCTTCCTGTAAATATGTTCCATCCAAAAGTGGAAGGTATTAGATGGGCGTTATTTGATTAACTGGGACGTCTGGAACAATGATAAACTGACAATGATGTTTGTATCAGAAAGCGTTCTGTTTATTTAGTTATTGAATTTAAGTACTGGGATTAATAGTTCTTGAATTAAGCTTGAATAACATCTCCTAGCTGTACTTTTAGTTTCAATTATTATTTATGCTCGCCAGTGCACTCTTTTAGGTGAAGTCTTAGTTTACTGTTTACGTACTATCCCCCGCATCATTCTGGCCAAATTGTCATCACTTTGTCGCCGGGAAAAGCCTCCAACAAAAAAAATAATTGAAGAGTGGCAAACAAAAATGTTACTCGGATCCTCAAATAACTAAATAAACAGCAAAATCATTGGGTACCTGGGGTTCATACTATAAAACAACAGTCATAATTGATTGATAACCTTTGGTGACATGAGTTTTCTCTCACACATCAGGCTTTTATAACAGGTTACATCAATGCTAGTTGTACAACTAAGTGAGATGAATTAAGCAAACTACTGTACCAAAGGAAGCAAATCTCATTGGCCATAAGGCCTCAATATATCTGACTATCTGTGGATAAATAAAGGAGATTCTTACAGGCGAGAAGGAACAAAATGTAAGGGGCAAATGCAACTCATACTAAATCTCCTATTGTAGGAAGATGCACAACAATAGGTCATATAATGGCGCTAGCTCTTGACACTTTCAAAGAATCGTGAAAGTGGAACAGGGCCATCAGCCTCATCACTGTCACTGCTGCTAGAGTGCTTGGTTCTTGACTTGTGCTTCTTTTCCTTTTTTGTTCTCTTAGACCTGGAATTGGATCTTCTTGATTTTCTGTCGTCTTCTTCACTACTAGAATAATCTGACGATGAAGATGAGGAGCTAGACTCTGAGGATCTCCTTCTTGAATGCTGCAAAGATTGAAATGAGAGTTGAGATTTCTGTTCTCTTGATAGATATTTTCCAATTTAAAATAGAGCACTATCTGGACTCATGCTAATTGTCTCCAAAATAATCCATAAACTTTACATACTCAAAGAGAAGCAATAGCTCGTTTTCAGGTTTTCAGATCCTTCTCAGAAGTTTACAAACTCAGGGAACTTCAAATGTTTAAATGTCACCCGGCGACAAATATGATAAATATATTTTTCCAATACTACAAGTCATTATATCGATAATTCATGTAATTTACAAAATTAGAGGATACAACTCCTATCACATCATGAAAAGACCAGTCCAGTACAAGCAGAGACAACTTCATGTCATCCTTTCTCAATTCAAGTTTTTATCTTTTCAATGGAATGCACTATCAAAACACACAACCCACCATGACAGATATGAAAGGCACAACAATAAATAGTAGGGAACAAGCACCTTTCTCTTTCTGTTACTGCGTTTCTTTAAATCTTTATCCTTCTTATCTGCAAGGAAACATTGCCGTTCAGTAAAAGGAACAGTAAAAATAAAGGCTGAGGCTGATATTCCCACTTTGACAACAACCTTTTTTGCGCTCAGACTTGCTACTAGAGTGGTTTCTTCCGTTGGCAAGCTTGCGAGCCCTCTCGGCATCCAGTTGAGCCCTGTATTCTCTCATCATTCTATCGGTATCTTTTTCCAGTTCCCCCTTTCTCAGTTCATCTTCCTAGTACATCAATACACAACTCAGTATATATGATTACGAAGGAATAGAATAGAATAAACGAAAATGAAAATGTACTAGTTACTAAAGTCTACGAATAGTAAACCGATTCTTGCAGCTGAAATAAAAAGAAATAACTGAATCCTAAGAAGACTTCATTCTCGGTCATCCAAGTTTTGAGGGCAAACATCTAGTTATTCTGGGTATTGCTGAGATATATTTAACAACGAAGATTTGTCATCTACAAGCAGTAACTACTACTAGAGGTGGGGTGCAACCACTAATAGTACAGTAGTAACCTGATTTCAGCATGTAAATTGATGCCTGGATGGACTAAGAAGCTATGAAACCAGAAAGTGAGAGAGCAGAGCAGAAGAAGTTACCTTTTGCTTCTTTTTATACTCATCCCAGGTAACTGTGTGGGAAGTTTTGAGGCTAGCCAAACGAGCAGCATGCCACTCTGGTGAATGAAATGAACCATCCACCTGCGACAGTCCTCATCAGTAAGAGTATAGGAAAACAAAACATATCCAAAAAACAATAACATGACTGGATTATTATAGCAAATTCAATAACAGAAACATCACAACTTCACCATTATAATCCATTAACATACAAATGACTATTAAGACTTAATTTCATACTAATGGCCTCAATTGAGCGTCGAAATCCAACTTATCAATGAGCCTAAGCTAACCTCATAATAAAGAAGCTAAATTGTAAACGATGCATTCGCAATTCACGTTGCAAACACCTAAACTATAGTATTGTGAATGAACCTATATCTAAAAAAAGCCATTCAGCAGAGTGAAGTAAGCAATTGGGAAAGAAAGCATCAAAATTTACAAGATAAAACACAAGCAAATCAGTAAAAGAGTAGAAAATTACGAAGTAGTGATTGAAAAAGCAAGATTGAGGAAAAGGGTATGAAAGGGTACAAACCATGCCGTCTTCGACCTCATCAGGGCCAGCAGAGCAGGATCCCAGCCTCGCTCTCTGCATAGCTTTGTAAGCTTGATTCTTCCCCATTCTGGATATCTCAACAACGCAAAACCGAACCCAAACTAGAACTAAGATTACGGACTAGAATAAGAAAAGGTCCATAAAATTAAAGAAGGGATTGGGGATTCAGAATTGGAATCCGAAACAAGGTGAGAGGTTCAGGCAGGCCGATTCAGAATTCTAGATATTAACTTCACGTGTCCAGATCTCATTCGCTACTCAGAATGTCCCATTAAAACCGCCTACACACAACCCTGCCACAATTTGGGCCGGGTTATGTCTTTCGCTCCTCCAAACCAAGTGACACAGTAGCAGAACGAGCAAACTTCATTTTCGATTGGGAGTGTGAAAAGTAATCCCTTCCCCTTTGCTGTGTGTGATCGGTTCCACAGTTTTAACTGGCTCAACGCCACAATGTGTAAACAGCTAAGAATCCACAGCATGCAGTGATAATTGTTAGAATCTTTCACAGTGACACAAGCAGGAAGAAAAGCAGTCCCAATAATATGAGCAAGCAAGCAGTATGTTTTCCCTGTCAGACAATTTTAACTTCTACTCTCCCACCCAGCTCTCCTCTTTACCTTCCACACCCTCATAATCATATTTACTCTGCACCTTTCTCAGCTCAAGGTTTTCTCTTTCCTGTCCATAGGCGGTGAGAAAATGAGTCATATATGGCCTAGTAGGAGTTTGTCAAGTCTGAACTACCATTCTCCATGCTCAAACTGTTCCCTTTCTCCCTCACTGAACTTCACTTCACACCCACCACCATGTAGATTGTAGACCCTCCTCTCCTTCTCCATCTCTCTCTCTCTCTCTGAAACAAACCAAGAACATTCACTCTGCATTTCCAGCTCCAAGAACCAATCACCACCTTCAAATGACACATGTTCTTCTCTCTCTTATCAGTTTCTCCAAAGATTCAAACTTTCAGTAAAAAGGCGCTTCCTTTTTCCAATGGCAGCTCTCACTCTCACTCTGTTCATCTTCCTCCTCCGCTTCACCACCACCACTTGCCACCGCCACCTCCTCCACCAGCCCGTACTCGAATCAAACTCTCCAACTCCATCCTTCTCTCCTCACCCTTCTCCAATTCCCAAAATGCCCTTCTCCTCCGCCTCATCCTCCTCCCCATCGCCGCCCGATAATGACAAGCCATTCTTCCCTTCCATCAAACCCACACCGCCTCCTCCCTCCCCAACAGCCCTCACCTCCTTCCCGGCCAACATTTCCTCCATCCTCTTCCCCCAACCCTCCTCCACCTCCCCCCACAGCCACGTCATCGCCGCCTCCGTCTCCATCACCGCCGTCCTCATCATTGTCTCCGTCGCTACATTTCTCCTCTACCGCCGCCGCCAGAAGCTCGACCCCACTTCAATCGCCGACAAGGCCTCCGGGACCGACAGCCTCCGCCTCTTCCCGCCAAACACCGTCACCTCCGACGGCGTTCACAAGCAGCGCACCACACCCGATAGAACCACCGAGAACTTCCTCTACCTCGGCACATTATCCACCGCTCAAATCACTGACGCCGGAAGCGTCGCCACCACTAGCAATGCCAGCTCCAAGTTCGGAGTTTCTTCTAGCCGCTCCGGCTCGCCGTACCAGAAACTCGACTCGCCGGAGCTTCCGCCGCTTCCGCCGCTGCCCAAGCACAACTTCAGGCGGAGCTACAAGCACGAACTGGGTTCCGACGTTGATGAAGAGGACGATGAGTTCTTTTCTACGAGAGGGTCGTCTTCGAGTCCCAAAAACGTCGCCGGAGAAAGCTCAGATAGAGTGTTCAAAGCTGTAGAAGGCGAAAACCTTGGAAGTAGAAGCTTCAATTCAAGAACTGCATCATACCCATGTTCGAAATCTGCTTCTCCCGCGAGTTCTGTGTCCAACACTGTCTCGCCGCAGCTGAATATAAGTCCCACAAGTTTGAAATCGAACTCGCCGGACTCTGTAATCAATTTCGTGGCACCTTCTCGGCCTGCTCCGATTCCGGTGGCGGTGTCTCGGTCATTGTCCTCCTCGTGTATCTTATCAGAGAGAGTTTCCGGGAATGCCCAGAATTCCCCTGACTTTCTCACACAGATGAAGCAGTCTCTGTTGAGGAATAACAGTGCTCCTAAGCGGTTTGTTCCAATAAGACTGCCTCCGCCGCCTCCTCCGCCACCACCACCGGCGGGGTTTTGGGAAGCTCCGGTGGTGAATGCAGGTCCACCTGATCTTATCACGCCTTCCGGTGATGGTGTGTTTATGGGACCAGTTTTGGCTGGGGAACCGTCAAAGAAGAATGTCATTGAGGAAAAAAGCGAGGAAACTCCTAGGCCAAAGTTGAAGCCTTTACATTGGGACAAAGTTAGGGCCAGCTCAGACCATGCAATGGTCTGGGATCAGTTAAAATCGAGCACCTTTCAGTAAGTGAATAACTGCACTCTTCTTTCCTTTTGTATTAGAAAGACAAATGTTACATTGTTCTAGGAATCTTGCTTTTTAGAGCATAAAGTGTGAATCTTTGCAGGTTGAATGAGGAAATGATCGAGACACTTTTTATAGTGAACAATTCAAGTTTGACACCAAAAGAACATGCTCGGCCGCAAATTCTGCCCTCTCTGAATCAGGAGAACCGTGTGCTGGATCCAAAGAAGTCTCAGAATATTGCAATTTTGTTAAGGGCTCTCAATGTTACCATTGATGAAGTCTGTGAAGCACTCTTGGAAGGTAATTAACGTAAACACTCAATAATACAATAGATGGGTACAAGTTTCTGTAAATGTGTGCGGCATGCCTCACTTCATCCAGTTACTCCTCAGTTTATCCAGTTTTAGTTTTTGGTTTTCAATTAGTAATGCTGCATCTAGCAACGTAGTTTGAGTTTGAAAACTGATATTGATGCATCACGTGTACCCAAGCTATTTTCATGTTTTAGTATTAACTGAAACTTTCAAGCATCACATTTGCTTTCTATCTCTAGAATCCTTCATAATTGCTATATCTGCAAGCAGGTAACTTGGATTCTCTCGGACCAGAACTTCTTGAAAGTTTATTAAAGATGGCTCCAACCAAAGAGGAAGAGCCGAAGCTAAAAGAGTTCAAAGATGAATCACCTTTTAAGCTTGGCCCAGCTGAGAAATTTCTGAAGGCAGTGCTTGATGTACCTTATGCATTTAAGAGGGTGGATGCAATGCTGTACATTGCCAATTTTGATTCAGAAGTAGACTATCTTAATAGGTCTTTTGAGACATTGGAGGTAAATAATTACATGCTCTTCATTGTGCTCTACAATCACATGTTAGGTCCATTTTTCAAATTTCTTGGGTATTAGCCAAAAAGTTTTCTGTTACACAAGTGGTGGTGGTGAGGCTAAGATGAGCTCATTCTCATGAAACAAGTCAAAAGTTGAATAGTGAAAAGAAGGGGTTATGTTTTACTTTTCTTCTTTACTTTGAATTTACATGTAAAGTTTCTGCATATTGACATTTTTTGTAGTCTATAATGTGTTTGATCCTGTTACCCCAGGATTATCCTTAATTGGTGCAGCTTTTCAACCTCCACATAATCAAGACATATAATCTTGAGTTTTTTCATGTGATTACAATCCATGTTCCCCTGCTGTATGTTTTTATCATCTCAAGTAATCTAAATTCTCATGAAACAAGTCAAAAGTTGAATAGTGAAAAGAAGGGGTTATGTTTTACTTTTCTTCTTTACTTTGAATTTACATGTAAAGTTTCTGCATATTGACATTTTTTGTAGTCTATAATGTGTTTGATCCTGTAACCCCAGGATTATCCTTAATTGGTGCAGCTTTTCAACCTCCACATAATCAAGACATATAATCTTGAGTTTTTTCATGTGATTACAATCCATGTTCCCCTGCTGTATGTTTTTATCATCTCAAGTAATCTAAATTCCCTACTATCCAAAGTACAGTATAGTAGTAATGCGTTGGTATTCTTCACTTTTACTTTCAGGCTGCTTGTGAAGAATTGAAGAACAGCAGAATGTTCTATAAGCTTCTCGAAGCAGTGCTCAAGACTGGGAACCGCATGAACGTTGGCACCATCCGTGGCGATGCCCATGCATTCAAGCTCGATACACTTCTCAAGCTGGTAGATGTGAAGGGCACTGATGGAAAAACTACTATGTTGCACTTTGTTGTACAGGAGATCATCAGAGCTGAAGGTTCTCGTCTCTCAGGCGTGAATGAGAATGAAACGGCTGAGAGCAGTCAACAATCTTCTTTCCGGGATGATGTTGAGTTTAGGAAGCTTGGCCTGCAAGTTGTTTCAGGATTGAGTGGGGAGCTCATTAATGTAAAGAAAGCTGCTGGTATGGATTCAGATGTACTGAGCGATGAAGTTGCAAAGATTGCTGGTGGAGTTGCAAAAATAGAAGTTGTTAAACTAATTGAAGGAAGTGCATTGAAGGATAGTAGCCAGAAGTTCTTTGACTCCATGAATGGGTTCTTGAGCAAGGCAAGTGAAGAGATTGTGATGATTCAAGCTCGAGAGAAACTTGCATTCTGTATGGTGAAGGAAATAACAGAATATTTCCATGGGAGCTCAGCTAAAGAAGAAGCTCATCCTTTCCGGATTTTCACAGTGGTGAGGGATTTCCTTTCCATTCTAGATCAGGCATGCAAGGCAGTTGGCAAAGTTAATGAGAGAACCATAGTTGGGTCAGCACGTCAATATCCAATTGCCATGAACCCAACAGTGCCACCAGTTTTTCCAGGACCAAGTACAAAGCAGCATAATGGTTCATCCGAAGATGAAACCTTGTCTTGATCTTAGTTTTCAGTGCTTAGTTACAAATGGATGATAATCTGCGTGGGGTCTGCTGGAGCTGATAAGTTGATTATCTTTTTGGTTCGGCACCTTTCTTGTACTTGTATATACAAACACAATATTTTGGAATCATTTATCATGTGTAATATATAGAGGAAATTAGATCAGACAATAATGTTGTAGTGTTGGCACAATTAATATGATCTAATGTACATTTGATAGTCGTATGTAAGCTTGTGGTTAGTAACTGAAATTTCCCCCCATCCCCTATTGACATGATTTTCAATATATATTAAATGGAGATCAGTAACTGAAAACCCTAATGTGGTGATCATTTATTCACAACAGCTTAACCAAACCCAAAAATTCAAGGAACGTCATTTCGAGATGGGAATCGATGAAAAGAAGTGGAGCTTCAAATAAGAACACAGAATGTGCATAACAAAATCTGCCTCCAAGATTGACAATACTCGAGTAGAGCTGTTTAGCAATTTGATTTTCACTATTAGCCTTCCTCGCAGCAATATGGGAATTCTCTGCATCCATACGTTCAATGACGCGCAGTGCTTCTTCTGTAGTAGGAACAACACTGCGAATCCGGACACCATCTTTTACAGCCTCAGAATGGATAGAAAATGTAAGGTAGAATTTGTTAGACACCTGTTCAGTAGCAGAAATGAACCGAAGTCAAACATAGAAAAGAGTTCTGGATGCAACTTTTCTTTTTCAGTCCCGGGCGTGATTTGGTTAACAGGAGCTGATTTGCCAGTCTTAGAATCACGGTCCACAAATGTGAAGTTTGTTATAAGAGCAACGGAGTCTGATGAAGACTGAGTCCCTGCAAGTCGAGCCTTCCATAGTCATAACAATGTTTTTCATAAGATACCACATTATCAAAACCAGAGATATACAGTTACAAGAAATCACAGTAACAGCTCCCAAGCAATCATGGATGACTTGCCAACCCAAGCAACAGCTCCCACTAGATTGAAATCAATGTCATTACGAATAGGCTTTTCAGAACCATCTTGTCAATTGAAGCGGTCACCAATAGTACAGGCCTTGTTGTGCCATACTCATTGCAACAATGCTGATTCGCAAATAAATATGTCAAATATATAAACAAATAAGGATACCATTTCTAATAGCTGGTGCTAGAAAATTTGATGGATAACTTTAAAAAGCAAATTCTAACAAAATTTGATAACACAAAACCAAATAAAAGTAAGGTAGTAAGGAGTGGTATCATCACCTGCATTGCTGTTCTTGGCTTAAAAAAATTATAGTAAACTACAATTTAGTTATCAACTAAATTTTGATTTATAAATATATCATTTAGACAATATTTACACTTTTAAGGACACAAATTAACAATTTATGATAAGTTGATGTCTACATGTTATTTGTCACTATGTATTTTACCAAATTACCCTTAATGACATTTTTAGGACAAATTGATGTTCACATGTCATCTGTCATTATTTAATTTACCAAACTACCATTCACTACATATTCAATTCTCTGCTGATGCGACACACTGCTACTGCCTGAGTTGAAAAGTGCTACTGTCGAGTTGAAAGGTGCTACTGCCGGGGCTATTGCAATTTTTTTCTGGTAATTCTTTGATGCTGACATGGCGTACTGCTGCTACCGAGTTTAAATGTGCTACTGCCGACACTATTCTATTTTTTTCTGGCAATTCTTTGATGTTGTCGCACTGCTACTACCCGACTCTGCTATTGGTGCACTGCTACTACCATATCCTGATGCTAGAGCGTTGTTTCTGTTAGATCTTGATGCTAGCGCGCGCGCTGCTACTGCCAACTCTAATGCTAGCGACTACATATTCTTCTGTTGCTACTGCTGACTACTGTTGGCTTGCTACTGTTGAATGAACTTGCTAGTATGCATTTCTCTTCACTTCAAAGTTGTTACTGTCTATTACTCTTCACTTCAAAACTGCTATTTATCTACTCCAAAGCTGCTACTATTGAGTTTTACTACTCATCTATAAATTTACCCTTTTAAGTTCAAACAATAGCATAAAATTACACATCCAACAAATCTCAACACCAACCGCAATTAACAACATACCATTCCAACATACCACAATAACAAAAAATTACCATTCCAACAAACCACAGTAGCAGCAAATTACCCTTTCAATCTCAACAATAAAAGTAAAGGACAAAGATCTAGCTTTGATCACCATCACGTCCCTCATAGAAACTCAAATGACAAAGAGGAGATGAGAGAAAACATATAGGATGTATTCTGATCTACACAACTAACCTTCGATCGATGATCTTTTCAATGGGAGCGAATGTCTTCTTAACCACATCGATTGATTTCAGTGGCCCAACCGAAGTACCCTCTATATATGTTACTGCAGAAGCGGTTGGCATGGTGGATCGATGACTGAGTCTACCTTTGGTGGATATGCGTTATGATCGGGTTGTGAACACTGCCATGGAAGGAGTAAAGAGAGAGAGAAGAATGGATTTGACGAAAAAATAATGGATTGAGAAGAAGAATGGATTTGAAAAAGATTAGATATGATAAAAACGGTGGGAGAGAGGAGAGTTAGGGAAGTTAGGGTATTATAGTTAATAATGAAATTTGGATCAGACCTGAGCCAATAAGTTTTGGGTTTGGGCTCATAGAGTAATTTGTATAACAAATTATGAAAGTTAGGTTTTTGTGTTTACAAATTTGGTTTGTTCCTTATATGTAATTTTCTCAAATAATAGCTTTTAGCGGGTCAGGGCCTAACGGACTAGGGCTCTATCAAGAAAAAATTCATATGCTAATTGGGCTTTCAGCAGGTTTGGAGAATTGGTCACGTCTGCGCAGTTGGGCCATGGTGGGCCGAGGCGGGTTGTAGGATGAACCATTTAAAATTCTCGAGTGTGAGGGTTTGGTTTCTATTCAACTCTTGCCTCTCTCGCGCTCGGAAGGAAGAACCCTAAGGGTACGATCTCGAATTCCCTAAAGCTTATTCCAATTCCTTGTTGTTCTTTTCATCTTCCAGATTCTAGGGTTTTCTTCGACTCGAACTTTAGGGTTCTTGAATCTGAGCTAAACTATGGATAGGGCTGATTTTCCAAATTGCGAGGAAAAAATGTGAAAATTTTATTGATTTTTGGGTTGAGCTCTTTTGTTTTTGAGGACTGCAATCATGATTTACCAGAATTTAAGCTCGATGCATTCTAACCTTCATGAGTAAATTGTTGTGTTGCGTTATGTTAAATGGCATCTTTAATCTATTTGGTGTGCGTTAAGATTCTTGTAATACGCTCTTTTAGTGGTGATCTCTGATGGGGTTAGCTTCGGCTTATAGTGTTTGTAGAGCTAGGACAGTGGGGGATATGCGTCGGGTTTAGTGGTAATCTAGTTTCTTTGAAAAGTTTCCAGAACTGTGGCATTCTCTATTGGTATTTGAAACAATGTGTCAGTGTTGTTTGTTGAGTTCTATGCCAGCAAACTCGAATTCTTTGCTTAGATGTGCTTTGCTTCATTGTCAGTTTCATTTAGGCTGTGGGTTTTGTGTTGCCGCCATTGATTCCTATTTTGAGGATTTCACACATGTGAAATGTGCTTCAGTTTATGGATTTCAGCCAATTGATTCTCTCCTTCCATATTGTGTGACTTTCTGTAACTATTTATGTCATTCCTTTAGGTGAAGCAAGTTCAGAGTAATAGTGAAAATGAGCAGTGCAGGAGCAGAGAGAGGATCTGGAACCACAAAAACTCCAGCAGATTTTCTTAAATCAATTCGAGGTCGACCGGTTGTTGTTAAACTGAATTCTGGTGTTGACTATCGAGGTTTGTCTCTCTAATCAATTTTCTGATGTCTTATGTTTACTATTCAACTATTTTAGTATCTGTGTAGTATCTGATACACAGATACGACTTCCTCCTAACGATTTCCATGCGGCAGTTTGCCTTTTTCCATTGATAACTAGAAATGAAAATGATTGCTGTGTACCCTGTAACTTGTGCTCAGCTCTGATGCAGCAAGCATGTGTTACCCATTTTGATGTCTTAAGACTCGTGCAGGTATTCTGGCTTGTCTTGATGGGTATATGAATATAGCCATGGAGCAAACAGAGGAATATGTCAATGGACAGCTGAAAAACAAGTATGGTGATGCTTTTATTCGTGGAAACAATGGTATGGTTGCAGTAATTGTGTTGTCATTTACTTCTATTGTCATTACCTTGGTGAGGTAACTGAAACTCATGTTTTGCTTTCATGCAGTTCTCTACATCAGTACAACAAAGATGACAGTAGCAGATGGGGCATAGTATTATTATTTTTTCAAGCCAGGAAGATCATCTAATATCATGCTTTTTGCAATTATGTTAGTATGTAAGTTTAGTTCGGATTCAAATGAGAATGTACCTAGAACTTTTGTAGTGGATACCTTGTTCAATGTGTTGTGGAATCCATGAAAGAAATCATCTGATGACTAATGCTTAATTGTGTTGCATTCAATTTGTATCCTTAAGGATGATGATGACTATGTTTCTACAGATCTTTAATATGCTTTGTAAATGCGTTTGAGGCACCAATTGGATATCATTTGGGTTTGTGGAAATTTTGTTTCATATGACTAGAACAGGTAGCAGTAGCTCCTCAAAACAAAACAAAACAGGTAGCAGTGGAGTATATACAGTTCTAGT
The DNA here is from genome assembly GCA_951800085.1 of Comarum palustre. Taxonomy (NCBI): domain Eukaryota; kingdom Viridiplantae; phylum Streptophyta; class Magnoliopsida; order Rosales; family Rosaceae; genus Comarum; species Comarum palustre. The sequence continues at coordinate 17,229,050 of OX637590.1, forward strand.
CCCTTGTGTCGATCACTCTCCCATGAATGTCGGTGGCTGTGTATCTCAAAACTAAAATGATCAAAAATCACTTGAAATCCCAGGGCTTTGCAAGAACTGCTGAAGGTATTTAACTCCCATAGGTTACACTCCAAGAGGAATTGAATTAGACTGCAATGTAAAGAGCCAAAATCAACAGCCTTGGATTCTTATTACATTTAGAGGAAAATTCACCATCAGTGCCTGAACTATAGTGGCAAGGCCAATGTGATACCCACACTCTCAAATGTACCAATGTGATGCCTGAACTAACATTTCACTACCGATGAGATGCCAGAAGTCATATTCCGTTAAAGTACCGTCAATTTGATGATGTCATGCTGACGTGGGCTGACAGAAAAGAAGAAATTACTTAAATAACCTCATCATGTTCATCATCACTCTCCTCATACTCTGGTCTCTAACCCTTCTCCTCCTCTACTTCTTGTTCTCCATCCTCCAACAATCCTAGGCCCTCAAATCGTTGAAAAATAAGCCCTCCCTCTTCGCCTCCTTCGGCCCTCCTTCCTACCCCTTCATCGGTTGTCTAATCTCCTTCTACAAAAACCAGCACCGTCTCCTCGACTGGTACACCGACATGTTGTCCACCTCACCATCACAAACCATCGTCGTCAAACGCCTCGGCGTGGGACGACGCATCATTGTGACAGCGAACCCGGCCAATGTGGAGTACATTCTCAAAACCAATTTCTCCAACTTCCCAAAAGGCAAGCCCCTCACGGATTTCCTCGGCGACTTGTTCGGCTGCGGCATATTCAACGCCGACGGCGATCTCTGGTTAACGCAGCGCAAGCTCGCCAGCCATGAGTTTAGCACGAAATCGCTGAGGGGGTTCGTCGTGAAGACTCTGGAGGAGGAAGTAGAGCAGCGACTTGTTCCGCTTCTAGAAGAAGCTGCAGAGAGTCGAAGGGTTTTGGACATGCAAGACGTGTTGAAGAGGTTTTCTTTTGACACGGTTTTATACCTTCATGTTTTGTTATTGCAGAGATAGTTAATGACAAAAGGAAAATCCTTGAAGAAAATGAGGGAAAGGACTACAGGAGTGACTTGTTGTCACGTTTCTTAATGGCGGGGCACGATGAGGAAGTGGTGAGAGATATGGTGATAAGCTTCATACTGGCCGGACGGGACACGACGCCGTCCGCCATGACTTGGCTGTTTTGGTTGCTCAGCAAGCATCCGAGCGTCGAGCAGGAGATTGTGAACGAAGTTGCGACGTACTAAACAATAACACAAGTAGTAGTACAGAGAGTGGTACTGCAGCATTAGGTTTTGAAGAGTTGCAAGCAATGATGTATCTTAGGGCTTGCTTGTGTGAGTCGATGCGGCTCTACCCGCCGGTCCCGTGGGACTCCAAGCATGCCGAGGCCGGGACTGTTTTGCCGGATGGGACTTGGGTTGGGAAAGGGGATAGAGTTACGTATTTTCCTTATGGGATGGGGAGGATGGAGAACAAGAAGTAGAGGAGGAGAAGGGTTAGAGACCAGAGTATGAGGAGAGTGATGATGAACATGATGAGGTTATTTAAGTAATTTCTTCTTTTCTATCAGCCCACGTCAGCATGACATCATCAAATTGACGGCACTTTAACGGAATATGGCTTCTGGCATCTCATCGGTAGTGAAATGTTAGTTCAGGCATCACATTGGTACATTTGAGAGTGTGGGTATCACATTGGCCTTGCCACTATAGTTCAGGCACTAATGGTGAATTTTCCCCTTACATTTATTTTACCAGAATAGGATTCATTGTACATTTTGCTTGTTACACAAGGTCATAATAAACTTGACCGCGGACCAGAGATTGGCCACAGAGCATCCCTTGATGCTAGCACTTTACTCACCAACAGCTTCCACTTAGCCTCGTCTTTCTTGGTCTGCTGCTGCATTTTCTCCTTGAAATGCCTGAAACCACAATTGCAAATTATTATTCCAAGGTTCTAAATCTCAGAAGGAGTTGCACATGCAATTCTGGCATTGACAATATTTGACACAGATCATAACTTGGCGTGGATGATGGCACCATGCAAGTATCTCACAAAAAACTAGCAGCACACGGCACATGAACTACTAGTAGAACACTGAACTGAAGTACCAGAAGTATTGGGTACAACTACAAATAATGTTTTGTATCATCCACAGCCATTCACATTTGTTCAAAAATTTGACTAGTTAATATGATCTGATCAAGTTATCATGCTTACCTACACAAAGGAACCTTGCATGCATCAGGCTGATTGCAAATACGAGAGTGCAGCTCAAGAAGCTGCCACATGCGTTTGCAGTGAACACATCCACCAGGTACCCGGGTTTTACAGCTGGAGAAATGACGAACTAAAGTCTCAAGCCCTTTGCAAGCAGGAAAACCACAAGCAACATGGTTTCCTTTAAACACTTTGTCACGAGGGCCAATTGTCCTACATCCATCCTTGCATATGTGAAGGAGGGCTTCCATCGCCTCATACAGTTGCAAGTATACTTTTTTCTCTTCTTTTTTCTTCAACCTCTCCTCTTTTCCCTGGCACAGAGTCAAATCTAAGAAACCAAAGTTAAGAGAATGAACTGTTCCTGAATTTATAGGATTGAACTACTGAGCACTGATTGATTGTTTGCATTTGCACTCAATTGAATTACATAAGTACGAACATGTTGATAATGCAAAGGGAAACCAAAAAGTGAAGGAAGAAATATGTAAAATGATTCAACAGAAACTTGGCGGAGGCATTCACAGTTATAATATAGAATACTTGAAAAAGAGAGGAGAAACTAACTTACAGAATCTGCATCAACAACAAACTCTAGCAGCTCTTGTTCAAGTGCAGGATTAACTTGTTTCATCACTTTCCAGCCTTCAGTTGAAGATATGGCCTTAAAATCCTTCACAATCATACGTACACAGATCAAAGAGAGCCGTGGTGCATCACATCTCCTTGCCAATTGAAGCACATCGACCACATTTTCTTTGGTAAGCCATCCCTGCTCAAGAAAATTTATACCAACTCTCTTCAGTGACGGAATTGAGTAGCAGTGCGACAAAACCAACAAATGGAGAACATATTTCTTCATCTCTTCCTTTTCATAGCTGCATAGGACAAAATGGAAATATGTTGTAAGAAATAAGGACTAAAATAAGAACTAACAAGCTGATCAGATTACGTAACTTGAACTGACCATGATGAGTAAAGAAAGCGAATGAATGTGTAGACAGCTTCATGAGGTACCCCGGGAATCTTGATGTATCTCATTCCATTTTGCACTTTTGATTGCCGTAGGAAATTACCTAGCACTGGTGATGCAAGAGTCTACACATTCAATAAAACACCCCACCAAAAGGAAGTTAAAATCTATTAGCATCATTATCCATGTCCCACAAATCTCTGGCCAATCCAATGACCCTTTAGGATTTACAAGTAATAAAATTGTTGGTATCGTTCAATTTACTCACCAGCACACTCAAATGAGCTGGAATATACGAATCGCCCTCAGTTATAATATAAGCATCTGCGCCACATCCGTCTTTGAAAAGCTTATCCCATGTATCTATTGTTTCCTTTGGGACAGAGCAACTCTCTGAAAGCCTTTTGATGGATTTGTTTCCTGCATATGCGTTAATAGGAACAGGAGCTGGTTTTGGGATAGTATGGCTATAGGATACAGAAGAAGTCGGGTCTTCCAGCACAGGTATAATATCAGCAGAATACTGTTCCTCCATATGCATATTGAAAGATCCACAAAATAATGACTCTCTTGCCGAGGTTGGCCAAGGTGAGTCAAGAGCAGGAGAAGCCATCATCTACTATGGTTTATCTAAACTAACTACAAAAAGTATGAACAGAAGATCTGCACAAAAAACAACATAATTTCTAAATTAAAGAATATTGCCTTTAATAATTGAAATGAGATTACAAGTGCACAAATTGTATTATGATGAAGCAGAGTATTAGAGCTAGCAGATAATCTGACAAATGATCTATTTATAAGGATGGCCCGAGTAGCATCTCATGGTTAGCTTATACCAACAAAATCCACTCCTGAAGAAATGCCAACAACTTTCAATGGAAGAAACAAGGTAGAGATTTCTTCACTTGACTTGAGTACATGAAATTGGAAAAGAATCAATTCAGCAGCCTTTTTGACTTGTAGGCCAATCAAAAAGTTAACTGGGATTAGGGGAAACTCTAGCATGCCATTATGCGCCCCATCTCAAACTGAAGGTACAGGAAATCCATATGCCCCCAAAGTCATATTACTTGCAAAATTATTACCAACATGGTAAATTAATGCAACTCTGTGTGTTTAAATTAAACTTATGTATTTACGAATAAAGAAACAAATCTAAAAGCCTTTAACTGCAATCAGAATCATGCTGGTTTTGTTCATATTATAGTATGCGTATGTTGAGTTATGGATCGTATACTTGCGTTCATACTGATGTGGAACGTATAACAAACTAAGAATAACAACACATTAGGACATATAATCAGAGAACGATACTCGGTAAATAAACTACGGGGAATATACGGAAGCCTGTTGATATAATAAATAATATTGCACAATGCAGGAAGAAATCTAAACTCGCCCATGCAACTCTGATTCGTTAAATTATTACACCAAGACACAGACCTGAGATCCCAAGTGTGACGTGCACACAACAAGAAAGCCAAATTAATTGTTATTTTCGACATTCCACGTCGTATTATTTTTTGGGAATACTTGCATCAATACCGGTATTGACGCGTACGTGCATACTCTCCTTTATTTACATACTTGTAACAATGTAAATTATAATCTTAGCCGTTCTAAAAAGTTAAATTAACCAATCAAGATCATCTCTGCAAAAAAAATCAATTTGAAAAAAGATCGTTTGCTCATCCAAATGCATCAATCAAATGGACGGCAGTTCATGAGGCTGCTAACTTTCATCATAACTGTCCATTTGATTGAAGCATTTGGTTGAGTAAACGATTATTTTCCAAATTGATTTTTGGGGTATTTGACAATACACCCAATTTACTAAGCCTATTTTAAATTAAACCTACATCTTTACATTCTTTTAAAATACACCCACATATTAATTAGGTTGATTTATTAAAAAAATCTATTTATATTTAATCTTAAAATAGAAGATATTCAAGAATGAAATTGCAAGATTTGCCACTAAACCTTAAACCTTAAACCCTAAACCCTAACCCCTAACCGCTAAACCCTATACCCAAAACCCATTTCCTCCACAAACCCTAACCCCTAAATCCTAAACCCTAACCCCTAACTTAAAACCATATGCCCAAAACTCAATTCTTCTATTTGTAACCTAATTTAAAGGTAGAAAACAAAATGAACATCAGAAGGGTAAAAATGACAGTGACAAAATTGAAATAAATTTAAATTTATGAAATAAAATCTATAAGGCAAACTAAATTATTGTATTGAGTGTAAATTTAAAAACAAAAATTGAAAGGGTTTATTTATTTTTTGGGGTTTTTTCTAATTATCTCTTGATTTTTTGCATATGTGATCTTGATTGGTTAATTAAATTTTTGAACGGATAAGATTATGATTTACATTGCTAAAAATGTGTAAATAAAGAAGAGTATGCACACACGCGTCAATACCGATATTGATGCAAGTATTTTCCTTATTTTTTTCCAACTAAAAATAAAAATCCCATTTCATATCCTTAATTAATATTACGAAAAATAAATGGATAGATAATTAAAACAGGAATACTTGGGTATGAACCGGTTCTGGCAGCTCTTTAAATAACCGGAGAAAGAGTTTACTGGTGTTTTGGTTACCGAGAAAATACCTTTGCTGTCTCTCGAGGCAAAACAACCGAGATTTGTGCCGATCTTGATCACCGGAGAACCACTCTCAATGCCAGAGAACCTCAATCATTGACTGAAACAAACAAATTCAGACAATTTCCAATAAATTTTATGAAAAATTCTCCATCTGAATTGAAACGAAATATATAGCTGATCGAAGACTCGAGAGATTACGTATCTCGAACGCCAGATAAATACAAACATTTATGTGGTGCGATTATATACGTTGAATGCAAGGTTATATATAATCTGGAATTTTGGATTGGTTGGTATGAAATGCAAAAAAGAAGTGGATCGATGAGTTGAAATTGAAGAGAGATAATGAAATGAATTAGAATCACGCGCGGTACCTGAACTGGAGAATGAGAGAGCAGAGCAGAGCAGAGCAGAGAGAATGAAGATGGTGGAGGGAGAGCGACGTGTGCCTAAAATACGAGGGAAATGGCTATTCGCCGTAACACCACCATATATACGCGTCCCTCTCTTCTTGCTTGCCACTAGTCATTTTTCTTGTTAATTTCTCTTCCTTTTTTGTTTTTCCATTTCAATTCCATCCTGCTCTTTCCTTTATATCCAAGTAGCTTAATCTTGTCTTTGATAATTCATGGATATATTAACAAATTGGTGGCATGCCAGCTTTGGTATGAAATGCAACCAATGCTAAGGTAGTTGTTAAAACCGTCGACCATGCCAACTGAACTGCTTGAGCAAGATTCCCTTCAACTTCAATTCGCTTGCCGGTGGATAATGATGTCAAATTAATGTTTGTTAATGTTGACTATGAAATTGACATGGCATGTCAGATATATATATATATACACGGACTAGACATCAATATATATATATAATAAGCTAAAATATCCTATATTTTAATTGTTACGGTGAATGAGAATAATGTGAATAGAGAATCGTGAAATAGATGTACTTTATTCATAGATAGGTACATCTATTTATAGAAGATTACATATGACATATTCTTAAATAACTAGTAAATCTATCTCTATACGGAATATAGATTCCTTATCCTAATTGCATAAGGCCAATACACACATAACAAAATATTCTAGAACATTCCCTCTTATGTCGCGCACCGTTATGTTGGTGATGCTTCAGATATTGTCTCATTAAAAACCTCGTCAAGTAACAAAAACCCTGTGGAAAATCTAAACCTTGATCGTAGGGAAAAAGAGTGCAACACACCAATCATGTGAACTCCCCTTGATGTGTACATTGCTCAGGAGGGGTTGATAGCCGACGCATGCCTATGCTCTTCACATGTTTATCAAATGTAGATTTAGGCAAAAACTTAGTAAATAAATATGTCACGTTTCTTTAAGAACTCATTTGGTTTACTTGAATGTTAAGAAACGTTTGTTGCTGTTGATTGTAGAAGAACTTAGGTGAAATATGCTTCATATTGTCACTTTTAATAAAGTCATGCTTCATCTGCTCAATGCAGGCTACATTATCTTCATACATGTAGGCTTATAAGTTATAGATCTTAATCCACTAGTTCCTCTAATGTGTCCAATGAACAGTTTCATGTAGAGCAATGATCTCTGCATGATTTGAGGATGTTGCCACAGGAGTCTGTTTAGTAGATCTTTAAGATATTGTCGTATTCCTAATGGTGAATACATAACCAGTTTGAGAACGTCCCTTATGTGGATCTGATAAGTATCATGCGTCGGCGAAACCTACTAACATATTGTTTGGAGTCTCGACATAACCAAGGACGGCAGTGGCGTGCACGACATCGGTCCCATGTGCGACGTCAGCGGCGTCCACGGTGGCGGTCCGGTTCCAACTCTGGCCGAGTCCGTGTTCTTCATGTACTGTAAGACTAACTTCGGTCATATTTTCATTTGTGTAGGGAAAGAACAATCCTAGGTCAATGGTGTGTTTAATTAAGATATCGAAATACATTCTTTACACCGGCCCAATGACGTTAGTTTGGCGCTGAGCTAAATCTATCTAACAAATTCACTGAGAAGACAATGTCTGGTCGAGTACACTGAGCTATTTATAATAACGCACCTATTACACTAAAATATGGGACTTCGGCGCCCAATAGCTCTTCATCGTCATCTTTTGGACGGAATGGATCTTTATTGATATCCAGACTTCGACCAATTATGGGAGTGCTAGTCGGATGCAATTTGTTCATGTTAAATCGTCTGAGCATCTTTTAGACATATGCAGATTGGTAGATTAGAATATCACATGCTCGGTGCTCTAGTTCAAGTCCTAGGCAAAATCGAGTCTTCCCAAGGTCCTTCATTTCAAACTCAGATTTAAGATACGGTCTGGTTTCTCTTATCTCTTCAAGAGTGCCGATGATATTCATGTCGTTTACATAGACAGCGACAATAGCGAATCTAAAGCTTATTTTTTTATGAACACGCATGGGCATAGTTCATCGTTCTTGTATCTTTTCTTAATCAAGTAGTCACTTAGACGAGTATACCACATTCACGCAAATTGCTTTAATCTGTAAAGTGAGCGTTGCAATCTTATAGCATACCCACTCCATGGTTTAGAGTCTCCTGAGTTAGGCAATGAAATCCCATCTAGGACTTTCATGTATATCTATGAGTTAAGATCCCATAGAGATAAGCTGTAACTACATCCATAAGCTGCATATCTAGCTTTTCAAACACTACCAAGCTTATGAGGTAGCAGAAAGTAATAATATCCATTACGGAAGAATATGTCTCCTTGTAGTCTATACTAGGGCAATGAAATCCATTTGGGACTTTCATGTATATCTCTGAGTTGAGATCCTCATAGAAATAAGCTGTAACTACATCCATAAGCTGCATATCTAGCTTCTCGGACACTACCAAGCTTATGAGGTAGCAGAAAGTAATAATGTACATTACGGGAGAATATGTCTCCTCGTAGTCTATACTAGGGCATTGTGAGAAACCTTACGCCACAAGGCGAGCTTTGTATTTAAGTACCTCGTTCTTCTCATTATGCTTTCTAACAAAGACCCATTTATATCCTACAAGCTGTACAGTTGGCGGAGTTAGCACTACTGGGCCAAATACCTATCTTTTTGCTTGAGAATCTAGTTCTGCCGGGATATTATCTCTCTATTTTGGCCAATCAACTCTACGTTGGCATTCAACAACGGAGCGCGGTTCGATATCATCGTGCTCTATGATTTCATGAGCTACGGAATATACAAATATGTCGTTGACTTGCATAGATGACAGGTCTATCAATTCATACGTGTTATCATAGCACATGGAGATTTCTATATTTTTTGATGTCGACATTGATCCTGAGGCGTCCCACATGGATTCTAACATCGATTCTAGGACATAGCTATAATTAGAGATAATCTCATGGGAGGGATTCTCCACCAATGATCATGTTATGCCTTAGCAGTCCATTTCTTTCTGGGACGCGTATCCGTCGAACCATGTGGTCTCCCCTTTTTTCTTTGAGAAGCAGTCACGGCCTCCATCCCCCCACCATGGGCGACGACGTCGTTGGTAGCCATACCGAGCCCGGGGAAGGTTGTGCCCTCATTTTGAGGGACTTCAAGCTTTGCAGAAACATTTGCAGCTGATATTTCAGATCTTATCACTCTAGCAACCTCGATAAAGGAGTCAGACATCGAATCTGCTACCTTTTGGAGATTGAGCATTCGTTCCACTTCATTATCAACTTGAGAAGTGTGAGGATCATGATGAGACTGTGAGGAGACAAACGACGACACTTCATGTCATTCCTCATGAACACTTGTGTTCTTATCTCCCCCTAACGGCGGGAAGAGTGTCTCATCAAAGTGACAATCAGTGAATCGTGCCGTGAATAGAACTCTTGTAAAAGGCTCTAGGTATCGAATGATTGTTGGTGACTTATATCCAACATAAATACCCAATCGTCTCTGAGGACCCATTTTTGAACGCAGTGGTGGTGTTATTGGTACATAGACAGCACAACCAAAGATGCGTAGATGCAAAATATCAGGCTCATACCCAGTTACCAACTGGTACGCACTAAAGGTTTGGTGTGTGATGGGTCTGAAACGAATAAGTAAAGCTGCATGTAGTATTGTAAAGCCCCATGATGAAATTGGAAGGTTGGTGCGCATAACTAAAGCTCGAGCGATCATCTGAAATCGTTTAGTGGTAGCTTCTACTAGACCATTTTGAGTGTGCATATAGGGTACTGGATGTTCAACTTCAATCCCTATTGACATGCAATATTCATCAAAAATTTTTGATGTGAACTCTCCAGTATTGTCCAATCGATTAGACTTGATTGGATGATCAGGGTGTCAGCCTTGAGTTTAATGATTTGAGCTAGGAGTTTTGGAAATACAGCGTTGCATGTAGATATCAACGCAACGTGAGTACAACCTTTGGAGGCATCTGTTAGAACCATAAGATACTTAAATAGTCCACAACATGGATGAATCGATCCACATATGTCACCTTGAATCCTATGCAAGAACGATATATTGGCTGTGTTATCTTTAACATATGATGGTCTTGTTGTAATCTTTCCTAAGGAACAAGCTTTGCAAAATGAGCAATGTGCATTGGAAGGAGCCAATGACACACTATGGGAGAGATGACGCGCCTCAGTTGTATGGAAAGGCGGCCGAGCGACATCCTGGATGTCGGAACTGAGCCCGACAAGCACTAATGCCAGCAATGGGCTGCCACCATCAATGGTGGTCACCACCTTGGGGCATGGTAACATGATGTCCCAAACATCGTCGTTTCAATCTAAAGAAGGGATGTCCGTGAGAATTGCGCAAAATCCGGATCATCATCTCTTCCAGGATGACCAAGACGGTCATGCCAAAGCTTGCATGAGTCAGAGTCCCAAAGTTCTTGTTTGGCGACTACATAAGATTCAATAATCTGAATAGTAGTGAGGTAAAGCCCACTAGACTGACTCATAAGTTTCTCTAATGTGCTTTTTCGTCCGCATTCATGAGAAGTAATACACAAAAATTCTTGTCTATTCTCACAATGAGTTTCTAGGTGAAAACTATTAGCGCGTATGTCTTTGAAGCTCAATATGGTTCGATTTTCTTTAGGTGCATAAAACGCATCCGTAACATGGATCAAAGTTCCATAAGACAATAAGAATCGAGCAGATCCACGTCCTCGAATTGCAAGTGAAGATCTAATCATTATTGTCACGGAGGTTGTATAGGTACTAGCTCAATAAAGAGTTGTCGGTTCTTTATGATTGTGTGGGTAGTTCCAATATCTACGAGGCACTCGATCTCTCTAGTAGTCACACCTACAAAAAAGAGTACATATATGAGTAAATAGTTCATTTTGGAGCTATTTAAAAAGGATTGGAAACTACTTATAAGATCATCAATCCCTAGAGTGCAAAAAATTTTCTTTTGCAGGATGACCTGTACGCATTCAAACAGCCATAACTTCTTCGTTAGGTTAGATATAAACGAAAGGTCAATTGTTCTGGAAAATAGACTCGTAGAACTTTCCAGTGATATAAAATAAGCTTTTTAGTTTGTCAGGAGCAGTTCAAAATGCTTGCTTGAAGTAGCTGTCTATGGAGGGACAGATTTGCTGTTTTTGCAGAATTGACATGTGTAAGTTTTTGGAGCTTGCAAGAGGCGTGTAGGCTGATATCTAGGCCATAAGTGACGTGTTTTCTTATCAAAGATGTGACATAAGAAGTCTTCAACATCTAGTAAAAGACGACATTTGGTTTAATAGCGTAGGGAGTTCCAAAATCAAAAGCTTTCGGTAACTCCAAGTGTAATATGACTAGACATGTCTGTGGAGGGTTGGTAGTGCGAGACACACTTAAAACCACTAGCTCCTTAATTTTGGACAATTATAAAACATCACACTATACTTAGATGAGTCTAGTTGATACAATCGATGATGAGTAGAAGACTTAGCCGGAAAACACATGAAGCACACAACCTAACCTTGTAGGTTGTGATTCATGCCATTATGTACAAACTTGTACATGTTATTGTAACTATAAAGGACAAATAGGGATGTTTCGATAAAACAAAATGTCATTCATAAGCACTAATGAAAAATTGAGTACATCAAAAGTTTCAAAATTGAAAAATAACTTAAGCATGGCATTAAGGTGCCTTATTACATAACAAACTTGGTAAAAATAGAAGAGTAAAGACTTTCTAATCAACTACATCAAAGGCGGGTGCATCCATACTAAAATCACGCGCAAAGTCATTAATTTTGAGTTTGACATTTTTGTCAGCATCATTAGTCTCCATTTAGTTAACTTCCAGAGTCTATTTATATTTCTTGTAAGCAGCAACGACCTTTGAGTTCTTATGGCAGTTGCGATGTCAATGGTCAAGAGAACCACATCGGTTACAATGGGGGAGGACAAGTATGCTGTTTGGTGGGATTCTTAGACTTTGGTGCGCCGCCACTAGGGCCAGCAGCACCACCATCTCGTCGCCAGGCATTGGGGCTGCGTTGGTTGCTACCACCAAATCTTTTCTGATTGTTGATGCGTTGAGGAGCTTTCTCATGTGCATATGGATCACGACGTTTTTGTTCTCTATTTTTATGAGCTTTTTCACCATGACCATTATTATAGTTGCTCTCTGGTGCAGTTCGGGGGCGAACATTGTTTTTATCAAGGACCAGATTTCTATTTTGTTCTATCATTAGCTGTGACATTAGATCACTAAAGGTAGTGAGTCTCTTTTGTTGGTGATCATGACGATATTGGTTCATAAACACTTTAGATTGAGTGGGAAAAGTCAAGAACGTCTTTGTGATCATATCATCTTCAGCCTTGTCGACGCCACAAAAACTGAGTTGAGCTTGAAGGTGAAACATGTCGCTATTGAATTCCTCCACAGTTTTGTAGTCTAGTAGGCGTATGTCATCCCATTTAGCCAATAGTATTGGCAGTAGCGTTTCATGAACGTTGCTGAAGCGCTCAGCCAGCGCTGTCTAGAGTTCAAGTGGGTTTGATTTTTTCATATATTGGAAAAGTAGAGTCGGGTACATATGCTGACATAGAAACATTAGTGCTTGTGGCTGTAACTTTTTCTTAGACGGAGCAGCTTTGGGACCATGGTGGATCGTCCCTATGAGATCTCTATCGATGAAAGTCTGTTCAAAAACCGAAACCCACCTAGAGTATTTAATGTCATCGGTAACAAGGACGTCGAATTCAACCCGTGCAGATTCCATTTGCAAAAACAAGAAAAACCAAGGTGTAGCAATTGCAAGACATTGTAAAAAGGTACGATGCTAAATGGTTTGTCCAAATAAATTTTTTCTCAAGGATTCAAAGATCCGAGCTTCTGACAAGGGAGGCAGACCTAAAAAGGTGACCCCGATTAGGGGATTTTAAAAACATGTAATTTTCACAACTCTAAGCATAGAATGGTGTAGAATAAGGGAGGAACCCGATTTATCCTTCCCGAGGTTATTGAACTTGAAAAGAGTTAAGCTTGCTTTGAACTTATCTTAGAATTTGCTTGAAGAGGACTTGAGATGTGGTCTCGGATGGGTCTCGAAATTGGGCGAGATGATCTCAGAGCCGACTGCAGCTGATGAGTGGCCAGGAAGCGGCGGCGGTGCAGAGACGGGCGGAGGAGTCGAGAAAAAGGAATCCGAGGGGGCTTGAAGGCTTTTTTATGTTTTAGGGTTCATGGTTGCTATCAACTCAAGAGCTGCTGATAACGTGATGAAGTAAGAGAATAATGCGAATAGAGAATCGTGAATAAGATGTACTTTATTCATAGATAGGTGTCTCTATTTATAGAGGATTACACATGACATATCCTTAAATAACTAGTAAACCTATCTCTATATGGAATATTGATTTCTTATCCTAATTACCTAAGGCCAAGACACACATAACAAAATCTTCTAGAATAGTTACACCTCTTTTTTCTTTAGTGGAACAATATTTAGTTATCTAGTTATCCCTTATTGGTTGAATATACCAATACTGTAAAATTTGATGAAGCTACCTAATTAGAGCCACTAGTGATTAAATAGCTAGTAAATGGGATTTGATAAAGGGAAAATGACCATTTGCACAAAATAAGAAAAGTCAAACTCCAAATCAATGAATTAAAAAGTCAAATACTCATTTCAATACAAGGTGTACTTAGTAATGCCAAAATACACAAATATTTATTAAATTCATAATAAAATAATATTTTTGAAACAATTTTACCTTTGTTCCTTATATACACTTGGAAAAAATGAGAGAGAAAATATTTTGCCAGAGCCTCTCCGGTCTCCGGTCACCAACCGCCGAACTCCGGTAACCAGACGCTGGAAAATTACTGATAGCCGAAATTTCACCGGATTTTTTTTTTCTATTAAGGACAATAAACTTATAGAAAGTTTACTGGGCTAAATCTATATCAAATTCAAGTCTACTAACCTTAGTGTATTCCAAATCTAAGTCTAAGAACCCTAATATATACTATAAAACCAAATCTATTAACCCTAGTATACTCCAAAATGAAATCTACTAACCCATGTATACAACAAAATCAAGTTTACTAATCCCAATATACTCCAAAATCAAGTCTACTAACACAGTATTTCATCAAATCTAAGTCTACTAACCCAAATATCGACTTTTCCTAGCGTCGGCGTGTAGATAACATGACCAGATCAACTTAGATGCGAAAAATAAAGTTTACTACCCTTAGTAAACTTTTACTAGGGTAGTAAACTCGTGCAGATGAACAAACTCGAGACATTGGTAGCAAATTATAAGCTCACTACCATAATAAACTTTTATTAAAGGTAGTAAACTTTACCATAGGTAGTAAACTTGCAAAACAATATCTCTAAAGCCTATTATACACATTAAAAACAGTGAAAAATCAACTTAGATGCGAAAAATAAAGTTTACTACATTTAGTAAACTTTTACTAGGATAGTAAACTTGAACAGATGAAGGGTTAGAAGAGATATGGTCAAAGAGAGAGAGAGAGAAAAGATGACCATATAGTACTAAAAAAATATTAGATCTGGAGAATTTCATGACTGAAACCCTCTTGGTGGAGGAGGAGACATGGTCAAAGAGAGGGAGAAGAGATGACCTGGAGAATTCCACCACCGAAACCCTCTCGGTAGTCATTCGACAAAGAGATTCTCACTAGACGTGATTGTTGAGAACGACGAGCCCGGCTGTTCGGGTCTTGATGGAAGCGCTCACTCGGAGACCACGTTAGAGCTAGAGATGAACCAGGCCGAGAGAGAGAGAGAGACTTTCAGATCTGATCGAGTTGTCATTCAACAACGAGATGCTCACTGGACGTGATCGATGAGAACAACGAGCCAAGCTGCTCGGGTCTTGATGGAGGCGCTCGCTCGGACACCACGTCGAAGCTGGAGATGAAGCAGGTCGAGAGAGAGACTTTTAGATCTAATCGAGTTGTAATAAGAGAGAGAGGATGAGACGGGCAATCTGTTTGAAATGTGTGATAGAGGAGAGATGAGTACATATATTAGGTTAGAAACACAAAGATAATCTTAATATGATTAATTAGAATGAGCATGTCAAAACTGTTTTTATTGGAATGAACAATCAATCCTTATAATTAATAATATATGATCAATTATTGTTTGATAAATAAGCAAGTTTTGCAGCTCATTGTAGTGAATCAGTTAACACCATATAATTAGTAATGAGCATATGATTAATTAGTAGTTTTTTTGATAACGTACTAATTGGTAGTTTACGTGAGATATTATTGAGAAGAATGATAATATATAAGAGCGGACGGTGTGGATTGACGGATGAAAATTGATGAGCAATGAGTGGATGACACGTGGATGAGTATTATTCTACAAATGACACGTGGATAGAAAAGAAAGAGAAGCAGACGAACAACACGTGGGGGACTTGGACGGCTACAACCTAGAAACAACGACTGAAAAAAGCCAAAAGACAAAGGAAGCTGTCCTGACCCCACACACCTAGATTGCGATCCGCCCTCACTTATCCTAAATATTCATTCTCGATTCTCATCCCATTCCATTTCTAGTAGCAAAAAGCCCAACTTGTACTGCTCTGTGGTGCCTCCAAGCCCAATCAACCCCCTTCCACGTACATTAATAGGCAAAGTCCAACCCAACTAACAGAAGTACGATCTCCATATAGTAATTCAACTAATTAAGCCTAGCTAATTGACAAAGAACATAGCAAAGTAGGGGTGGACGTCTGGACCGGAAGGACCGAAAACCCGGCCTAAAAAACCCAAAAAACCCGACTCATTTCGGGTCTTGTATTTGTAAAAGCGGTCCGGGCCAAAACCCGGTCCGAATACTTCAAAATCGGTTCGAGTTCGGGTTCACAATTTAAAAGGTCTGAAAGCCCGACCTGACCCATTTATGTTACAACTGTCATATGTTTGCTTTTTTAGACTGAAGTCACTGAACTATTTGAATGTTTTTCTGTATTGATAATCATGGATTGAACAATTTGTGTTATGTATTGGTTTGTATGAAACTTGTGTATTATTTAACTCTCTTAAAACTTATACATACTGAACACAATAAGGAAATTTGAGAAATCAGATGGTATATGTAAAGTTGAAGTTTTGGGCCTGAAAAGCCTGAAGCCCAACCCGGCCCGGCCCGCGTCGAGTCACATTTGCTCGGGTTATGATTTCTGAAAACCCGAACCCGGACCGGCCTGATTATTTTGGATTCGAGCTAGGTCCCTGACAATTTTCGGCCCGACTCAGCCCGCGCCCACCCCTAGAGCAAAGAGCAGAGGTTCTTAAGTCCATCAGGTGAAATTTCACTTGGTTGACATGACAACATTATAGCCATCTATTTTAGTCGTGCTTAAAAGTCAAACTAAAATGAGTAACTACGATACTGCCACGTTAGCTTAATGAAATTTTACTGAAGAATTTCCAAACAAAGAGTAGTATATCCCTGAAAGAAATGCCAGATGTAAAACATTCCTAATAACTAGTAACTCAAATGATCTATTCATATATACATATAAGGTGTATAATTGTCAATCTCGTGCCAATGAAAAACCATGAAACAAAACGTATATATCACCTCTAATTTTGTGACGACACAGCTCATGTGTTCCAAGTTACCGTATGTCTATCGATATCATTATTCTTAATTTATTGTGACATTGTGAGTTACATATGTCAGTGACATGCATTTTAATTAATTTGTCGTCAAATAGCAGCTGCTGCCCTAGTCATCGAAAGGCACATTTAAGAAATAATATATGTTAGTGTGTCATGTTCTATAGAGATCAATCAATTACATGGCTAATGCATATCAAATACCTTCTTGAATTGGTTTCTTCATTTGAGATGGATATCCGCGCGGGACAATAATACATAGTCCAATCCTGCCCGTGTTCTAGAGTTGATATAAAATAAAAGGAAGTTTGTCTTGATTAGATTAGATTATATTTATCTAAGTATATATTCAAGTTCATCGATCTCTTGGCTCTTTACGATTACTGCTGATCGATGACCTGCTGCGCTTCGTGCATGTGAGTCGACGGCCGGAAAAGGATAAAACAGTATAGAACACATAGATGATCTAGCAGTCAATCACTGGTCTCGCATGCACTTGCGTCTGATCCAGATCAAGATATTAAATTTTAACGATTACCAAAATATTGATATTCAGAAAAACAGATATTTTGACATAATTTTTAAGAAAATTTCGATAGCAGTAAAAAATTAAGGAAATGAATAGAATTTTAAAGAAAAACTGTCAAGACCCACCCTAGATTAACCCTTTTAACCCAGAGTAAATATTGCAGGGTCCATCTTAAGGGAAAGTTACTTCAAAAATTTCGGCATAACCTCCCTATAAAATTGACAACCCTTATCTACAACAACCCAAAGGAAAACGAACATTTCTAATAAAACAATATCCACCCTCTACTCCTGGAACCATCCTGCTCCCCGATAAACAACATCCGCCACAAGCAACATAAATCTCAAGCACAATTTTTAAAACTAATAACAACAAGTTCAAGGAATTCAGGAGTGTTTAGTCCCTACTACTAAGTTGGAAACAAACACACAATCGCAATATTACAAATTCACTCAAGAAGTTGTCAGAGCTCTAAAGATGATAGAGGGAAGCGAGAAAGATACATAAGTAGGTGTACAGAAACCTACTACAGAAAAATGGGAAGGTGGTAATTATGTCTTGCCTCCTAGCTATGGCCGAGCCGAACACTGCAATCTGGGCATTTTAAAAAACGAAGAGCCCAGGGGAGAAAAATTTAAAACGTTAGTGTGAGTGGACAAAAATAATGTTTAAGTGTAAAATATAACTTTAGTAATGTTCTCCTTTTTTGTCCGAAAAAATCATAAAAGCACGTCTCACTGGGGATACACTCCTAAATAAATAAGAGAAACAATTAACGCCAATCTCATTGGCTTGGAAGAAAAAAACTTACAAAAAAATAGGGGAAGAGGTTTCACCATGACGGAGAGTCTCTCAGACTAGGGTCAAAACCTTTAAGGCTTCTAAGTAATATGACGACCTTTCATGGCAGAGAAGTTCCACCATGAGAGCCTCTCAGGCTAAGGTCGGAACCCTCAAGGGGTGGAGGCCGTATGACTAGCTAGCAACTTTATATATATATATATATATATATATATATATATGACGACCCTTCATGGTGAATAAAATAAACAAATAAGAAAGTCATTATTATATGACTCCTCCCCCGATAATTACATGCATCTCATGTAGGAGGCACGGTTCCTTGACCGTTCTCAAAACTATGGCCATAAATAAGTAAATTCGAAATGTAATCAACATAACATAAATTTCTAGCCGACTAAACAAAGGGGCTCACGGGAGGGGAGCAACTCGTCTTCCTAGCCCCACCGGCTCAACAAGCAATTGAAAAACATGTAAAGTACAATCTTTCAAATGTTGAAGCACGCTTTTTACAATTTTTAGGTCTGCACGTGTAATTTAATTTGGTCAAATTCTCACATCAGAAATCGGTAATTTGATTCGTAATATGATTTGGTCAAATTTCAGAAATTGGGATATGCGGTCCAAAGCCCACTGTCAAGACCCACCCCGAGTTAAACCTTTTTAACCCGAAGTAAGTCATGTAGGGACCACCTCCCAAAGAAGATTCTGCCGAAATTTCAACATAGTCTCCTTTGAAAACCCTTAAGTGGACAACCCTTAACCTACAATAACACCAAAAGAACACTTCTATATAAAACCAACAACCACCCAAAACTCCTGGAGCTATCCTGCTCCCAAAACCAACAGCCTCCACAAGATACACATCTAATTAGTGCATAACAAATCACACCATGTGTTAACACAACAATGTTACACCAGTTCCAAATTTAAATCCTACAGTGGGTTCTAGATCCATAGGAGTTCACCGAAAAATATAAAAACAACCCGATGTGTATCAGAGTGACTAATTTAAGCAGAAGTAGGGAAAATTACAAAGTAGGTTAACCCGGAACCTACTGTTAGATTGAAAAGTGACGGTAACTATGCCTGGTCTCCACGAAAATTAGTTGGATCGTGCACTGCAATCTGAGCATTTAAAACGAAAGGCCCAGGGGAGAAACATTGAAAAATATTAGCGTGAGAGGACAAAAAATCAAATATATAAAGACTAATTTCTTAAATGCTCTTCCTTGGATTTTTCTAAGAAATACCTTATGCATGCAACCATTAGAAAACGAATAAATAAAACATAAAACAATTTTCTTGGCTCAAATCCATTACTAAATATGTAGGGTACCATCACCATAACCACGAGAAAACAACTGACCAGCTCTAATCTACGAGAGGGTCTATTGACCAGCTCAATCGGAGATGGTCCCTTGACCTGCTCTATTCGGGAGGGTCCTTCTAACCAGTTATCATCGAAGAGGGTCGTGACCGGCTCTATCCGGGAAGCTCCTTCCGACCAGCTACCACCGAAGAGGGTCCATGCTAGCTAGTAATACATATAAACATATATATATATTTGAAAATCCTTGAAAACCTTGCGGTAAATAAATCAGAAATCCAAGTCAAAACACCCATGACTTTTCCCCAAATACATTAGATTTAAAAACTTTCCCAAACATCCGAAACCGGTTCCCTGACTTTATTTAAATCATTAAAATCCAAGAGCCAAGTTTCCCTTTTAAAAATAATCCCCCTCCATAACCCAAAATGGTGATAACCATTGAAAACCATAATCCGGAAAAAATCCTTTAAAATCACGGGAAAGGTAGGAACCTCTTTCCCGGCTCACTTATCTTTAAAATATATTAAATTCCTAATTTTCTCCAAAATCACCATAAAATACAACGTGGAGGAAATTTCATAAATAAAGGAGAAACTTAATAAAATCTATTGCATGCATTATATTTAAAAATAAAGGTCCACTCATAAAGATGTCGCTAAGTCTGCCGGCTATGTAAAGGCTGATCAGCTCGAGCTTCCCCACGTCCTGTTCAAAATACACAATTAAGGTCTTAATCCCACAATTAAAGTAAATGGCAACAACAGTAAATATCTACCCTTAACGTTCATCCTTAACCACCTCTAGAAAAAAAAACATGTGGAGTCAGCCTCAAAAACTCCGTTAACGTAAAAACCCTTATTTACACTTTCACTCCTAGCCGGTAATTTTCAAATAACCGGTTGCCATTTAATTATCCAATTCTAAATTCCAAATCTTCAAAAATATGAAACGCATTGAATAAATCTCAAAAAAATAGAAACTGCCCTTCAATGGCTTTCTCTTAATTTTTACCATTTAATAGGCAAGAAAAATTGTCCAAAAGGTGGCGGCAGCCGCCGACAGAAAAATACGGCCGAACTCTGGCCAAACTCCGATTAAGACACATAGTATGTCTACGGATTCGTATTAACGTCCTCTACAACTTTCATGAAAAAATTTTCTCAAATTCTCGACTTAACGAAAAGTCAACCTTGTGACCTCTTACGATAAACAGTTACTACGAAATGGTTAAAGATTAAATTAATTAAGAAGTAACCTACGGTAAATTAGGATCTGACAATTCTCCCCCCATATAAAAATTTCGTTCTCGAAATTACATACCTGTCATGCAAAGAGATGGGGGTACTGCTGCCTCATCCGTGCCTTTGGTTTCCAAGACGCTTCCTCTATCTCGTGACTTCGTCAAAGCACCTTAACTAGGAGAATAGTTTTGTTCCTGAATACCTGCTCCTTCCAATCAAGGATCTTCACCGGCAACTCCTCAAAAGTCAAATCATTTTTCAAATTAACCAGTTGCTCCTGCAACACATGAGATGGATCGGCAATATACTTGCGAAGCATGGACACATGGAAGATATTATGTATCTTCGCTAAATCAGGGGGTAGGTCCAACCGATAAGAAAGTGAGCCAACCATCTCAATAATTTCGTAAGGGTCTATGTACCTTGGGCTAAGCTTCCCCCGCTTGCCAAAACATACAGCCCCCTTCCAAGTGAATAGTTTCAAAAATACCCAATCACCCACCTGAAACTTAAGATCCCTTCTTCGATTATCTGCATGGCTCTTTTGCCTACTCTGAGCTGTCTTTAGCTTGTCCCTAACAACCTTGATCTTCTCATTTGTTTCATGAATCAAGTCAGGACTACACAACTCTCTTTCACCAACTTCATTCCAACACAAAGGTGTACGACACTGCGGTCCATAAAGTGCCTTAAAAGGAGACATACCAATGGTAGAATGATAGCTATTGTTGTAAGCAAACTCCATTAATGCCAAGTTCTTGACTTCTTGTAAACTGCATAGCACACGACCTCAACATATCCTCTAAGTTCTGGATAGTCCTTCCGGACTGCCCGTCGGTCTAGGGATGAAAGGATATGCTGAATTGCAATCTGATGTCCAAAGCTGCTTGTAAAGCTCTCCAAAACCTGGAGGCAAATCTTGGATCCCGATCTGACACTATAGTCTCTGGCACCCCATGAAGTCTCACAATCTCATTAACATACAATTCTGCCAATCTACCCAATGCATACTTCTTGTTCACCGGCAGGAAGTGTGCAGATTTGGTTAGTCGATCAACGATCACCCAAATACCATCATGTCCATCACGGGTACGTGGTAAAATGAAGACAAAATCCATGGCAATGTCATCCCACTTCCAAACAGGAATAGGCAAAGGCTGAAGCAAGCCAACAGGCTTCTGTCTCTCAATCATCACTTGTTGACAAATCAAACATCTACTCACAAAAACCGCAATTTCTCTCTTTTCATGTTCGGCCACCAATAATGGTTCTTTAAAGTCCTGTACATTTTAGTGCTACCAGGATGTGCTGCATACATCGAACTATGAGCTTCCTCCATAATCTCCAGCTTAAATTCCTCATTTCTTTTTGGAACACAAAGTCTGTTCTTAAACATCAATGTTCCATCTTTTCTAACCGAGAAATCGACCATTGTCCCATCAAGTGTCCGCTCAATCAACCGCACTATGGACTGATCGTTATATTGTGTCTCTCGCACTGTATCAATTAAAACTAGCCTCACTAGAAAACTAGCCACCAAAGCTTCAATTTCATCCTCCCAAAGCTCAACACCAGTATCCCGCAACTCGTAGAGAAGCGGAACCCGAACTGCTCTCAAATGAGTCAAAGAGACGGAAGGGTTGCGGCTAAGTGCATCAGCCACTACATTGGCCCTTCCTGGATGATACTCGATAGTAATATCAGAATCTGCAAGTAGCTCCATCCACCTTCTCTACCTCAGATTTAAACCTCTCTAAGTAAACACATAACGGAGGCTCTTGTGATTAGTGAAAATTTGACACTTAACTCCGTAAAGATAGTGTCTCCATATCTTTAGCGCGAAAACTATCGCTGCAAACTCTAGATCATGGGGGGGTAATTTCTTTCGTGTGGTTTCAATTGCCTAGAGGCATAGGCAATAACTCTCTCATGTTGCATTAACACACCAACCAAACCTTGTCTAGAAGCATCATTATAAACTACAAACTCACCACTATCGTCAGGTAGTGCCAAAACTGGAGCACTAACTAAACGGTTCTTTAGTTCTTGAAAACTCTGCTCGCAGTTTTCACACCATTCAAACTTCACACATTTTCTCGTCAATCTAGTAAGAGGAGCCGCAATCTTAGAAAAACCTTCCAAAAAACAATGGTAGTACCTAGCTAGACCCAAGAAAGGGAGAAAGTGAGTTTAAGTTTAGTGAACCTAAACTCCTTACATTGTTCAAATCTACATCTTCAACCAGAAGAGATGCGAAGAAGCTGAGTAGAATACTCAGTAAAAGAAACATTATGTCTGTACAGCTAATCAACGCTCAAGAATTTGAGTATAATGAAATTGAATCTAGTGTGCGAGAAGTATCAGTTCCAAGATTCAAACTCAATGAGATTGATAGGAGATGATTTTTTCTTATGAATTCTCACAGATTCAAGATTCTTGAACTAACAGTTCCTTCCACAGGAGGAGAAACCAACATCTAGTTAATCACTTCAAAAGAAGTAAGTGAAGCATCTTAGAAGAAATATTCCTACATGCATATTGGAGCAGTCTAAGTGAGAATAAAGCTTTTGGCTAGAGATGGTATATACTGTTTCGTCTTATGTGTCTTACAGGACGATAGAATAACAAACTTTAAGAGTAGTCTGTTATGAATAGTAGAAGCTTCTTTATGCAACCAAGCTGCTTATTTCAATGTATTCCCAAACTTTACCACACATCTCAGAGATGTAGCACACTGTCTAAGATTGTGAATCAAGACAGATGAAATTTCCATGAAGAAAGGGATGATGAAGCTTGAAATAGATTATCGAATCTATTATAAACTGATAAGCTCGAATGTAACCCCAAACACCATATTTCTCAATAGCCCCGGGATTACTACATCAATCCTTACCAATCTAAAGAATCATACTGAATAGAAGCATGTTACAAAATGGCATGAAGTAACATTCCCAAGAGAATAGAATCTGACACCTCTAGCTAGATAGGTAGTTATGAGGATAATAAAAGAGTAAAACTGATAATAAAATAGTAATTTTTTTTTAAAAAAATACAAATTAACTGATGCTACAGATAAGGGAAGAGTGCTGAGATGACAAATATTTTTATCTCAATATGAATATGATGTTGAAATGGTTGCAGGTAACAATAATTTCTTACTAGACGCCCTTACAAAAGAAATGACAATGTTTCAAAAAGATGACAGGAATGAAAGATGTAACCTAAGAAACAGAAGACCAGAATCAAGGAAGAATAATCTTTGGAAAAGATATAGGAGCGATGATAAGACTGTAGGTCCTCTCCATGATGGACCAAGTTATCAATTCATCATCATATCTTATGGAGCAGCTGAAACAACTCAAGCAACAGGTCATGACAGGATAAAACCAGCTGATTGAGATAAAAACTTAGAATTCTCCTTGCAAAATGAAATTCAATCCAGAGTATCTGGTAAATAAAAAAAGCTCACTAAGGAGTATTTGTTGTATCTCAAGGATACAACCTCAGCTGATCTGTCTCAAGGTAAAAGACCGGCTAGCCCGTCTCAAACGGAAGACGGTAAAGGCCTATCAAGTCCGTTAATGACTGATGCTTTGCCAAAAAGCAGAATAACCAATTTTAGGGGAAACAGATCGCATATGGTTACAGGAAAAAACTGTTTATGGTCAGTCTTTAAAGATTTTTAAAGAATCAGTTTTTCAGACGAAAAAGTTGTTGGCGTTCAAGTAAAAGATTATCATAGACAATATTCTTTATGCATTCCATGAAGAAAAAGAAGACTATCTGCTTAGAACCCTTGAAGCTCTTATAGAAGAACTGCATGAAATCCATGCAAGAGAGAAGGAAAAGTCTAAGGTAGTATACCTAGAAAATCCAGAAAGCGCTAAGATCCCTATGACAACAATGAAACAGTCCGAATTCCATGAGCATCTGGGAAAAGAAAAGATGTTTCCTCCAACCTTGTCTGCTATTCCTAGTCCTTATTATGAGAGATATCTGGTTAATGTTCAAGCTGATCACCCTCAGAAATAAAAACTGTAGCTAATGGAGAATGAGTTTGTTCATAATCTTTGGACAAAATCTAATGAAGACTTAAAGAGATTCCCATAATTGATAGCTCATACTGTCAAGAACATTAGGCCAGACGGATGTATCCTGAGATTAAAGTTCATATCAACTCCACCAGAATAGATAATGCCAAAAGAACAAATGAATTACATCTCTTCTTATTATTATGTTAGGATAATTCAAGGTCCGATTAAAGGATCAAACAAGACAAGCGAAAATGACAGTCCAAATCAGAGTATTCCATAGTTGAAGGCCATGACAATTATGTGCATCAAAAACATGGTGCGAAGGGATTTTGATTCAAGCCTTTTGGCAAGTGAAAAAAAAAATAATGGTTTCCTGCTATAATCATCCTCCACCAGTGAATTGTGACTTTTTCTCAGCCATCATGAGAATGAAATTGACTGCACCCTAGCTACTACAGAATGACTTGAAAAAGTAGAGAAGGAAAACAAATATAGGATTCCTTATCCATTTTCTTATGATTTGGACTTAGACAGTGAAGAAAAAGATGAAAAAGTATTAGCAGAGGAACAAGAGGACCAAGATTCGTTGCCTGATTATGATTGCACTGATAAAAAATATTACAATACAGTAAACATGATGGAGAAATGAGCGGTGACCGACACATCACGACAAAAGACTTTTCTTTTGTTAAAGTTAGTGCACTCATATAATGAAGAAATGAGCGGTGGCAGACACATCACGATAAAAGACTTTTTTGTTAAAGGTAGTGTGTTCTTCCTTTTGCTACCGACGCATGAAAACAAATAACTTTACTTTTGCATAAGTAAAGTTTGATTCTTCATGTCTCGCACTTTCTCTTAGTTGTATTTAATTCGGGTTTGGAGTCTGTGTGTTATATAAGGAATCTAAAGATTCCGAGAGAAGACATCGTAAAACTTGGAACAGAAGTTGGAAACACTCTCTACATTCCTCTCGAAGTCAGAAAGTCAGAAAAATAGTGTGTGTAAACAGTGTGAAATAAGAGTGTGAGTACTATGTGAAGATTTCAGTCTGTAATCATTATGTGTGATGTGTTTTTATTACAAGTAAGTATTTATACTTGTAATTATAATTATGAGTAGCTAAACACCTTATAGTTGTTTACCCAAGAACGAGGCTCTGAGTTTTATATTTGTAGTTATGTTATGCTACATAAATTCTAGCTTGTGTCCATAATTCCGGCACAAAAATATTTTTGTTTTAAGAACTATTTTACTTTCAGTTTCTAATTTAAATTTTGTATTTAAGATATTTTGCACACTAAAATCTATGAATATTTCACTTTAAGACAGCAGTGATTCGACTAGTATAGTAACCATTTAAACATGAAGTCGTTAGGTGAAGTCTTGACATGTTGAATGCTAGTTCTTAAGTTTTTAGGTGAATATGTTTTAGGTTGTAGAATATCCTAAATACAATTAAAAAATTGAATTTACACTTTTATCCTTAACATGTATGTCATTGATACTAAAAAAAGAGTCTGAGTACTACACTGATCACTTTGTAAGTTCATGTATTATATATATTGACAGGATCCAAGAGTTCAAACTATAAGTTTTAAAAACTCAAATGAAAATGGAAATGAAAACAGGAAATGCTAATTGTGCAGCAGTAGCACATGCTCAACCTTAGAGTCACGTCATTGTATTCCCATTTCCTGTTCAGGGTCACATGAACCCAATGGTTCAGTTCACCAAGCGTCTTGTCTCCAAGGGTCTGAAGGTCACGGTAGTTACTCTCATCTCCGCCATGCATCACTTCCAAGCTGCACCCGAACTATTAAGCTCTGAATTGGGATTCGATGTCGAACTAATTTCGGACGGCTCTGAATCTGTTCACAGACCCGAATCCATTGACGAAACCACCGAGCGTTGCAGAAGGGTGATCAAAACGACTTTAGCCGACCTCATCACCCGAATCCAGAACAAGAGCAAGAGCAAGAAGAACGGTACTTGTACTCTTCATAACGATGATCATCATGATGCTGATGATGCCAGCAGCAATAGCTACTCAGAACTGAAATTCTTGGTGTGTATCACTCAGGTATGCCATGGGCTTTGGATATAGCGCGACATCACGGCATAGATGGAGCTCCATTATTCACAAACTCTGCTGTATACATATCCATCTAGCATCACTTCCAGCAAGGAACACTAAAGATTCCCCCAGATGATGATCGATCCACTACGACGTTATCACTGCCTTCCATGCCATGCCACCACTAGGTTTCGCTGATCTGCCCTCATTTCTCTGTGATTTTGACTCCTATCCAGCTTACTCCAATATCGGAACACTAAAATGGCTCTTCATCTGCACTTTTCATAAGTTGGAAGAGGAGGTAACTAGGTCATTTTAACTTCATTGATTCATCAATATCCATATGTTACACATTGCGGATGGAATTCCGTTCTCGAAGCATTGAGCATTGGAGTGCCAATGGTGACAATGCCACATTGGGCTGATCAAGCGACTAATGCCAAATTTGTTGCGGATGTGTGGAAAGTGGGAGTGAGAGTGAAGACAATGAGAAGGGTGTTGCTATAAAAGAAATAACAAAGTGTATCCAGCAAGTTATGGAAGGTGATGGTGTGTGGTAGTGTACGTGTGGTGGTGTGTGGTGGTATATGGTGGTGGTGATGGTGTGGTGTGTGATGGTGTGGTGTGTGATGGTGTACTTATGGTGGTGATGGTGGGTTGGGGATGGCCGGCAGTGGATTGACGAAGATCGATGGCCGGCGGTGGATTGACGGAGATCGATAGTCGTTTTTTTAATTTTTTTAGATTTAGCGATAGAATATTTTGTCGACTAAGAAGATTATTAATTTGTTTTTATTTTAAAATAATTATGACTATTAGGATCTTAGCAGACTAAACTATTCCATCTGTAAGTTAGGATATTTGCCTACAGAACCTAGTCGATGAACCTTCCGTTGACTAGGTTGTCTCTTAGTCAACGGAATAAATTTTTTCGTCGGCTATTGTCTTCACCGACGCGTGTTAGCCGACGGATCTTAGTCGACAAAATTTCTGTCGGCTAAGATCTTAGAAGACGAAAAATGATTCTTAATAGACTTAATTGTTCTGTCAGCTAAGAGTCATAATCCACTAGTGGATTATGAAGATGAGAAAAAAGCTTCATTAAGATGGAAAGAACTAGCTAAAGAGGCGGTCAATGTTGGAGGAAGTTTTGATAAGAATTGAACATTGAAGAGTTTGCAGCAGAAGTTAATAAAATTTAATTCACTTTAATTATGTGTATATATATATATGTATATATTATCAAATAGTGAATTAGGCGATATTAATTAATCAGCTTCTCATATACAAATGAGCTCACTCTCACATCTCAATGCATGTTCAACACAATATAAGTGAAATTTTTTAACTCCTATTTATTTCTTGCAATGCCAAATTCAAATACAATATATAAAACGAACTAATTATGTTCAAATCATTTGGTACTGTCATTTGGTCATGGTCACTCACCAATAGATTTTAATTTATCGATCGATCCTCTATTTTAAGAAAAAAAAAATAACTGTTCGGTGTGAAAATAGATTTTCTTGAACAACCAGTCTTGAAGCATGCCAGTACCTGTGGGTCAAGCACAACTTTGATCTTGATGCTTGTTCGCCTTCTGACTTCTTTTCAAAATGACTGATGTACGGGCGCTGGTCAAGCGGGCACTCAGATTCTTTACAGACTTATCTGAAGAGCAACTAGAATTTTCCTCCTCTTCTCGTGAAACGGACGTTTCTTACTTAAGCCGGTGTGGTTGAGCAGAGCTATAAACAAAGATTGTTGGGGAGTTCGCCAAAGGAGTCCTTGACAAACTGAGATATTTGCTATAGTTCTCACTCTAACAATGATTTTGCAAGTATTCGCCTACGGATAGGGTTTTATGAAGCGGTGGTGGATTGTTCGCTCACGGATGAGGCTTGGTGAGGTAAATGCAGGAACTGCCGACGGATCAAGCTTTGGTGAATAACAGCGGTGAATGCCTACGAATAGGGCTTTGGTGAGCAAAAAGACCCAATAAATCTTTTTGGTAGAGGTGCTCCGAGGGAGGTTTGTTTTACAGTATATGCAAAAGTTGTTTGTTGATTAATTAATTGGAGATATCCTCTCTGTAAACCATTGACTTTCTTATATAATTAACGCTAGGGTTTGCCATTCCTTGCATATCAAGGTACGTAAACCAGATTCTCTTGATTAACTAGATAATAAATCTTTCGAATGATTATGAAAAAAATCCTCGGTATTCCTGCAAATCAGTCAAGCATGATCTCAAAAAGAAAAAAGAATATGTACAAATACTTTGACCGCATAAATCGGTCTAATGGGCTCGAAAAATCGACATTTGCCGAAAGATATTATTCTGGCTCAAACAATAACTCTAGGAACGACCATATTAAAGTTACCAGGCTAATGAGGAATTGAGGATTGAAAAGAGAGTGAAGGATTTTTAGTTGAAGAAATGAAGTCTTTGATAAAAGTTTGCATTACAAATAGTGTTACTTTCTCACCAGGAGAGTGCAAAAAGACAGCTCATGGATTAGCCAAGTTCATATTGTATGAAAATTAAAATTTATTCTGTATTTAGCATGAGCTAAAGTGACTTATGAAATTGGTGAAAATCGATTCCGATGTTTGTAACCATTCCTTCAACTTATGAATGCTTACTTTTTCTTGATCAGAAAAAAAGGATTGAAAAGAGAGGATATTCTTGGATGCCTGTTCCTCTTATCAACGTCTCGAAATTCATTGGTGAATGGTGAGTACGTACGCACGTGGTGAGTTTGGACTCCGCAAAATGTAGAAGAACAGAACGAATTAATATTCCTGGGGATCGGAGAAAGGATACAAATCATATATAAACAAGCTAAAATTTAGTTGGATGGAGACATTTATCTACCAGTTACATAGCCAATGTATAAATCCCTCTACGGAAAATGATTTGTGTACTTAATAAAACCTAGAATTTATGGCCTTAATATCATGTTAATTTATAAAAATAAATTATCAATTTATCAAATCATGGCGAGTATTAATAGAAGAAAAATACTATATATACAGTATTATCATTTATTAATCTTTTTCCCTAAATTTTTTGTTTTACTTTGATATGTTTTCTTCTTTACTCATTTTACAACGTTTTTAGTCAATCAACGATAGACAATATTTCTTGTAATTAGATTAATCGATATGCACATACATTCTATCAATAGACCGACAATTTTTCATAACAAATTGAAACTCATATTTGTTTTGTAAATTATGTTTATATGCATATAAACAATCTTTTATACATATACAAAATCATAAACATATGTATATAGATACGTAGCGTTACAAGAAATATTTTCTTACAGATATTTTTTTATTTGATTGAATTACCGCTCTTTAATTTGGCATATATTAACGTGCATTAATTTCAAATACAAATTTGTAAGAAACATTCCTTATAAATCTACCTAATTAATGACTGTTATTATTAATTACATAATATTTGATTTCATCACCTAATAAAGATTATTAATATCATTCATTAATTTCTTAAATTGTAAAAGAAAATAAGAAAGATATACCTGGTAATTCGATATTATGATTTGACAAGATATATCATGTGAAATTAAAATAAATATTTTTATATACACATGACACAGGAATTAAGACCATAAATTTTGAGCTTAAGGCCAATAGCACCCCCTTCCAACGGAAAATGACATTCCAACAAACAGTCCGGGCTTTACCATATATGCATGCTACATTGCAATCCCTGGCCTGCTCATCCTCATATCAGTATATATTTTCTCAATCATATACGCAGAAATGTACAGCCATATACACAATTAAGGTCTCCTCGATCTCTAGCTAGCTATATGATTTCCGTCTACTTACGTTGATTGTGTTTGTGATCGCGGCCAAATAATTAAGATTCATACATTGATTGATCGAAGAAATTAGCAGATGGACAAAGCTATTGCTGATTTACGTGTAAGTCCCGCAGTAGTAGTTGAGAATAGTGGTGCTGTTTGTAATGATCAGAGTCACCAGATCTTAGTGTTCCCTTCTCCAGGTCAAGGTCATATGAGCCCAATGATACAATTCTCCAAGCGCCTTGCCTCTAAAGGTGTTCGGGTCACAATGGTCACCACAACCACTTCTAGCAACTCTATACAATTAACCCATAATGCAGATTCATTCAAGGTAGAGGTCATTTCGGATGGCTCCGAACAACTAGATAAAAAAAAGGAAACTATTGAAGAATATCTTGAGCGTTTCAGAAGGGTGACCACACATACATTAGCCAACCTCATCAACAAGATCAAGACCAGTATCAGTACTCCTGGTGCCTCCGATTCGGAACTGGTGCCAAATAATCCAATCAAGCTCTTTGTTTACGATTCATCGCTGCCTTGGCTTTCTGATATAGCGCAACAGCATGGCATAGCTTTCGCTCCATTTTTCACACAGTCGTGTGCAGTAACTGCAATCTACCATCAATTCCATCAAGGAGGGTTCGAGACTGACCCATCATCATCTACGGCGACAATGATATTGCCGTGCTTGCCACCACTAGGAATCAAGGATGTACCTTCTTTACTTTACGACCATGCCAATTCATTCCCTGCTTTGTTCAACTCTTCTCGGGATCAATTCTCTAATTTACCTGAAGCAAAATACCTGCTGTGGAACACTTTCGATGCGTTGGAACATGAGGTACGGTAACTGCTTGATCCATTTGTATGTTTTAATCATGAAATATCAACATTTCTGAACTTGATAAGTTGATCGACTGTTGTCTCTATATAACTAGTCTCTACCGCGTGTTAATGAAATACCAACTTGTATTAGGTATTGGAATGGATGACAAAAACTCTGTCTCGGCCAATAATGACAATAGGACCAACTGTTCCATCGATGTTTTTAGACAAGAGGTTTGAGGATGATCAAGACTATAGTTTCAACCTTTTCAGCCCTAATGTGGATGCATGCATCACGTGGCTAGACTGCCAAGAAATCGGCTCAGTTGTTTATGTATCATTTGGAAGCTACGCTAGCCCAAGCAAGGAGCAAATGGAGGAAATAGCATGGGGTCTGAAGAACAGCAACTACAACATCCTGTGGGTGGTTAAACAATCAGAGAAGGAAAAGCTTCCTATCAATTTCGTGGACGGGATATTAGAGAAAGGCCTTGTTGTGAGTTGGTGTTCACAACTACAAGTTTTGGCACACAAAGCTGTGGGATGCTTTGTTACACACTGCGGATGGAACTCGATACTGGAAGCATTGAGCTTGGGAGTACCAATGGTGGCAATGCCTCAATGGTCTGATCAAACAACCAATGCCAAGTTTGTTGAGGATGTATGGAAAACAGGAGTTAGGGTGAAAGTCAACGAAGAGTTGGGTCTTGCCAAAAAAGATGAAATAGCTTCGTGTATTAAGAAAGTCATGGAGGAGGAGAGTGGGATGGAGATAAGAAAGGCGTCATTAAAGTGGAAGAGACTGGCTAAAGAAGCAGTCGATGAAGGAGGAAGCTCGGATAAGAACATCGATGAACTTGTTGCAAAACTATTGAGTTAGTTTGATTCGTAATGAAATATGTAGCGCGCATCATATAATGAAAAATTCAATAAAATAAATAAAACGTATAATATTATTATGGATAGTTATTGTTGTTAACATGGCCACCGTAGCTGAAAAATACAGAAGCTTTAAGTGAAACAATGACAGAAGAGAAGAGGAAGAAGAGAGAACCTGGAGCAAGATTTTCTGTATTTCAAAAATATCTCAGAATGAATACAAACATCACCACACAAACCTATTTATAGATGGAATAAATCCAAGTATCAATACACTGAAAACAAGAGAATCAAGGAAAAAGAAATCAGCTGCATACAGCTGTCATACACTAGCAACATCACACAAATCGCATGACCTGGTGCTTACAACAGACTGAAGCAACTGAAACCAATTTTGGAGGGAAATAACATAATTGAAAATTTGAAAAATGACTGAAGTAAACGATGGAGTAAAAGCTGGTAAAATCTCTAACACCTCCCCTCAATCTCAGCTTTGGTCAGTAAGTTGAGATTGCCACAATGCTGCTTCAAAATTGGACTATGAAGACCTTTTGTGAATATATCTGCTTTCTGAAACTCAGTAGGAACATAATGCAGAAGTAAATCACTTCTTTAAACTTTTTCACACACAGTGAAAATCATTGTCTAAGTGCTTAATTCTTGGGTGAAACACTATATTGGAGCTTAAAGCAATGGCAGACAGATTATCACACTAACAAAGGAGGAGCTGGAATCTTAAGATGTAAATCACTAAGCAGTTGCCTTAACCAAGATATCTCTGTTGTTGTATTAGCTAGAGCTCTATATTCAGCTTCTGTGGAGCTCCTGGCTACTAACCCTTGCTTCTTAGATTGCCAAGAAACAGGACATCTGCCTATGAATACAACAAATCCTGTTGTTGATCTCCTTTGATTAATATCTCATGCCTAGTTTGCATCACTATAAGATGTGATAAAAGAATTTGCAGAGTCATACATGAAGAACAATCCTTTATGGAGAGTATGCTGCAAATATCTGAGAATCCTTTTGACAGAAGCATAATGAACATCTGTTGGTTGAGACATAAATTGACACACAATATTGACTGCAAAAGCTATGTTAGGTTTTGTCAAAGTTAGATACTGAAGTGCTCCCACAATACTTCTGTATAAAGAAGGATTAGGTAAAAGATTACCCTCAGATTTTAACAACTGAGTGTGAGGTAAACAAGGAGAATTGCAGCCTGTACAAGTATTCATACCAGCTTTTAGAAGCAGATCTTTTGCATACTTTGTTTGAGACATGAGAATTCCAGTTTGTGTACACTCAATTCCAATTCCTAGAAAATAAGATAAAGTACCAAGATCCTTCATCTCAAAAACCCCACTTAATTCTTTAATCACTTCACTAATTCATGTTGTATCAGATCCAGTAATGACAATATCATCAACATACAACAATAGAGCAACAAGACCACTTGTAGAATATTTAATGAATAGGCTAGGATCTGAATGAGTAAACTGAAACCCAAGGGAAGGTAGATAAGCAGTGAATTTTTCATGTCAAGCTCTAGGTGCTTGTTTTAAACCATATAGTGACTTCTTAAGCAAGCAAAACTAGCTAGACTTATATGGATCAACATAACCTTGAGGTTGCTATATATATACTTCTTCTTTTAATTCATAATGAAGAAGAGCATTTTTCACATTCAGCTGTCTAAGTTCCCATCTGTTCATAACAGCAAGAGCTACTATAATTGTCATTGTACTATGGCGAACTACAGGACTAAAAGTCTCTTCATAATCCAAACCTTTCTCTTGACTATACACTTGTGCCACTAGTCTGGCCTTATATCTAGAAATTGTACCATCTGCATTTTTCTATCACCTTATAAATCCACTTGCTGCCAACTATATTCTTATTGGATGGCAAAGGAACAAAATCCCAAGTTCCTTGTTTTTGTAGAGCATTTATTTCTTCAGTCATTGCAGCATCTCATTCGGCTATCACTACCAGGATAACAACTTTAGTCGATAAAAAATTTTCGTTAGCCTTGTCGTGTCTGTTACCAGACACGTAACAATTTAAGAACCCTTTTTGTGTCAATTATAGCATTGGTGAATAGGATTCGATCAATCCGGAGACTTAAGGGCGCTCCTGCATTCATAGTTACTCTAAAAATTAGTACAATTATACAAATTACAGAACAATTATTTACAAGGTACAAATACAAACATTTACAGATTTTTATTTACAAATTTACACATGGTACAAGGTTATAAGGGTGAGGGATTTGGTTTGGTTTCTAACATCCTAAAAACAGAAAAATAAAAACTAACTAATATGTACAATGGTTGGTTCATTCAACATCGCAATTAAGAGATAAACTTGAATCTTAACAACACATCATTATCAAGTTTCATTCCCAATAATCTGAAATCATGCAAAGTTCTTATTCAAAGAAACAATCTCGAAACACACACCTAAAGAGGACATGCATCTCATATAATTTCATCACGTAATTCCAAACAAAGAGAAGTCTAGAACTTAGAATATTTTATGTAAATTGCTACATTTAATATTGAAGAATATTTGTCCACAATAAACATGAATCATTAAGAACTAATGAGGTTGAACGACAACAACATATCCGAGAAGTCGTAACATGCAATCGTTGTAGTTTACGTTTTCAACCATTATTACATAGTTTTCACCACTTTAGATCTTACACTTACTTAAAGAAGCTTAGTACAAATCATGGCAATCGGCTAGCATGCATTCTACCCTTAGTAAATAAACTAAAACGTAAACTTTTAATCAACACGAATCACAAAATCAGATTATTGGAAGAATCATCAACAAGATTTCAACATACTATAAAATTTCGAATCCAAATAACACAATAACAATCGAAACATGCTTCCAAAACTCAAATCTAACATCTGAAACATGCTATTAAATCTACTAAAGAAGTCTAAACAAAAGTAAAGGTAGCGTTTTCACTTTATCGGTCTTCAAGGAAGCTTGATGGCGACAAAGGGATGTTGGGCTTCAATGCTTCAAGTCAGTAACGGTGCTGTCTTCATGGAGAAGTCCTTCAAGGCTTGACAAAACAGATGAACTCGGCAAAGGTGGGGAGGAAGGGCTGATCGAAAATGCTATGTGTCTCTCTAGTTTTTAACGTGAATGAACGAACACTATTTATGATGTAAAGAGCCTCCTTATATAGTGTCATGTCGCCTCCTTGTGTTTTTCTCCACCATTGATTTAAATATGATCCAATGACCACAAATAATAGCACAATTTAATCAAATAATATTCCATATATGTCTTGTGCATTAAGTCTTCGAATTTGGCTTGAAATATGGTCGTATACATTGCTTGTTCTTCAAATGGAATCGGCTGATTATTGCTTGATTGTTGTCGATTTGAATTTGTTTCCTTCTTTGTTTATTTTCGAATTCATGCTTATAATTCCTTCCATATGTATTGCCAACTAATATTCCTGAAAAGGAAGAAGGAAAATCAGAGTTCATCTTGAAAAATTAGACATTTAAATGAAGAAATAAAATGTAGGATTCTCCCTTAATTTGCTTAATTACAAATCAGCATTATCTTCAATCTTTAAGGAATAATTCTATCAAAATTTGCTACCATAATCTTCACATAATTTCGGCCAAATCCTTTGGAAATTTTCGATTTCCATATGTGTATCATCTTCTCTATTTAATGTTCATTCATTCTTTGGCAATTTCCTGAATTTAAGAATAGAAGGTTTCTCAAAAT
Source organism: Comarum palustre (assembly GCA_951800085.1). Lineage (NCBI taxonomy): Eukaryota > Viridiplantae > Streptophyta > Magnoliopsida > Rosales > Rosaceae > Comarum > Comarum palustre. The sequence continues at coordinate 17,265,331 of OX637590.1, forward strand.
GGATTAGGAAAGTAAGAATAAGAAAGTTTCACAAATAGTAAGTTTCCTAAATTTAAATAAGAAAGTTTCTTAAAATGAAATAGACAAGTTTTTCAATTTGAAACAAGAAAGTTTCTTAAATGAGTTATCCTTCTTAATTTGCCGGTTTTAGCTTCATTTTCTACATTTCCGCATTTTTACCTTTACAATCACAAAACATGTTAGAAATGACAATGTTAAGAGAATAACATAACTAAATAGGGTAAAAAATACGTTAATATCGTAGCACTTTGTGTTTCTATCAAGCCTGTTCATCAAATTCGTTACTAAGATCTTAACCGACGAGTTGTCATCGACAAAGACTCGTCGGCTATAACTTTAGCCGACGAAATAAGAGTGGTCGTCGGCTATAGTTTTACACTTAGCTGATGATTTATTTTTCTATTTTTCATCGGTTAAAGTAAGACTAAAGCCGACGAAATAAATTGTCGTCGACCTTAACCTAAGACTTTGACCGACAAAATATTTATATTTCATCGGCTAAAGTATTTAATAAAAAAATTTAAAAAAATAACTATAGCCGATGAAATTTACTATCATTCGTCGGCTAAATATAGAAAAAAAAAATAAAAAATAAAAAAATATAGCCGACGAATTATAGTAACTATCGTCGGCTAAATACTACTATACCTGACGAAATAAGCCATATTTCGTCGGCAAAACCTTGAAAAAAATAAAAAAAATATTATAGCCGACGAATTATGGTAAATTTCGTCGATTATAGTACTTGTTATACTAAAAAACCCCAAAATTTTTAAATTACCCTCTAAGCAAGTTGCAAATTACACAAACAATTTCACATAACCAACAACACCATCAAAAGTGGTCTAAAAATTTTTCATTAAATTATTTATAAATTGTTCATAAACTCATAAAACTATATAAAATCTATATTATCTAAATCTATATTTGCGTCAGGAGGAAGTTGTTGTTGAGGATGTTGCAGCGGCTGAGGTAGGGGAATAGGCGTAGGCATGGGCGAAGCCAGAAGTCCCTGAAGCTGGGCTGCTGAAAACTCTTGCAAGTACTGGAACATCTGCTGCTGCTGCTGTGTCTGCTGGGTGGCATATACTGCCGTATTATACTCCTGTAAAAGGACAGTATAGGCTGTCTGGGCGGCTTGCTGTTCCCGTAGAATCTAAACTTTCGCCTCTAGCTGAGTCGTCCTACTGCTAGTCGAGGCTGCCTTTTTTTGAAATCTGGGAGTGTTCTTCAGTACCCCATCGCCCTTCTTTCCTAGACCACGGCAGTAGAAATTATTTCCTCGCGGTGGGAATGCTATGCTCATGATCCTTGCCCCAACCTTAAGATCTGAAGTGTCGATCCGAGACATGGATTCAGACATGTCTTCCTCCTACGTGTCTGACCATGTTTCTCTCACTATAGCAGTCATCACTTTGTTACTAGCCTGCCTCACCTTCGCCTAATTGGATAGGAAAAAATAATTAATTAATATTTTGAAATATATATATATATATATATATATATATAATTTAAAAAATTTGAAAACGTAAAACGACTTACAATATCTTCCTGGACGTCAGGATATGTTTTCTCGTACGTATAGACGTACTGGTTGACTTCTGGATGTTCCCTGGCCGCCTCGTCCATCAACGATACGAACGGTCTAGAACCAGCATGATGGTTCCTTGTGTTGCGTTGCCGGTTCTGAGCGTTTGACCGGAAAACGGCCTATAAAGGAAAAAAATATTAGTAAAATATTTTAAAACGTACTAATTAATAATAATATAAGAAATTATTATTTTTAATTACCTGTTTATGTCACGCCCCGACCCAAGTTTACCTTCCTAAACTTGGGTTAGAACATGCGGGACTCGTCCCGAGAGAGATTTACTTGAAATCCCCCTTGAGAAAGGATAACCCTCTTTCCAAACCAAATTCAAACAGTCCAAACGATACCGGAATAGACCTCACAGCCGAAGGTTATCCCGTTTTTCTCATTTGGATCTCAAACCAAGCATCTAGAGGACCTAGGGTTCTAATAATATTTGTGACTACACTTGAATCCCGGTCAAGCTGCCTACATACCCTGTCCTCAGGGATCAAGCCACACGTAGCTCTTGTTTTACTAACGTCCTAACCTGACAAATCTCGCTTTTCTAATTTATCAGTCGATCTAATAAAAAGGGTAAAAACGCCTAATGCATACCAAGAATTTAACCTCCCGTTGAGGTAATTACTGATGAACTATTTTTTCCGCGATTCTCCCTAACATTCCATCGAGCATGAAAACAACATCCACATCCAAACACATAAACATGAAATACAAACAATCACAGAAATATATAAAGCCCCCAAGGGCATAAAGGTAAAACCACTCTAAGATACCCTTGTAGTTAACTTAAATTCTCAAGGGTAGTGTTGTCAATTCACTCTTTATAGTTGTCTGGTAAATAAGCTAAGCTGATAGGGGTATTTTAGAAATTTCAGCCCTAATGGCAACCCTTGTAAATAGACAAAACAATCAGGGGCAGTATGATCTTTTTAACCTCAGTGGCAGCCCCGTAAATATACAAATCTGTTAGGGGCATTTTAAGTGTTTCTGCCCTAGTGGCAATCCGGTAAATAACTCAAACCACCAGGGGTATTCTAGGAATTTTAACCATAGTGGCACCTCTGTAAATACCCCAAACTGTCAGGGGCAGTTTTGACATTCTACCACTCGGTAAAACAGTAAAAAGGGAGTTTTACCGCGATAAAAACCAGGGTTTTTACCCTTGATTTTCCGATCGGCTGGTTCGCCGAAAAACGAAGCTTTTCCGGTCAAACCAGCTTCCATCACCTGCAAATCTACCTTCTAAACAACCTAGACTATCCAACAACACCACAACACGAGAGAAAGTCGAGCTTTTCTTACCCTAACCTGTGCGTCTGAAATTCCAGTGATTCTCCTCCGACGGAGCTCCGCTGAGCTCCTGCTCCCTCCTCCACGCTTCTGGGCAACTCTTGGTGCTGCCAGGATGTCCCAAGCCCTCCCTCTCACCTGGTTCTGCCTCGAGTCAGAGAGGGCAGTTCTCCCCCTCTCTCTCCTCTGCTGGACATTACCACGACGGCGTTGACTCATCTGGTGGTCAGGAAATGATTGCCGGAGCTTGACGAACGTGGTGGTGGCGACGGTAAGGCAGCACATGCGCCGGCGAGGCTCGCCTGGGCAGTCTCCGCCGAGGAGAGAGAAAGAGAGCGAGAGAGTGATCGAGGGAGGAAGAGAGAGATCGAGGTCAACGCCCCTATATATAAACGAAGTCAACGGTCCAAATTTGATCTTAATGAAATCAACTGCCCAGATCAACCAATAAATAGTTACCATGAACAGTAAATAAATATTTTGCTATTTATTTTTACCGCACGGTAACAACACTTTATCCCGCATAACTTTCGCATACGAACTCCGATTAAAGCGTAGGATATACCCACGGGTTCGTATTAACGTCCTCTACAACTTTCTCGAAGGAAACCTCCTCAAATTCTCGACTTATCATAAAGTCATCTTTTACGGTAAAGTAATTAACATTTATTACTTCCTTAAATAGGATAATTTCATGTTAAACAGCCCGTAGCTCCTGAAAATATTCTAAACATACCGGAAGACTCGTATTAACATAATCTACCCCTCGGGACATTAATTCTATTTTCTCCCAAAACCAATAATATCTCGATATTAAACTCGAATATTAGTTTCAGGGAAAGTTAAAAGTGTGGGGTGTTACAGTTTATGAGGGTTGTTGAATTCTGATATCAGAAGCCAACGCCACTCGTACTTCCTGAACTAGAACTCAAGGGGGTACCAGAACGTGCGTTCCCATGCGTAGTCCAGTGGGTCCGCAACTCGTTCTTCCACTCCTTGTACCTATAGATACCACAAAAAATTATAAATATTATTAATTACACATATAATTTTTTTATTAACTTTCCAACGTACCATCCCCCATGCACAACGTCCGCCCAGGTGTTCCTCAGTTGCTGGGGAACGTCAAACCACACCTGCATTAAAACGTTTATTAGTTTAGTTTTTCATAAATCAACAATATAATACTCAATATTAATTATGAATTTTTTAAACTTATCGATATTGCGTTGTGGACCATGTCCTTAACCTCCTGTGGGACCTCGCCTTAATAACATTGAGACTTTATCCCTAATGAGCGCTCCCACGTGACCGGAGTACATCCTCGTCTTCCCGCCCGGTACTACGTTGTCATCCCCGTCAGTGTCGATGACGAACCTTCCCGAGGTACTCACGGTCTTCTCGAGAGCCTTTCCTGTGACGGGACCTCTCTTCTTCCTTGTCGGTTTGGCTCCGACGGTGCCTATCACAAATTTATTATTAATAAATTATTTTTATTATGACATTATAAGTAAACAAATTATTTATATTTCATTACATGAGGGTGGACGCGACAGATTCTGACTCTGTCGCCGATGATGATACCCTCGCAGAAATAAGATCCGTACCAAAAGGCACGAACTGGTACGCCGCTGATGGGTTCACCTGCGGGGGCAATGAATAAATCGGTGCCCCTGAGTTATCAACTGCAGGTAATGCCAGTATCAACCGTAGAAGGTAGAGTAGACGCGGCGGCATCTGTACCCCGGATGATCCACCCTCTGAAACAGTAGGGCCCGGAGTCGGTGCCATGTGTATATCATGTATACGTGGTGCACACACCTCCGCCTGAGTCGGAGGCCACAGCTACCTCGAGGATTGAGGGACTCTCAGCTGTCTCGAGGAGTGAGGGGCGCCCGGTTGCCTCCAGGAATGGGTGGCCCCTAGCTGCCTCAAGGAATGTGTGGCCCTCGGCTGTCTGGAAGAATGGGTGACGCCCGGCTGCCTCTGTGTCGGCTCTAGAATGAACGCACGTCGGGTTGTCGAAACGACGCTTGAGGGTTGCTAGATGTTCCTTCAGACGATTCGGACCTTTGGCCCTTTGAACCCTTTGTTTTACAGAACAAGCCTTTCATCCTGTTTAAAATATTAATTTATTAAATTATTTGAATTTTTTTATTTTAATTAACACTTGTTATCAATATATTATCAATATGTATCAATATATTAATAAAATTATATGAATATATATAGGAACAATTAATAATAATTCATAGAATTTCTACAATTAATATTTTAATTTTAATTTCAAAATTTTTAATTTCAATTAAAACTGTTAAAACCCTCAATTTAATTTAAACATTTTTTATTTCAATTTCTAATATCAATTTCAATTTTTACAAAACCCAAATCTAAATCTACAACAACATTATCAATTTCAATAATAATAATCCATAATATTAATATTTCAACATATACACATATACATATATAACAACATTTACATAAAAACCAATATATACATCAATAATTTAAAATAATTATTAATAATTCAATTTACATTAGAGAGATTGAAATATGTACTTGAGGAGGAGGGTTTGGAGGTGAGGAGGGATGTGGAGGCGAAGGAGAAGGGGTTTTGAGTGGTGGAGGCGAGGAGGAGAGTTTTTTTTTAAATTTAGGGTTTCAACTGTTTCGGTCGAGACTGGGTTTTGGATAAATAGACTGGACTTTAGCCGACGACATAAGAAACTCATCGGCTATAATCATGAAATTCGTCGGCTATATTTATTTACTTATAACAGACGTATTTATTGAAAATTCGTCGGCTATAATCTTTTTTATATTTATTTCCAATTTATGTGTTTACTTATCTTTTTATTTATTTAACTATAGCCGACAAAATTTTAATAACTTCGTCAGCTATAATCATTTTATAATATATTTATATAATTAATTTCCAATTTGTGTGTTTAAAAAAATCCGACCGTCAGACATTATTGTTATGTTGAACTATGTGTATTGGTAAATTTTCATCAAGATACAACAACGTTAAGGACTCGATCCGGACGGCCAATCCTGTAAGTCAAATCCATAAACGCAAAGAAACGGTAATTTGACCGTCTAAATTACATATTTTGCTCGGACCTTCAACTGCAAATAGTTTCAAATCGATGAGATGAGACCAGTGGTATAAAATTTTTATGAAAAATAACCACCGGAGAGAGGGCTACCTCTAGGGAGAAAGAATGAAAAAATGCATTCACCGCAACTATCGGCACCGAAACTTTATCAGAATCACGTGATTTTTCAACCGTAGACATATTTCATCGTTTCAGTCATATCTTATTTCACTACTTTTTTCGTTTGAAGCTTTTACGTATAGTTTGTTTTTGAAACGAAACATTTACTAAACACTTGGTAAAGAAGTTATTCAACATTAGTAGACATGTTATGATTGTGATGATCAATCCTTATGAAACAAAAATCTAACCGTCAGATATCATCATTATGTTGAAATATGTGTATGGGTAAATTTTCAACTTGATCCGACAACGTTAAGGACTCGATTCAGACGGTCAATCTCATAAATCAAACCCTTAAACGCTCCGTAACGGTAATTTGACCGTCTAAATTACTTATTTTACCCGGACTTTCAACTACAAATAGTTTCAAATAAATAAGACCCAACCATAGGTATAAAATTATTATTTTATTTAACTATAACCGACAAAACATTAGGATATTCGTCAGCTATAATATAAGGTTTAGGGTTTATGGTTTATCCTACGAAATATTAGGTTATTCGTCGGGCAAGATTGTTTTAGCTGATGAAACATGATATAATTCATCAGCTAAAAATATCTTAGCCGACGAAATATAACCTATTTCGTCAGTTAAAACTGAAAAATACATAAAAACAGGTTGTTTAATACGATACCAATTTCCTGTTCATATATCACTAAAATTAAACAAAATTATGAATTCAACAGCGTAGCATATAAAGCACACATCAATTTGTATTACAAATTCAAACTAAGGCTCGTAATCGGAATCATCAGATGAGTCTTCTTCGGTGTCATAATTAATTTCTGACAATCTATGCATTTTCTAATCACAAGTCTTTGTCTGTTTTTTGATTTGGATCAACATCAATAAGCCTTGCGTCTAAATCACGAATTCGAACCGAATGACTCGCTTTAAAATTATTAAGGCGAATTGTAGAGGAGTCAAGAATATTTATTGCGTTGGGCTCTTGATACGTAACATCTTCTTCCTCGTCTTCGGTCTCTCCAAGTGTAGCCGCCCGGTAAATGTTTCGAGGGTGCATAAGGTTGACTACTTTCATCGCGACACCCTTAACAAGGTCATCAAGATAAAATACTTGTTTTACCGATATGACAAAAACGAACGGATCATCTTCATAACAGCCTGTAACAGTGTTCACCGATAACATCTCATACTGATCGATACATTAATATCAAGATTAAAAACACTATTTTAGTACTGCCTTCGGCAAGGTTCAGAGTGAAGACAGCAGGATCCAAATAAGATGCATCAAAAATGGCTAATAGAAAATTAAAATATAATTGCATATCAAACCCACATATGGGAACTATCTCAACTAGCATTTCAGTTCTGGTCCTCAAGCATCCAAATAACTGTTTACATGGGCATAAGCAAAGAATCTAACCTTGATCATTTCTTCCTGCATTTCTAAGTACTCCAACTTCCTCCTTTCAGAAACAGAATCTTCAGATGGCAATGATGTAACATTAATAGTATCCACCACTTCATCTGGCATAGAAGTCAGCGTAGCTCAAACAGCTTCCTCTGGCTTCAATTTTCCAGACACGTAGAAGGCTCTGAATCAAGCATATCAAATAAAGACCAAGTTAGACAAGCTCTCCTCTCAAGATTAACATGAATGATCCAGGAAAAGAAAATGTGAAGGGGGCTACTCAGTTTATGGAGCTTAAGAATACCTGGAAAGGATCAAAAGCGAGGATGGCATGGAGTGATTGAGAGACAAATCCAACCAGTCACGAAGCTACATAGAGACAGTAATGACTTCATGAGCATGCAGAAACCTTTATGATCACAACTTATGGAACTGCAAAATAGTTCCAAAAACAGATCTGCCAACCATCTAAGCATAGTATACCTGCTGACGCATTTCTTCCACAGAACGCAATCCAAGCATACCTCGCTCCCTGCACTCCTCACGGAGCTCAGCTTCTGAAAGTGACCCGACATCCTCTGCTTGAATTAACTTATCATCAGCTTTAATCCTGATAATAACGAAAGAAGAAAAGAATATGTTGATAGGAATTCCGACCCAGACAAAAGAGAATCCTTATTTGCTTATGGCTTTTAACAGAAAAGATGGTGAAGTGATGCATGAGTTCATTTGTTACTTCCCTTTCTGGTCACTATTAGCTATTTTAAGCACAACTAGGATAACAGCAATTTGGAGAGATTCATTATGTTCACAGCAAGAACTGTTTACCGAATCACTCAAGATAGTATAGTCTCGTCTCTAGAGGACGACTGGATTTCTTATGGTAACAAGATTATGAAGAGATATTTCAAAAAAAGAAGAGTAAATGATTTTCAAAAGCAGTTTTCGGAGATAATATTACCAATACACATAAATAGGATTGCAAAGGATAAATAACAAACTGTGTGAGGTACCAAGATAAGTATGTGTTCTCCAACTCCTATCTATTGAAAAAGGAGAAACAAATCCCCTTTTCTCTTCTTATTTCTCTTATCAGAAATCCCTCGCATAGAAAGTCTGATTTAGTACATAGGAAAAGCTATGACAAAATGACTGGTATGAGATAGCAGATATGTTGAGACCATCCACCACCATCTAGCTATTAAAAATGGAGCATTGCCCAGCATTAAGAACCTAATATATATAACTTCAGATTCGAACAACTTTCAAATTCTTGTCCAATGCAAAACAAAAGCAAACAATATAACCACACACAGACATATCTTACCGACTGAGTCTTTTCCGGAGCATATATCTCAAATATGCATCTGTACCGTAAGGGCTTATTCCCATATATTTGCACATAATGACTAAACGGGGCCTGAAAGCAAGAGGAAACAGAAACAGTTAATAGCAGAATCACAAGCCCATTACAAGTGAAGCAGTAACTAAATAGTGTTAAATGAATACCAGCTGATGTTATCAAGGGTAAGTTCATCATTAAACAACTTGGCAAACCCCAAAATCTCCTCATTAGAGACCCCTGCACCCGTTCTCAGCTGCAGTTGCAGATAGTACGGTACATAAACAGAATATATAGGAGGACACTTGGAAACTGAACTATTGAAACATGAATCTTCACCCTGTTTAAAAACTCATCAAGATCTTCTGTTTGTTTGATTTCTCCACTCCTTGAGTTTTGAACTTCCTTTGCCATTTCTTTGGCCGTGTCCTGAAGAAAGCATACTCTATTCTTGCCTTTAGCGCCTTTTCATTGCTTCTTACACATTGAAAATTCAGTTGAACTCAAACACAAAAACATGCACACTATTACAAAAGTTGGGCAAACATAAACATGCACATTAACAAATACACAATAAGTTCCACATGAGTCTCCAAAAAAATAAAGACTATCAGTACCTCTTCTTTCAATTTGTCCTGAAAGGTTGAAGGCAACATGTTGGGAAACAATTTGAGGAACACAGGCAGCAAAAACTCCATGAATGGAACAATGATAAACACAGCGAATGGAACTAGCCGAAAGATATCGGCTGTGGTACGCGTCAGCTGTTGCCTCTCCCTCCTCGAAAGTCTTGCCACCCGCAAGCTTGAGCAGCAGCCTCGAACAGATCTTGAAATCTTTTCCCAGCAGCTTAAACCCAGCCAGTAATGCTGCAAAGTTGACACAATCTCCTTCCAATGTGTAAGCTTATTAGCTAATTCGAGAACTCGAAATCAACCATCATCCTAATCAACAATTAAAACTTGAAAACAAAGCGAACCTGCTCATGGAAGCCACAGCTCTAAGACCTGGACCGATCCCCAAAAAAGTGGCCACAACTTTCTTCAACATTTTGGAGACCGTGTGGGACTCCTGGAGCTTCTTCGCCTTGGCGGTTGTGCTGAGGCCTTGCACGGCTTGATCACAATCCTCGGGAGAAGCTTGCTTTCTCTTCTCGCCGACGCGGCGGTCATCGTCGAGCTGGGGCTTGGCGGGCGCGGCGGCGGCGGTGGTGACAGAACGAACGGACTGAGCTATCCACCGGACTCAGATTTGGGAGGAGGCGCGTAGAGTTTCGATGTTTCTATAAGACAGAGAGAGCGCGCGAGGGCGGGTTTAAGTTGGGGCTTTTATGATTTTTTCTGCTACGGAAATAATTGAAAACGAACGACTTTCTGTTCCAAAATTTCAGACCGTATAAAAGATAGGATATTCTTTATCACCCATGTCCTATTAGAGATGGTTATGAATCATCGACCACGCCTTAGGGCGGTGTTTAATTTACAAACAACAGATTTATCATGGATGGAATACTCCATAGATCATACAATCAGGGTATAGTTGATTTATATCCAATCCCACCATTTCCATATGAACTTTATCATCAAGCAACTCTGCGGGGGAAGCTAAACATAGATGATCATCACTGGGGGCAAAACATGGGATATGATTAAGTTCAAAGCTTAGAATTCATACTCTACCAGTCTCAACTCCAAAGTAAAATTAAAACATCCGGATATTTGAATGTTCACTAACAAAAGAAAATAAGAACATCAAGATGCATAGAAACTTATTTCTTCTTGGCAGCATCACCAGCCTTGGTCTGCACAGAACAATTACAAATATACATAAGAACAAAAGTTGCTGAAAACCAGTAAAACCATTAACACATGCCAAGTGTGACCTTTGAGTTCTAGGCTTTACCAATAGCTAGATTAAAATCCAGAATATAACGATTGTGCTAGGAGCCATCCAGCAAAAACTGAAACCAATATTTCTTACCTTCTTGACACCACGGATCTTCTTGGCTCTGTTCTTCCTTTCCTTGATTTGCTTCCTTGACTTTGCTACCTTAGTGTCCAGACCATTCTGCACAAGTAGCCACATAATGAGAGCTAGAGGGAGAGACTGTCTTAAACTTTTAAGATCAAATGCGTTACAGGCCAATCCAAATATAGATTCCTTGAATAATACGTATGAAATGACTGAAAGATGCTTTGGTATCATTAATTGACCTATAACCACTGATATGTCACAGAAGCATTAACAATACACAGCTAATGCTCTTAATGAGCTAACAAAAGTCATCATACATGAGAGGCATTAGAGAATCAAACTAGACTAAGGGCTGACAGAGAGTAGAAGAACCACTCTTCGTGTAACCATGAGTAAACAGAGCTCACACCACCCAATTGACCATAGATGTTAACATAGTCTGAAAGCAAATTGCAACACACATGTAATAAACAAGAGGCAAGGTGGAGAAGTTACCCTGATCAGCCTGTACTTAGGCTCAAACTTCTTGGCATTCTCTACAGAATCATAAATCAGACCAAAACCAGTGGATTTCCCCCCTCCAAAATGGGTGCGGAACTTGAAAACAAAGATGGCATTTGTATCCTTCACTTCGTACATCCTCGCCAGTTTCTCCTTCAGCTCAGCCTTCATTATGTCAAGAAAAACCACGTTAAGTACAGCTACAGAACATACATACTGAAAAACTTGAAGAAAACGTGGGATTAGAAAAACATTATGACAGTATAAACATGAAGGGGTTGATAAACCGGAACTGAGCAACCAAATCTCAAAACCAAAACTAAGCTCCAGTTTGGATCGATAATAATAATAATAGTATTTTACACACTATCAAAACAGGGTAAGTAAACTATTGTACAAGTGATAATCGAAAATGAGAGAGAAAAACAAACCTTGGAGACGTTTGGTCTTCCTGGATGCAAAACATCGATGACCTGCGAATTCAAAAGAAGAAGTATCAGATTGGCATCGTATTAACCATGAATATACGGGATCTGCTATTCAATATATTTGAGATGGAAATGAGCGATCTAGATTAGACAACAAGTAAGAAGAAGATAGAGGATAGAAGACTAACGAATTGCTTCCTGGAGAGAAGACGATTAGTCATGAATTTCCTGGTACGGACCGTCACAGCTTTGCTGTCGGCCATAGCTCGTTTTTTCTTTCAGGCTGCGCCTCCTCTGCTCTGTTTCTCTTCAGAGTTTGTGTAGATTGCAAACGGGCCGGTCCGGTTGGTCCAAGACGGCTTATGTCTGAACGGATTCAGACCGGCTTATTTATTGAAATCTAAGGTCCAACTCGGTCCACAGTCTAAACCTATTATAATATATTGGGCGGGCCCGTTTTTAGTTAAAAATAAAAATTAGTCTAAAGTTGATATCATAGTATACCAAAACAAAAACAAATGAAAAATAACTTATATTTTCTATAGATCATTTATTTTCTTTGCCAATAAACTAAAAAAATATATGATATATGAATCATATGATCATTATTTATACTTGGTAATGTTTTAGCAAAACTTTTTATGGGTTAAGAGAATCAAAATGAATAATTATTAGTATTTATAAGTTATTGTTCACATTTAAAACAAATTTTATATTATTTATAAATATATAATCTTCATATTATAAAGAAATATATATATATATATATATATATATATATATTAAAGTGGACCGAACCGTGGGCCTTAACTTATTGTGCTTGGATTGGGTCGGGCCGGTGGACTCATTTTTTAGGCCCCGCCCATTAAGATAACGTGTTTGGACCGTGCCAGGCCGGTAGAGTGCTCGTGCCGTGCCGGGCCACTTTTAAACGTGTTGTGCCTGAGCTTTACGACCTGTTTGCCACTTCTAGGTTTGTGGGGTCGTTATACTATCAAATAGACGGGGTCATATATTGGGCCAGTGTCTGACTAAGCCCTCCCAAGTAGGGATGGACTTTTAGACACCGGAAAAATTGAAATCGGTCAAAACCATACCGAATTAACATCGATTAACCGAAACCGAGGCAATCGGTTTTGGAAACCACATAAACTGAGGAGTACGGTTTTGGTTTTTGGTTCCTTGCTTCTTAAAAACCGATTAAACCGAATGAACTGACATATATATATATATTTACTTATTAATATATAATTTTACATTACGTGTCATGTTCTTATTGGTTATAAATTATAAATAATAGGCTTTCACACACATGATTATATTTTTAAGTGTTAACTATAACTTAATTTCCTCCCATGTAGTCTTCACTTTTACTTTATATGAACAATGAAGGATTCAAATGAATAATGTATAAAATTTATTTATTTTCCTTTCAATTATGTTACAACTTTGATATTTTAAATTTTTTTTATGTTATTTTGGATAAGTGTGGAAAATATAATGGATAATCGGTTTCATAACCGAAACAGCACCAAAACCGAACCGATATTAGGTTAATCGATAAGAGCGGTTTTTATATATTTTTATCGGTTTCGATTCTAAAAAATAAAAAACCGTATCTTCAGTTTCGGTTATCGGTTAGTGCTTAAAAACTGAACCTTTTGGACTGATCCACCTCTACTCCCAAGTTCTAAAACAAATACAGTAACCCCCTTGCTCGTTTGGAGAACAACACTAGTGCACATGTTTGGTGTTTTCTAGCGGATGCGATTGCAAATACCATATTTCAACAAGAGCCTCCTAATAAGCACGTTATTAGACGAGGAAATGAGATAGAATTTGATTTCTTTACTTTGATTAGATTTTTGTTACTTCAGTGGGTTAAAACCATTAGATTGAGTACAATGTGGTACATGATGTCATCTTTATACAATCTAATGATTTTAAATCATCCAAACAAAATTAAAATAGAAAAGCCAAATCCAATAATATAACCCTCTCTTCAGTCTCTTGTATATTTGCACGAGTCATCACATACTGATAATCTGTGTGACTATCAGTCATCATATAAAAGGCAGATGATTTATACAAAATCGTATTTACACTGTTAACCAATCACCACCAATTCAATTAGTTCATTCTGTAATCATAAATAAGGTTTCTTCGGCACACACAAGGCTTACAAATCTCCAGAACAAACAAAGATAACCAGTTTTTGATTCTCAAGAGGTATTAATTACCTTTTTGAATTCTGTCTTCAAAAACAAACTACAACCTACAAGCTCCCCCTACTTTCATATCCAAAAGAGTTCTACTTCCCATTTTTGGAAGCTTACTACAATTTTTGATACTCCATACATAGCAGTGCAGCCCCCATCAACACCTTCCAAAATCGTGTTATATTTATACATGAATGTTTATTCTCTTTGACTGCAAGTAAGGTGTTTATAGGGCCGCATTCCGATGCAGTGATAGTATGTTGTGTACAGTATGTGTGTATGTAAACAAATGATCTTTAAGAAAGCTTCTTCACACAAGATGATGATTATACATAGAAAGGAAACTGTTCCAGCTCCTTCACAAACATCAAATATCCAAGCCCCTCTCCAGTGATTAGTAACAGCATTGCAACATGGAACCCCATAGATCACCGAGTCTACCCCAAAACCTTCTCTCTTTGTTTCTGATGGAACTGAGTGTCTCCTCTTGTTATTTCCTGCATGTGATCGAATCATTATGAATTACATTCTTAGAGTAACAGATTACATGAGCGCAAAACTAATGCCAGACATATCTGGAGATACTAAGCTTTAGGATATACTCAATAGGGAGACATACCAGGGAAGCTTGAAAGTATCTTTCCACCATCCCTGCTTTGTGCAGTTTGCAACTATCTTATCCAACCGTATAATTATCTCAAAGAATGTTGGCCTGCAATAAGGCTCTGGATTCCAACATTCCTCAATCAACCTGCATAGACATTAATGCAGTATAATGAGAAACAAGTTAACATTACTGAGTTAGAAGAGATATCCCTCATTGTCATATGCTTGATAAACACATGATAAACAGGATACTAAATAAACATTCTTCAGGTGCCAGTGGTTAGGAACTGTTTACTTTTTAATTGTTGCATAGCTATTCTAATTCGTAAAAAAAATCATCTTGTCCCAACAATGTATATGAAGTGGACAAATTTTAACTGAGAAATTAGAAATCGAACTTACTCTTTTAGTACAGAAGGATAACTTTTTGACTTCGTTCTCATTGGTGGTCTTTTTCCTTCTAAACACATCATTTTCAAAGCCTCTTCAATAGGCTTGGGATGGAATGGATATACACCCTCAACCATCTATGTCGGCATAAAAACAAAATGAGAAACTGGACATCAAGATTTTATGTATACCAGTAGATAACTAAGAGATTAGTCCAGAAAAGAAACTCCACAAGAAGGTAGACAGTAAACACCATACACACAGTGCCCCAACAAAAGTCCAGCAAACCAGTTTTCTATAATTAGAATTTAAAGCCAATGCCTCAAAGGGTTAGATAAGTCATATATGTGAATCTGTAGTTGAACGTGCAATGAGCACACAAGACAGGCAGGATGAGACACCAATCAAACTGAAAATCCTTTCGAATTGCTAAACTGGCAATGTATAATTCTCAGAACATGACGGTAGAAAGGAGATTACCTCATATAATATGAGACCAAAAGAATATACATCCACACTTCTGCCAAAAATTTCATCTTTGTAAATCTCAGGTGTCACATAGAGACCTACAGAGCAGAAGAAAAATTATAACTCAAAACCATAATGAATATATTCAGAATTTCAGATGAGGTTCAGTTACGCAGCTTACTTGAATGACCATTGTCTGCCCAAGGCTGTGCTAGTTTTGCATTGTCAGGAGAAATATTTGACAACCTTATCAACCCAAATCCAGTTATCTTCAATTGACCTCCATTATCGAGCAAAATATTTCTGGCACCTTACCAAAATTTCGAATATTAAAGAACATCACATCCCAACAGTAACAGACAGAATTCAACAGGTAATTGTTACAGACACTAAAACAACTTTGGCAGTTGGTTGCCTTACTTTGGCTTTAAGTCACAGTGGATAATCGGGTCTGGTTTACATTCGTGAAGATAATTCATGCCCCTGATAATTAACAACAATAAGTAAAAGAAATGCTAATATGTATATGATAGACTAGCTGCAGAAGAGCAGAAGCCTTAGAAGGAACAACAAACTTGAGCAACTTCAACATATGACATGTGAGGATCTCTATTGCAATGGGACTATAAGGTAATGGGTGGAAACTAGATCTCACATGCCTTGCAATGTCAAGAGCAAATCTCAGTGCTTTTGATGGAGATAATCGTCCTTTCTTTTGAAGATAACTTCCTAAGTCACCCTGAAAGATCACCATGAGTAGTTTATGTAATAGCGCTTGGGTGTACATTTATACCCAAGCGTGCAATGAGCTTGGGTTTAGGTGCAAGATGGTCAATTCATGGTTTAGATATATGAGTGGCTTATGTAAATGCGCTTGGGTGTGCAAAGAGAGGTATATCTTACTTTTGGATGATATTCTACTACAATCATCATGGGTATATTCTGTGTAACAGCACCAACAAACTGAACAACGTTTGGATGCCGAACCTTCTCTAGCAAAGTCAATTCATTGTTGAAAGCATTTCTGTTCAATTTAGGAAAAAAATTATCAAAAGGTATTATCATAAAAACTGTTAGAAGTCTACAATAGAAATCTGTAACATGGAAATCCCCAGAATGGCGAAGAACTAAGCAACACCAAAAGGCTCAAAGCTCACAGATATAAAGTTTAAATTTTTGCATATCAAATGGGGAAATTAACATATCACTGCCAATTAGGATTAACCCACAATTGTCTGTGATTCAGTAGAGCAAAATTATATATGAAAATAAAAGACCAAAATAAATTCTTGATTGGCGCAATATAAGGTAAGTAAGAGGATCTGAGTACATACATGCTTTCAGGGTCTGAATAGCTTTCCTTGTCTAGTATCTTTACAGAAACCTTTGTACCGTTCCATTTAGCCACTTGATACGTTCCCTGTTGGGGTATACAGAAACCGTATACGTGATCAGGCATCAGAAAAAACATGAACTTTGACATATCACTACCTAATTCTACGGCATACACATGAACTTTCAGAAGAGTAAAGATGTAAACATCATGGAGTAAAGGACAACCCTTGTGATTCCATCACTCTTCCGAACTTGAAGCTCTAACGGATTGAGCTCATATTCTGGAACTTCTCGAGGATTTGCAACAGTCATTGGCGTCTTCCTGGTTTTCTAGAGGAATGGGACAAATACCAACTTGTTAATCTCCATGCACATGCAGGCAGCACAAAGTTTCAAACTTTGAATCACAAATTAGAGAAGAAAGTGTACCGGAACTTTGGCTCCACGTGCCTTGAGAATGTTGTACACTTCTGTATTCCCATAATACTTGGCATCAGCAGCTGCCTGTCCACATATTGAGAACACCAGATTCAAAACACCAGAAACCAACTCATAAAACATTACTACAATTTTTGACGGTTGAGCCTTTTTACCCAAGCAAGTAATATTTTTCTCAAAATGGAAAGCTACATATGAGTAGTTTAACCTAGAATGAAAGAACAAAAATGATATAGAAAGAAAGAGAGAAAGAAGTAGTACGGTACTGCCCCAGCGATCACGAGCATCGATGTTGGCCTTGCGGGTGAGCAAGAGCCTCGCAACGTCGACGTGGCCCTCGCAGGCGGCGATGTGCAGAGCCGTGCGGCCATCCAAGTCGATGCTGTTGACGTCAATGCCTTGATTGAGAAGGTCCTCGACTCCGGCGACGTCGCCGCGGCAGGCGAGGAAGAGCAGCTGCATGGTGGAGTCCAGATTCTCCGGCACGGAGAGCTCGATGTCGTCCTCGCTGGGGCTGCGCCGGATGGGGTCGAGGGAGGACTGGCGGCCGAAGCTGAAGCGGAGGTTGTTGCGGCGGGGATCGAGCGAGGACTGGCGACTGAACTGGCGGCTGAGGTTACGGCGGATGGAGCCGGTGGAGAACTGGCGGGAAATGCCGCGCTTGAGTTGCGCCGCGATGTTCTCCATTTTAGCGACGACTGATGGTCCCAGCAGGCAGGCAGCGCAATCAGCTGGCTGGCTGCGGTTGGTGCTGTTGTTCCACACAATTGCGGTGACTCTTGATCATCATCGTTGATCACTCTTCTCGTAGCTGTTGGTAACGGTGGGTTCGGATCGAGAGCCGGAATGGGAGTGGGAGAAGCTCTCGATGCCGATGGAGAGAAGCGAAAAATGCGGGTGGTCTGAATAATCAAGGAAGAGAGATACAAATGTGTTTCTTTTTTAACTAACGGTGGTGTGCGCTCCGTCTCCAGTTTCCACACACTGGTGCGTAAAAGCCTCCTCCTCTAGTTTTTCTTTTTCCTTTTTCCTTTTTTATGAACCCATTATTTCCTGATAAGTGTGTAACGCGGCAAACGCCCATTTGGTGAAGTAACAGACGAAAAAGGAGAAGTAGCAGCAGGAAGAGAGTGTGTTGATTTGGAGAAGATAAAGATTGAGAATGACAGGGTTGAAATGGTCGAGAATAATAATTTAGAGGCGATGGAATCCAACCATGGAATGGGGATGAGTAAGAGTCCTAGACTAGACCCAGATGATGGGCTGTGCAAGAGTGTAAGTCGGTCCACTTGCAGGTCAACCCGGCCGACAAGCTTTTTAAGAATTATAATTTGCCCACAGCCCCACACAGTATATGAACAACAAGGAAACAAATTTAACGTTCCGTCCTTACTAACAGATTCATTTACATTTTTTAGTTAGGATAAAAACATAAAATATCATTTTTGAAGTTTTAAAATATAAGAGACTAAAGTTTTGTTCATTAAAAGGTCCGTTTGTATCATTTTTTAAAAAATTAAAAGTAGATTAGTTTTTTCATATCAAAATGCCTGTCATTAACTTTTTTTAATAAATCTAACGGTTTAAGATACTTTTATTCAATTTAGATAAAAATGTGAAATACGGTTTAAAAATTTTTAAAATATAAAATATTAAAATTTTACTTTTTTAAAAAATCTTGACTTTTTTAAATAGGATATGTATCATCTAAAAAAAGATAATGAGGTGTTTAATTGACAATTTTAAGTTCACAGATTTAAACGTATGTGAGTTATTAATAGAATGTTTAAAAAAACCAAAGAAAGTCTCGCATAAAAGATTCACTCAACGATTAAAATCTCTGCCGGTAACTCTATTAGCACTGGATGCGCAGACATCTAGAGACCTCTGGCCATGGCGACCATCTCAGCTCCTCCTCATCCCCTTCCCACCTCAACTCATCTGTCTTCCTCTTCCCGCCCCTGCTTTGCCTCCTCCGAAACTCTGGCGTTTCCTCCTTCACCTTCATCATCGCGATCCATAAGTCACACCCATCGTCATCATGACCTCATCGTCTCCGCTTCTACTAGAACCGTCCCCGATAACAGCTCTCTCCCTCCTCCAACCCCCACCCCCAAGTATCTTTCATTCTTTCTTTTACATGCACTCATATTTTACTCATGATCAGATTCATTCATTGATTAGTGTATATAGTATTTGTTTCATTCCAAATTATTTGATGTACTGAGCAGGGGAGTGAGGAGGCATGCAATCTCCGTGTTCGTCGGGGACGAAAGCGGAATGATCAATCGGATTTCGGGGGTGTTTGCAAGGAGGGGATACAACATCGAGTCACTTGCTGTTGGTTTGAACAAGGACAAAGCCCTCTTCACCATTGTCACTTCTGGCACCGTTACCGTCTTACGCCAGGTCATTGAGCAGCTTCACAAGCTCGTCAATGTTCTCAAGGTATATGCTCTTCTCATTTCTGCTGCTTTTTTCTTTTTGTGTTGAAATGTTTGTTTCAGTCCTCTAATAATGTTATGTTTAGGTTGAGGATCTCTCTAATGAACCTCAAGTAGAACGTGAGCTAATGCTTATCAAAGTTACTGCACATCCAGATTACCTTGCTGAGGTACTTACTGCTTCTTGTGTTGAACTTTTCCTCAAAGTTTACAGATATTTTTTCCTGTTTATATGTCTGGTGTTTGTTTCTGATTTGCAGATCAAGTGGATAGTGAATATCTTTAGAGCTAAAATTGTGGATATTTCAGACCACTCAGTAACCATTGAGGTACTCTTTTTTCTACGGGCAGGCCTTTTGAGAGCAAATGAATCTCCATTATGTCCCGGGACTGATATAGTTCTTGCATTTTGATATTTATTTATCGAGTTTTGTGACTGACTTACTAGGTTTTTTATGGTGATACAGGTGACAGGAGATCCTGGGAAGATGGTTGCTCTTCAAAGAAATTTAAGCAAGTTTGGAATCAGGGAAATTGCCAGAACCGGAAAGGTGTGAACTTAAAAAGACCATAGACATCATTTTTAGTTGTTTTTCTGCTACTTCTAATTACTCACACTTTTTTCCTGATATATTTGATGTGACATCTTTAATGTTTCCTTCTCGTAGATAGCTTTGAGGAGAGAAAAGTTGGGTGCTTCTGCTCCATTTTGGCGCTATTCAGCAGCTTCATATCCAGATCTTGAGAGAAAAGTGACTGTTGATGCTCTTGCAAGGGTTGAGAATGGTGTTGTTAACGCCGAATCTGATACATCTTCTGGGGTACATCCTTCCTCACCCTATAGAAAGTTTCTGCTTTATATGTTCTTTATTAATTTTGGTTTCTTCTACAATTTACAATGGAATTCTAGTATGTGGCTGCTCCTTTTCCCTCATAAATAGAGTGGAACTGTTGAAAAATGAGGGACTGTACTGTTTTGTATATATAACTTGTTTTAACATTTCTTTTGATTTCGATCCAATTAATAGGATTCATGTTTAACTACATTGTCTTGCATAAACTATATGACACTAATCTGTAGAATTCAATAAGGTAGTATTGCCTTATCCTATCCAAAGGAAACTAGATGCAAATAGACATGCTTTCAATGAAATCCTTCAGACTAGGTGGATGTACACAGTACCTATGCAGAAACAAGGAATGTCTTCAGACTTAATTGTATCTGATTCAAGACGTTATCAGACTTTAACATTATGTAGCTCTGTTATCTGCTTATCTTTGTCATGATTTCACTGCATGACCATATCACTTTATCTCCATAATCAGTGATATGTTCTTATCTATATCTGTTTTGTTTCGGAAGGGAGATGTTTATCCTGTGGAGTCTTCTGGTACCGCTGGTGTCAATCATATCCTTAATGCTAACTGGGGTGTTCTCAATGATGAAGATGTAAGTAAGCTATCTGATTACTGTTAATAATTAGTTATAGTTTTTTCTTTCCTCTCTTTCAGTTGGAAGCAAATCACTCTAACAATCACTGAATTGTGTTCAAATGTATTCAAAAAGTGCGCCACAAATACTAAGCATAATATTCTTTTCTGAGAGAAGCTAGAATAGCTTACCCATCAAGTGCTTTTTTTATAAATGTAATTTGTATGCTCATTTCTTAATGCCTTTCTCAAGTAAAGCCATTTTCTTATTTCTATTGAGCAACTCTCTACAGACAAGTGGACTTCGATCACACACTTTATCCATGCTTGTAAACGATGTTCCTGGGGTTCTTTACATTATCACTGGCGTTTTTGCCAGAAGGGGTTACAACATTCAGGTATATCTTTTGTACTGTCATTATGTTCTCTTACCTCATCTTTATTTTTCAGCCCAGAAATTAAAAGGAAACATTGCATATATTGATAAATAATGATTAAATGTGAAGCTAGACTAAAGTCTGACCAGTTAGAGGAAAGCAGCCCTATTACAGTCGAGTGAAAAGTAGTAACTTCTCTAGCGTGAATGTTCTTGACGTTTTGGATAGAATAAGGAAAAACTAAACATCAATTTGGATCAAGAATCTTGGAACACTTGTCTTAACTCTATTTGATCAACTATAGTTTGGCAATTTAGAATTAAGAGTCAAAAAATGTTGGACAAGTACTCCATTCAGATAATGTTTCGGCCTATATATTCTCCTTTCTGTCTTCCATTATGTTTCAAGGGATCTATTTAACTAGGCTGATTTCTTTATATCAGAGTTTGGCTGTCGGCCATGCTGAAGTTGAGGGGCAATCTCGCATTACTACCGTTGTTCCTGCTACTGATGAATCAATTAGCAAGTTGGTGCAACAGCTTTATAAGCTTGTCGATGTGCATGATGTGAGTTTGATTAACTATGTTAAAGAAGCATGATGTGTTAAAATATTAGCAGGTTTTATCTTTTGTGAATGATGTGATGAATAAATACAAGGCCATGCTATCTTGTTCATGTATAACGATGCATTGTCTGCTCTACACTACTCTCTTTGTGGCTTACTGGTGACTTGTTCAGGTTCGAGATCTTACTAACTTGCCATTTGCTGAGCGGGAATTGATGTTGATAAAAATAGCAGCCAATGCCATTGCTCGGAGAGACGTACTGGACATTGGAAACATCTTTAGGGCCAAGGCAGTTGATGTTTCTGACCACACTATAACCCTTGAGGTGAATCAGCGCTTCTCAAAATCTGAATTAATCAGAACTATGATTTCTTACTGGAATTCTGGATCCTTGTTGAATGCTTCCAGAAAGATTTTGCCTTCTCATGTTTGTGGTATTTTGATTATTTTCAATGATTCAACCACCATCAGCACTGATCATCTTGATTGAAATGTATTTACCAGCTTACAGGAGACCTAAACAAGATGGTTGCACTGCAAAGATTGTTAGAACCCTATGGGATTTGTGAGGTTTGTCCTGAAATCTTAGTCTCATCTAATAACTTTGAAGTTTTAATATATGGGGTAGGCTGTTTTGTCCAATAGGTGGGCTTCATTCCTGCTTGGCAAATATGAATGATTGTGGTTATGTTTGTGGGTCTTGCAGGTTGCGCGTACTGGAAGAATTGCTCTGGTGCGTGAGTCAGGGGTTGATTCTAGATATCTCCGTGGATATTCTCTCCCTCTTTAATTTGACAAGCTGCAAGGGTGAGTGTGAGTGAGTTATAAATGCGTACGAGGCATATATGCATATCACTGAGACTGATGAGAGTAAAATTACGACTTGCAGATTTCTTGTGCTCAAAATTTTGTTGCCGTTCAACTTTGATTAGGTCATGTCATAATATATAGTCTATTGTTTATTGTCATAATAATTTTCCACGCCGATACCGTTAGCAACAGACTATAGGCGCTAGTCTAGATACTTTCTAGTTTCTCCAGTTTGCCTGTATGTACAGCACAGCCGTTGATTGGGGAAACTGCACCCGCCAGTTGGCCAACACGACCTACGAAGATGAAAAACAAAGCTGCTACTCAAACATTTAGTCGTTGCGTTTTCCTGAGCGACATTGTGACGAGTTGTTCCTCGGTTTCTAATACAACAGACATCACCAATTTGTGAATAGAAAGAGATCGGACATATATTTCAGAAAGAACATATATGGTCGTTGATAGACTCTCTGCATATGTAATGTAGTTCAGCATATTCAAAGTAGTATAAGGGTTTCTGTGTCTGAGTTTGACATGAAGATAGTAATAGCCAAGTTTAGACCATAAACAGAAGCTTGTATGCGTCAACTTAATTTTAAAGTTCAGAAGAATCAGCTTCCAGACCTTATTAATGTACACTGGAATACAATGTGGACATGTATACATGCACCAGCATGATTACATGATACAGCTCTCACGCCCCTTTAACAACACGTAATTTTACCAAGAGTAAACTGGTTAGGAACAGATTTTCATCATTCCCGGGAGACAACTACTTGCTTTCCTACATTTTGACCTGCAAAGAGTCCAACCAGAGCCGATGGAGCGCTCTCAAGGCCTTCAGCTACATCCACGTACGTAACCTTCCCTTCTTTGATGTGAGGCAGAACCATTTCACGAAACTCGTCATACAGATGATAATAACTAAAAGCAACAAAACCTTGCATCCGGATCTCCTTGGCGATCAGATACGTGAAGTTATGTACACCTTCAGGCTCGACAAGGTTGTACTGAGATCATCCCGCAAACTGCATTTCGGCCACGGGATCTCATGTTTAATAGCACTGCATCAAGCATCTTTCCCCCAACATTCTCATAGTAGATGCCGATACCTTCAGGGAAGCACCTGGTTTTATTGCAAACGACACAAATCAGACTAGTACTAGTTGTAAGAAAACACTGACAATGTGTGAAGTCCTGGTATGTGTATCTCAGTATCTAATATACAGAATAATGACCTTTTCAAAGCTGCATCCAAGTTAGATTCTTCTTTATAATTGAAAGCATCGTCAAACCCAAATGTGTTCTTCAGCAAATCAACCTTGAGTCACAGAAAGATATATACTGTTAAAGCGTGAAGGAATGATAACTGTAATACAAAAGAGACTAGTATTATAGTTGGCCTTGATACGAAAATAGCAATGACTGATGGATCACCTTTTCATTACTTCCAGCACTTCCATCAACATAGCAACCCAAGAGTTTGGCAAATTGGCCAACAAGCTGACCTACAGCTCCAGATGCTGCCGAAACATAGACAGTCTCTCCTTTCTTAGGAGAGCAGATCTCATAGAAGCCAGCATGGGCAGTCATACCAGGCATACGTGCAGAGCAAAGATGAGCCTTAACATGCAAGCAGTGACATACACAATCATATATACAAGGATAATAATTCGAAGGCATACCGAGAATTCCAATATAGTAAGAGAGAGGGATACTGGGGTCTTGGTGAATCTTAAAGAGAGACTGCGTTTCTGTGACGATACTGTACTCTTCCTAGCCAGTAACCCCCCAAACGAAGTCTCCCTGCTCAAACTTTGGATCACCAGATTCCAAAACTTTAGCCACTCCATATCCAGTTATAGGCTGCGCATACATATAAATCAAATATGTGTAACAGAAAGAAAGGGGGTTAGGTATTGCATATATATATATATATATATATATATATATATATATATATATATATATATATATATATTCACGTAAATCTAATTTATAATTAATCAAACATCATAAATAATGAAATGATGAACATATAAATAATTATTATGAACAACATTGGTTACCACACTTGATTCAAGGAGAAATAGAACTTGTGAAAACTGAATCACATGCCTTGGAACACTTGGTACGCAGAACACCAAAACGTGTTATGACTCCAAACTCAAACGAAGAATACGAAGAAAGTGATGAAGTCGAGTCGTGTGTTTCACACACTTTCCTTAAGACAAATTATGCCTCCTCTACCGGTGCAAAAAACTTGATGACACTTGTCTCCCAAGATACAACGACTACTAGTGCTTTGGAGCTGCACTGCTGCCAAGAACACCCGACGAACTTGTAGTACCTTCAATCTATCATCGGAATGCTATAAATTAGAGAGAGAATAACTTTTTGAGACATGGAGATGATGTTTTTGATTGTGTTTAGAACAAAGGTAGTGTCAGCTATTTATACATGGGGAAAACCACCCACTACTTGAATTGCCATGAATTTTGGTTAAATTGATACATGATGGCCAGGATTGGGCTCGTCCCGATCCCGTCCCGTCCCATCCGGAATTAGGCCTAACGGGATCAAATTTAAAAAATGTAAGGCCCGTCCTGATCCCGTCCCATGTGTAACAACTGAGACGGGACGTGGGATGACCTCAATCCGGTCCCATGTCCACCCCTACATGTAAGGATCGCAGGACAAGTAGAGATTCTTTATGAGCACCCCTATGGAACCTTGTGGCAACTCGAGTGAGATTGTAGAGGTCCTCAACTCCTTGTCGGATATCACCTGCTTGTTGCTCATCTCGCTCGCCATTGCTAGTTTGCTCAATGCTCTGAGATCAGATTGGTCAATGCTTTGGTTGTTTTTTCAACGATCGAGTAACACAGAAAGAAATGAGAAACACGGGTCCTCACAATTATGGATATTTTTGTTTTTTTACAAGAGGCACAAGCCACACGTCATTACCATTAATAAAATTGAAGAATACGAGAGATGCTAAATTTCAAAGTGTAACAACATTCGAAATAATATCAAGAGTAACAATCATGCATTGTATCAAGCACCATTTAGCAATGAGAGCATCACTGGCTACTCAATTTGTTTTACAATTTTTGCGACGTACCGTAAAGATAAAGTTCATGTATAACCATAAATTACTATATCTATCTGATTTTCCATCACGTTGCCACCGGAAACTATGACCAGTGACACTAAGTTTCATCTTGCCATTAGGAGACTGTGACCATTTGACAAACCAAGAAACTCGTCCTCATTAGAGCAGATATAACACGCTGAGTGCACATACCAGGACAGCCCACACGGCCACACAATGGCATAGCCAGAATTCTTAACTAGAAGGGCCATAATTTAAATGAGTTACATAAACTTTACGATATATAGTCATTACTAAATACCAAGTCATTCTGAAATAATAAAGATTGTCTAATGGGATATACTACATTTTAAAATCTATTTATAACACGACTACGAGAATTTGGGTTAGGCCTATATGTATATATCTTCTACGGTTACTGTTAATTAAAAACTCAAACTAACATTATATCACTCCAAATTGGGGAATAATAAGGTATGTATTAATAGAAGACTATGATGGATCATGGATATGATGAAGCCGTCATAACTTAGTGATGGGTTAATGGGGTCTAAATATTTGAACAGTTTTTTTCCCCTTTTATGTCAGAATGACAGTGTATAAGGGACAAACAATGCGCAAAGTATATACATATCAAGCAAGGGACAACCAAAACTTAAAAAAGAAAAAAGAAGGGACAACGAATGATGCCTCAAATTGAAAAGCTTAGAGGGGTCGTTTAAACCTCCTCGTCCTACTGTGGCCATGCCACTACAGCCACACCTCCAAACCATAATGTGGTAAGTGTTTTGAAATATTCGGTTATGTGTGTCTTGGTTTTATATAATTAGGGTAAAAAATTCATACTCCGTATAGACATAGGTTTATTAGTTATTTAAGGATATGTCATATGCAATCCTCTATAAATAGAGGCACCTATCTATGAATAAAGTACATATCTTTCACGATTCTCTATTCGCATTATTCTCATACTTCATCACGTTATCAGTAGCTCTTGAGTTGATAACAACCATAAACCCTAAAACATAAAACAAAAAGCCTTCAAGCCCTCTCGGCTCCTCCTCCTCGGATTCCTTCTTCTCGACTTCTCCGCCCGCCGCTGTACCATCGCCGCTTCCCGACTGCTCATCAGCCGTCGTCGGCTCTGAGATCATCTCGCCCAATTTCGAGACCCATTCGAGGCAACATTCTCAAGTCATCTTCAAGCAAATTCTGACGTAAGTTCAAAGCAAGCTTAAACTCTTTTCAAGTTCAATAACCTCGGGAAGGATAAACGGGTTCCTCCCTTCTTCTACACCATTCTATGCTTGGAGTTGTGAAAATTGCAGGTTTTTAAAATCCCCAAATCTGGGTCACCTTTTTAGGCCTGTCTCCCTTGTGAGAAGCTCGGATATTTGAATCCTTGAGAGAAAAATATATTTGGACAAATCATTTAGCATCGTACATTTTTACAAGGTCTCGAACAATTGTTAACACCTTGGTTTTTCTTGTGTTTGCAGATGGATTCTGCACGGGTTGAATTCGACGTCCTTGATGCCGATGACACTGAATACCCTAGGTGGGTTTCGTACGTCGAACATACTTTCATTGGTAGAGATCTCATAAGGACGATCCACCATGATCCCAAAGCTGCTCCGCCTGAGAAAAAGATGCAATCGCAGGCGCTAATGTTTTGACGTCAGCATATGTACCCGACTTTATGTTGCCAATATATGAAAAAATCAAATCCGCTTGAACTCTAGACAACACTGGCTGAGCGCTTCAGCAACGTTCATGAAACGCTACTGCCAATACTATTGGCTAAATGGGATGACATACGCCTACTAGACTACAAAACTGTAGAGGAATTCAATAGCGACAGGCTTCACCATCAAGCTCAACTCAGTTTTTATGGCGTCGACAAGTCTGAAGATGATATAATAACAAAGATGTTCTTGACTTTTCCCACTCAATCTAAAGTATTAATGAACCAATATCGCCAAGATCACTGACAAAAGAGACTCACTACCTTTAGTTGTGTAATGTCACAGCTAATGATCGAAGAAAAGTGTAATCTGGTCCTTGATAAAAACAATGTTCGCCCTCGGACTGCACCAGAGAGCAACTATAGTAATGGTCGTGGTGGAAAAGCTCCTAAAAACAGAGGACACAAATGTCGTGATCCATATGCGCATGAGAAAGCTCCTCAACGCATCAACAATCAGAAAATATTTGGTGGCGGCAACCAACGCCGCCCCAATGTCTAGCGACGAGATGGTGGTGCCGCCGGCTCTAGTGGTGGCGCACCAAAGCCCAAGAATCCCGCCAAACAGCATACCCGTGCTCTCTCATTTTGTAACTGATGTGTTTCTCTTGACCATTGACATCATAATTGCCGTGCGAAGTCAAAGGTCGTTGGTTCTTACAAGAAAAATAAGGAGACTCTGGAAGTCAACTATATGAAGACTAATGATGCTGACAAGAATGTCAAGCTCAAAATTAATGACTTTGCACCTGATTCTAGCATGGATGCACCCGACTTCGATGTAGTTGATTATAAAGTCTTTACTCTCCTATTTTTACAAAGTTTGTTATGTAATAAGGCATCTTAATGTCATGCTTAAGTTATTTTTTAATTTCGAGACTCTTGATGTGTCACGCCCCGATCCAAGTTTACCTTCCTAAACCTGGGTTAGGACGTGTGGGACCCATCACAAGAGAGATTTACTCGAAATTCCTCTTGAGAAAGGATAACCCTTATTCCCAAATCAATTTCAAACGGTCCAAACGAAACCGGAATAGATCTCTCAGCCGAAGGTTATCCCGGTTCCCGCATTTGGATCTCAAACCAATCATTTTAGAGGACCTAGGGTTCTAATATTATTTGTGACTGCACCTGAATCCCGGTCAGGCTGCCTACGTACCCTGTCCTCAAGGATCAAGCCACACGTAGCTCTTATTTTAGTTAACGTCCTAATCGGGAAGATCCCGCTTTACTACTTATCGGTCGATTTAACAATGGATTGCAAACACCCAAAGTATACACGGAGTTTAACCCCTCCGCTGAGGTATTCACCGACCTACTAACCATCAGGATTATCCCGAACATTCCACCATAATCAAACACAACACACACATAAAAATGTAGTGGCATACATGTAAATAATAAATCATCCAGAGATATAAAGGTAAATCTAATCCCAAATGGCACTCTTGTAATTAGCCCAAAACTGTCAGGGGCAGCATGGACATTTTAGCATTAATGGTAGTTTGTAATTAATCTGAACTACCAAGGGCATTGAATTTCAGCCTTAGTGGCAGCCCCTGTAAA
This sequence comes from Comarum palustre, assembly GCA_951800085.1. Classification (NCBI taxonomy): domain Eukaryota; kingdom Viridiplantae; phylum Streptophyta; class Magnoliopsida; order Rosales; family Rosaceae; genus Comarum; species Comarum palustre. The sequence goes on from OX637590.1 coordinate 17,294,650, forward strand.
TATACAAATTTGTCAGGGGTATTTATGGATTTTTGCCCTAGTGGCAGTCCAGTAATTATCTCAAAACTACTAGGGGTATTATAGGAAATTTTAACCCTAGTGGCACCCCTGTAAATACCCTAAACTACCAGGGGCAGTTTTGACATTCTACCCCTCGGTAAAACAGTAAAAAGGGAGTTTTATCGTGGTAAAAACCAGGGTTTTTAACCTTGGTTTTCCTGATAGGCTGGTTCGTCAGAAAATGAAGCTTTTCCGGCCAAACCAGCTCCCAACACCTGCACAACACTCACTACGACATCCCAACAACACAACCAAGTACAAATCGAGAGAATAGAGAAGGTTTTTATACTTCCAAGGCAAAGAACACAGAGCTCCGGCTACCCCCGCCGACGAAGCTCCACTTGTCACCTCCTCCCTCCTCCATGCTCCTTGCAACTCCAAGAAGCTCCTTGGACGTCCCCAGCTTCACCTCTCGTCGGGTTCTGCATCGAGGCATAGAGCAGACCTCTAGCTCTCTCTCCTCTCTGGGAAGCGCTCACGACGGCGCTGGCTCGACTGAGGGGCAAACTGAGGTCGCCGGAGCAAGGCGGGTCCAACGACCGCAGTGGTGAGGCAGGACGTGCGCACCGGTGGTTCCGGTGAGAGGAGCATAGTGAGTAGAGAGAGAGTGAGAGTGGAGGATTGAGAGAGAGAGAGATTGTTCGGTCAACTCCCCATACTTAAACGAAAATCAACGGCCCAGATTCGATCACACGAATCCAATGGTCCAGATCAGCCAAAAATAGTTACCGTGAATGGTAAATAAATATTTTACTATTTACTTTTACCGTAGAGCAACAACATATTATCCCGCATAACTTTCGCATACAAACTCCGATTAAAGTGTAGGACATACCCACGAGTTCGTATTAATGTCCCCTACAACTTTCCCGAAGGAACTTTCCCTAAATTCTCGACTTATCGCAAAGTCATCTTTTACGGTAAAGTAATTAACATTTATTACTTCCGTAAATTGGATAAATTCATAATAAACAGCTAGTAGCTTCGAAAAATATTCCAGACATACTAGAGGACTCGTATTAACATAATCTACCCCTCAGGACATTGATTCTATTTTCTCCCAAAACCGAGAATATCTCGATGTTAATCTCGAATAGTAGTTTTAGGGAAGTTAAAAGTGCGGGGTGTTACATGATGTACTCAATTTTTCATTAGTACTTATAAATGACATTTCGTTTTATCAAAACATTCATCTTTGTTTCTTATCATTACAATAACATATACAAGTCCTTACATAATGGCATGAATCACAACCTACAAGGTTAGGTTGCTGGGCCGTCTCGGTCCCTCCAGAAGGGATGGTGACGCACGGCCCTATGTACACTCATGTGTGCTTCATGTGTTTTCCGGCTAAGTCTTCTACTCTAGCGGATTTTTCATCATCGATTGTATCAACTATGCTCATCCAAGTATGGTGTGATATCTTAGAATTGTCTGAAATTAAGGAGCTAGTGGATTTAAGTGTGTCTTGCACTACCGACCCTCCACGGACATGCCTAGTCATATTACACTTGGAGTTACCAAAAGCTTTTGATTTTGGATCTCCCTACGCTATTAAACCAAATGCCGTCTTTTACCAAACGTTAAAGACTTCTTATGCCGCATCTTTGATAAGAAAACATGTCACTTATGGCCTAGGTATATGCCTACACGCCTCTTACAAGCTCCAAAAACTTGCATATGCCAATTCTGCAAAAACAACAAATCTGTCTCTCCCTAGACAACAACTTCGAACGAGCATTGTGAACTGCTCTGGACGAAATAAAATGCCTATTTTATATCATTGGAAAACTCTACGAGTCTATTTTCCAGAATAATTTTTTGCACTCTAGGGATTGATGATCTTATAAGTACTTTCTAATCCTTTTTAAATAGCTCCAAAATAAACTATTTACTCCTATATCTATTCTCTTTTGTAAGTATGACTAGTGGAGAGATTGAATGCCTCGCAGATAGTGGAACTACCCACACAATCCTAAGGAACCAACAACTCTTTATTGAGTTAGTACCTTGTACAACCTCTATGACAACAATGATTGGATCTTCACCTGTAATTTGAGGACGTGGATCTACTCGATTCTTATTGCCTCATAGAACTTTGATCCATGTTATAGATGCGCTTTATGCACCTAAAGGAAATCGAACCATATTGAGCTTCAAACACATGCGCGTTAATGGTTTTCACCTGGAAACTCATTGCGAGAATGGACAAGAATTTTTGTATATTACTTCTCATAAATGCGGACGAAAATGCACATTTGAGAAACTTATGAGTCAATCTAGTGGGTTTTACCTCACTACTATTCAGATTATTAAATCTCATGTAGTCGCCAAACAAGAACTTTAGGACTCTGACTCATATAAGCTTTGGCATGACCGTCTTGGTCATCCTCGAAGAGATATGATGATCCGGATTTTGCGCAATTCGCATGGACATCCATTCTTTAGATCAAAACTACTATGTTTGGGACATCATGTTACCACGCCCTAAGGTGGTGACGACACCATTGATGGTGGCAGCCCATTGCCGGCAGTAGTGCCTTTCAGGCTCAGCTCCGACGTCCAGGATGCCGCTCGGCCGCCTTCCCATACAACTGAGGTTTGCCATCTCTCCCATAGTGTGTAATTGGCTCCTTCCAATGCACATCGCTTATTTTGTAAAGCTTGTTCCTTATAAAAGATCACAGCAAGACCATCATATGCTAAAGGTAACACATCCAATACCATTCTTACATAGGATTCAAGGCGACATATGTGGACCGATTCATCCAAGTTGTGGACCATTTAAGTATTTTATGGTTCTAACAGATGCCTCCACACGTTCGACTCACGTTGTATTGTTATCTACATGCAACGCTGCATTTCCAAAACTCCTAGCTCAAATCATAAAACTCAGGGCTCACCACCCTAATCATCCAATCAAGTCTATTCGATTGGACAATGCTGGAGAGTTCACATCAAATTTTTTTGATGAATATTGCATGTCAATAGGGATTGAAATTGAACATCCCGTACCCCATGTGCACACTTAAAATGGTCTTGCAGATTAAGCGACTTCAGATGAGTGCTCGAGCTTTAGTTATGCACACCAACCTTTCGATTGCATCATGGGGATATGCAATATTACATGTAGCTTTACTTATTCGTTTCAGACCCACCACACACCAAACCTTTAGTGCGTACCAGTTGATAGCTGGGTATAAGCCTTATATTTCGCATCTACGCATCTTTGGTTGCGTTGTCTATGTGCCAATAACGCCACCACTGCGTTCAAAAATGGGTCCTCAGAGACGATTGGGTATATATGTTGGATATGAGTCACCAAAAATCATTCGATACCTAGAGCCTTCTATAGGAGTTCTATTCACAGCGTGATTCACCGATTGTCACTTTGATGAGACACTCTTCCTGCCGTTAAGGGGAGACAAGAACACAAATGTTCATGAGGAACGACGTTAAGTGTCTTGGTCTGTCTCCTCACAGTCTCATCATGATCCCCGCACTTACTGCACTATAAGTGTCACGCCCCGACCCAAGTTTACCTTCCTAAACTGGGTTAGGACGTGCGAGACCCATCACAAGAGAGATTTACTCGAAATTCCTCTTGAGAAAGGATAACCCTTATTCCCAAATCAATTTCAAACGGTCCAAACGAAACCAGAATAGATCTCTCAGCCGAAGGTTATCCCGGTTCCCGCATTTGGATCTCAAACCAATCATTTTAGAGGATCTAGGGTTCTAATATTATTTGTGACTGCACCTGAATCCCTGTCAGGCTGCCTACGTACTCTTTACTCGGGGATGAAGTCACATGTAGCTCTTGTATTTAAGTAACACCCTAACCGGGCAAATCCCGCTTTTCTATAAATCAGTCGATCTACTAATATGGAAAGCAACGTCTATTTCATATCGGAAGTTTAACCTCTCCGCTGAGGTATTCACCGACCAGCTATCTATCAAAATTATCCCGAACATTCCATCATACATATCTATCACAACCATACACACATAAACAGGATACAATGACAACCACATAGTTATATAAATCCACTAAGGACAGAATAGTCAATTTATCCTCAATAGCACTCTTGTAAATACCTAGAACTGCCAGGGCAATATTGTCAATTCAGCCTCACTGGCAGCTTGATAAATATGCTAAACTGTCAAGGGTATTTTAGAAATTTAAGCCTTAGTGTCAACCCTGTAAATATAAAAAACAAACAGGGGCAATCATATCTTTTTGGCCTCAGTGACAGTTTTGTAAATATGCAAAAATGCTAAGGGCATTTCTAGGATTTCAGCCACAATGGCATTCCTATAATTATACAAAACAGTCAGGGGTATTTATGGAATTTCAACCTCAATGGCAGCCTTGTAATTAAACAAAACTACCATGGATATTTCTAAGATTTTAAGCCTAATGGCACCCCTGTAATTACTCCAAACAGCCAGGGGTAATTTTGATATTTCATACCACGGTAAAATAGTAAAAGGGTAAATCAGAGACGATAAAAACCAGGGTTTTCACCCTTTCTTAAACGAACGACTGTTCCGACCGAAAATCAAGCTTTCTCGACTTGATTTCACTCCTCCACCTGCAAGCCTAGCTCCTACAGAATCCCAACAACCTAGAAATGCCAAAACAGAAGAGAAAAATGGGTTGAGGGATTACCCAATAGAGCTTCAATGGCAGTGGCGGTGGTTCTCCTCTGGCGGAGCACCGCTGTGCTCCTCCTCCTTGCTTCTGGGAAGCTCCTGGTGCTACCTGGAAGTCCCTAGCTCCTCCTCTCATCTGGTCTTGCATCGAGGCAGAGAGGGCAGCCCTCCATCCCTCTCTCTCCTCTGCTGGACATCACCCACGGCGGCGCTGGCTTAGCTGGTGGTCAGGTCGTGGTCGCCGGGGCAAGGCGAACCCGATGGTGGCGGGAATGAGGCAAGACGCGCGCCGGGGAGGGCGCTGCTCACTCGATCTCCGTTGAGGAGAGAGAGAGAGAGAGAGAGAGAAAGAGCGAACGAGTGAGGATAGAGAAATATTCGGCCGGATTCGATATATATTCAAAAATTAACGGTCCAGATCAAATCCTTGATTGATCTGACGCCCAGATTGAATAACTGAAAGTTACCATGAACCGTAAATAGATATTTTGCTATTTACTATTTACCACGTAGTAACTATACATTATCTCGAATAACTTTCGCATACGAACTCCGATTAAAGCGTAGGACATACCCACGAGTTTGTATTAACGTTCTCTACAACTTTTCCGAAGGAAGTTTCTCCAAATTCTCGACTTATCATAAAGTCATATTTTTACAGTAAAGTAAATAACTTTTATTACTTTCGTAAACTAAATAAATCCATGTTAAACAGGCTGTAGCTTCGGAATATATTCCGGATATACCGGTGGACTCGTATTAACATAATCTACCACCTCGGGATATTAATTCTATCTTTCCCTAGAATCGAGAATATCTCGATATTAAACTCGAACAGTAGTTTAGGGAAGACAGACAGCGTGGTTACAACTCTCTGTAACCCGCCTGATCCTAGTAAAAAGGTAAATTTCAGAACGGGGTGTTACACTAAGTACCGCACAAATTTCGATACGCATTTCGAGTCATAAAACATCTCACTTGACACGTATATCGTGAGACAACATCAACAACTATACTCGTCCATACTTAGCTCCATTTGATATCTCACGATCATTGAGGCATTAACGTCAACATACAACGGCCGACACACAAATCCTTCTCATACAGATATTGTTTAACAATACTTTATTCTCGATGATGACGTAATCTCAAAAAGCGTCATCACACCTTTTTATAGTTCATCGTCGCAGAACCACTTAAAATCGTTTTATAATGAAAATCATTTTAACTTACCAATGGACCGCAGTCGATCAAGTCCATTTATTTTTAAATCAATAATTTGGTCTCCAAGGAAAGCAATTTTATAATTTTATGTCAATGAATGATAAATGTAATAATGGTTCCTCCGTGAACCAGGTGAGATAATGCTCATCGCATGAATAACATCTAAACACGCAGCTCCGTAATATATTAATAATATATTATTATCATACACACACATATATATATATATATAAATCATATATATATATAAGTCATATATATATGCATTTTCCATGAATATTCTCACATAATATTATATCGGCAACAAACAATATAATTATACCCAAATAATTATATAAAACCAACACAGAACCTCAATGAGATTTACTCACCTCAAAATCCCGCAGCGTCTTCTACCGCCAAACGGTAAGTCCTCAACACTTGATCGATCAATAAAACACCTAACAATATATATAATCAACCTTAGTGTCACACAAGAGCAATAATGACTCGATTCCTACCGAACGTCACACTCTAATCCTCCAAATCAATCAACCACCATTTAAACGAACTTCATCACCCCTCAACTACACCGAAACACCCAACGGATTTACCCTTGGTAGAAACCGAAAGTAAATAATCTTCGACAAAACATTACGTACACAAAACGATAAGTGAAACTAGAAGATTGTATATCCACGCATTCGTATTGACAAGCACATGGTACTGAGACAACTCACTGCCCTAGAAAATGGGCGTGGGCCTCATGTGCCACCACCCTAAACCTCACCATCTTCCACCAAAAACCACCTGCAAGGAACCACAAAAACCTTAGAAAACCTATAGGAGAAAACATAACACCTAGAACCGCCAGACGCGCCTACACGCGCAGCCACAGACGGCGACGCGTGGGAGTCACGAGCCTCCATGAAAAACACCGAATTTCAACAAACTTCCAACATGAAAGATGAAGATCAAAGCATGGGGAACAACTTTAATATCTGGAGTTTCGATCAATTCGGACATGAAGCAGCCCAAAACTGCCCCGAAAGGAAGAAGTCGTGATCTGCACCTCCACGCTCCAAATTGATCTTCAATGGATACACCAGCATGTTCAGAAGTAGGAGACGGTCACAACGAGGGTGGGTTCAGATCCTAGAACCACCGTAAACGGTGGGTTGAAACCGGGTTAAAAACCAGGTCGCTGCCGCTACTGTGCGAGCTTAGTTGCGTCGTTCCAAGCCGAACTAGGCCACGCCGCCACCATAGAGAGGCTCGCATGGAGGAGAGGTAGATATTCCGACCGGCCTCGATGTCTCAGGTGGCCGGAGCTCGCCGCAAAACTTGGAAAAAAATAGAAACCCTAATTTTTCCTATTTATAATAAAACCCACAAACTTCCTCTGACCGTAATTTTTCCATACGATATCCGACTTACACTTTATGCATGTCCACAAACTCGTATCGTCGAGCACTACAACTTTCGTGAAGTAAGTTTTCCGAGAAACTCGACGTAGCAAAAGTCAACCTTTGACCCTTAACTAAAACGTTTCCGAGCGTCCCTTGACTCCGAACATTTCAGCACTCTTCTCGAAAGTACGAATACGCACCAATTCCACTAATTAATTTCCAAACAATATTAGAAATTAACCTTTCAATTTCCAGGTTATTACATTATGTGTTCACCATTAGGAATACGGTAATATCTTGGAGATCTACTAAACACTCTTGTGGCAATATCCTCAAATCATGCAGAGATCATTGCTCTACATGAAGATGTTCGTGAATGTGTATGGTTGAGATCAATCATTGGACATATTAGATAAACTAGTGGATTAAGATCTACAACTGATAAGCCTACAAGCATGTATGAAGATAATGCAACCTGCATTGAGTAGATGAAACATGACTTTATTAAAGATGACAATACGAAGCATATTTCACCTAAGTTCTTCTACAGTCAACAACAACAATTGTTTCTTAACATTCAAGTGAACCAAGTGAGTTTTCAAAGAAACGTGGTAGATTTATTTACTAAGTCTTTGCCTAAATCTACATTTGATAAACATGAGAAGAGCATAGGCATGCGTCGGCTATCAACCCTTCCTGAGTAATGTACACATCAGGGGGAGTTCACATATGTTGCACTCTTTTTTTTTCCATGATCAAGATTCAGTTTTCCCACAAGGTTTTTGTTACTTGACGAGGTTTTTAAAGAGGCAACATCTGAAGTATCACAAGCCTAACGGTGTGCGACACAAGAGGAGTGTTCTAGAATATTCTGTTATATGTGTCTTGGTCTTATGCAATTAGGATAATGAATCCATATTTCATATAGAGACAGATTTACTAGTTATTTAATGATATGTCTTATGTAATCCTCTATAAATATAGACATTTATCTATGAATAAAGTACATCTCTATCACGATTCTCTATTCGTATTATTCTCATACTTTATTACTAATAATTTATTAAAAGCAACAAAACTAAATAACATAAAGAAATAACCGTTAAACATAAAGTAAAGCATAAAGAAAAACCTAATAAATCTATGAGCCCAACCCTAAGAGCACCTGCACCGGTAGAGGAGGCTGCTCGTCCTCTCCTCGGCTCGATCTCTACCTCGTGCTTCGGTCAACGAGCGGTCACCGCAGGAGGAGGCCGCCGATGCTTGTGCTAGGAAGGGCTGCTCGTGCTATTCGACCGGGACCCAGGCTGATTTCCATCACCCACGTGAGTAGCTTCGCCCGAGGAGACGTGCTCCAACTCGTGCTATCGGAGCTCGACCTCGAGGACGAGCAGCAGGTCAATGAGCGGTCGCCGGCCTCCACCTCCCCCGCTGGACGCTCGATTCTCGCTTGCTCCTGCTATTTTCCGGCTGGCCCACCCGAAATCTCGCCTGCTCGTGCTCAAATCCGCCTCCGCTGCGGATGCTCTAAGAGGACTACAGCCATATCAGGCCCAAATCAATTCAAGCACAACCATGACTAGTCTACTGTCATGTCGCAACACCCATGCCGGCCATCAACCAAATCAAGATTCTCCACCCTCGGCGTACTCCTTTCCTTGCCACACCACTGCCACCGCTCCACATATCCCGTTCCAGACAACGCCTCACAATCTGTGTCCACCCAATCCATACAGGATCTGGGTCAACAATTGAAGAATACAAAGATCGGCCTCAAATCCATACAGTGTTCCAACAAACCACCACGCATATTTAGACGACCTAAGCACGATGACGATGACAACAATCTCCAGTCCAGCCAATGCGAATCGAACCACCACCCAACAAGAACCTTGGCCTCCTCCACCATTGTCTTCAAATTGTAGCAATCCATGATGGACACCGAATACTGAGGCCAAGAGAACCTCGCGCAGAGACCAGAGAAATACACCCCGTCCAACGACGGCACTCTATGGAGGGCCGCCGGACGAAGACAAGTGGATTTTTTGAAACCCTTGAGGCTAGAGAGGAGAGAGCGGCTGTATGTAATTATGGATATTTTTGTCATATGGATTCACACCTCACTCGGACGATGTTGGTGTTTGCGTCATCCCAACCTCGCCTAACCCTACCCCCAGCTTAGACTACCCAATGGCCTAGAACAACAAACAAACGAATTCTAGTAATACTAGATTCGTTAGTCTTTTGTTCTATCAATCTCCCAGTATTTGTTGTGTTCTTCATTTTCTTTTATTTGCTGTGTAGGTTACATACATTATGTGTTGTTCTTTCGGGAAACTAGTTACTTGCGTCCGATATCTACTAGAAATCACATTATACGTTACAAGAATGGTGTCATTTCAAAAATAAGCAAGATACACCGTCTTTCTCTTCATACTTGATAAAAGTGCAAGTACTACTGTGAAAATCATGCCCCGTTTATTAGGATCATACAGTTTTCCTTAACACAATGCAATATCCAGAGCAATCTAACCAAACAACTGATACGAGTTCTTAACATACACCAAGCTGCACTGCAGATGCGCTAAAGTAACTTACCATAAAAGCTAAAGATTTGGACTTGAGAAGTAGGGATGGAGCCAGATTAGTAATCACTCCTTGGAAACTACAACCACCTGCTTTCCCACGTTGCGGCCGGCAAAGAGCCCAATTAGAGCCGCAGGAGCGTTCTCAAGGCCTTCAACTACATCTTCCACATACGTAATCTTCCCTTCTTTTATGGCAGGCAACACTGTTTCAAGAAACTTTCCATACAGATGATAGTAACTGAATACCAGGAAACCTTCCATTCGGACCTGCTTAACAATCAGAGACATCAAATTATGTATGCCTTCAGGCCTCTCCAGGTTGTACTGAGAGATCATCCCACACACTGCTATTCGCCCCTTCACCCTCATGTTTGGTAGCACTGCATCAAGCATCTTTCCCCCCACGTTTTCAAAGTAGATGTCAATACCATCAGGAAAATACCTGCAGATAACACAGTCAAATGTAAATTTGCAAAACGAGGCACATCCACAGCATGAGACCACACACTTCCTTTTCCCCTTGTGTTTCTAGATTGGATTTAGACTCTTATTAATGCCTGTTGAGAGGCTGTTACCTCCAAATCCAAAATTGGACAAACTAACCAGTCTATTGTCAGTAATATATAAACACATCCTAGACTAAGTCAGGCATTAAGCACATTTTGGAATCTGACTGCTAAGAGATATAGTGATTCTAACCTTCTTAAAGCTGCATCCAGGTCAGGTTCGTCTTTATAGTTGAAAGCCTCATCAAATCCAAATTTGTTCTTCAGCAAATCAACCTTCACTCCAACAAATGGTATTCCAAATATTAACAGTTGATAAAGGGGTAGCAAAATCAATGGAATATTGGATAATAAGATGTCGAATGACATTATGATACTATTCAAGTCATCAGATTCACTTTGTATGTCGTATGTATAACAGTATTAATGGTTTATCATGAATGTGCAATACTTTGTTAACATAGAGTAGTTCTAACAGATGAGGCAACAAAGCAGCAGAACTGCAATTACTGAGTGCAGACTACATTGATACCAACACACATCATTTTGCAGTAATGTGGGTAAAACACTATTGGTCTCAGTATGTCTCCATCTTTGAATTGCAAGAATTCGGTACTCATCACTAGAGACAATATTACAAAGACATCACTATAGACATGTTTCTCACATTTAATATAACTAATCATGCAATTGAGTCAAAGATATGGAATCCGAACTAAAACATTCATTGATGTACGAGTACCAGTGACTAACCTTTTCCTTGCTTCCAGCACTCCCAACAACATAGCAACCTGTCAACTTTGCAAATTGGCCAACAAGCTGACCTACTGCACCAGATGCAGCTGAAATGTAGACTGTCTCTCCCTTCTTAGGAGAGCAGACCTCATAAAAACCAGCATAAGCAGTCATTCCAGGCATACCTACATAACATAAGAATACGCCAGGTGATCCCAAACAACCAGTAGACTCCAACAAGAGATCAAGACATACAGAATAACTTCATGAGGGAACAATAAACAATACACACAAAAGATATTGACACAATATGTTGACTTGTGACTATATCATGTTTATTCTTATCTGCTATTATATAACAAGCAAGGAACTAAAACATTAAACACAAAAACTACTGCTCCAACCTAAGTCAAGGGGGTAGGTGGTAAGGCCCTCAAGAACTGCAAGTTAACTAACTGTGGCTAATCAAATCGCCACATTAAACTAATGACTTGGGAGGTATGAAAGTAACACAATCAGTTTGCTAAATGACTTGAACATAGAAAGCAGGAGAAGTAGGCAATACCTAGAAGTCCAGTATAGTAAGAGAGAGGCACATCAGTGTGGTGAATCTTAAAGAGAGACTCTTTGGCAGTGATAACACTAAATTCTTCCCAGCCAGTATGACCCCAAAGCAAGTCGCCTGGCTTAAACTTGGGATCCCCAGATTCCAGGACTTTAACCACTCCATAACCAATTACAGGCTGCAACAACCCAAATTCTCTCTAGTTATACAGAAATGTAAATCAATGAATAAACCACTCAATTTTTTAATCCAAATTCTCTCATGCATTAGAATTCTATATCACCAAACCTGGAATTAAAAATTCAACATCCACATGACCAAAGAAGGGAAATTTAGAGAAATAATAATAATAAAAACAAAAGGGATCTATGATCATGTATCCAACAGTTAGAAGACAAAAGTGGTATAAGAAATGGTAGAGGGAGGGACCTCGCCGGGGTTGAAGGATTGAACATAAGTGGGCCTGTCGTGCTTGGTCATACGGCTTCTCATGTAAGGATCGCAGGACAAGTAGAGGTTCTTGACGACAAGGCCAGTCGACCCTTCTGGAAGCTTGAGTTTGGCTGTCGCCATTCTCAGTTCCATGTCGGATTCTTTGGGGAAGCCGGTGACATAGTCTTTGAATATCACCTGCTTGTTACTCGCTTCACTCGCCATTTGCTTCTCAGCTTCTGTGTCTCTACAAAGGGCGATACGAGCAATATATACTACTGCCCTCTTTTGTTTCTCTCTCGTTACATTTATCTCTCTGGAATTCTCTATTAGGATGAAAAGCAATTGGTGGACAATAAATTCCACATTTTTCGACGTCCCTGCTTACGTCAACAGTTCGTTGCCGACTTGCCGTCCTCTTCCATTGTGTTTGTTACTGGGACTAAAATATCGAGTATATCGATTGTTTGAAAAATAGAAATTTAGATGAAAATATTAGAAAAATTTCGATATTGATAATTATGATGAAAATTTAGTGAAAATTATTCAAATTTTAAGTACTAAAAACTAGTACTAATAAAAAAAGAAGCATAAAATAAACAATACATCATCCAGTGAAAATGGTAGGTTTGGAGTTCGACACCTGTCATAAACAGGTTTTACTCAGCTATAATTCTGGAATTTTTTCAAAATATTCCCTCAACTTTCGAAAGAATCACACATTTTCATAAATATAGCAAAAATATTTCGAAAATATCTGACGAGGTGGAGGCACAACTTCACCAGATCAAGATAAAGCAGTAACTGTGTAGGGATCTTTCATGAACAAGTAACATTTCATGTATGAATAATTACTCCTAAATTAATACTATACACTCTACTTGTGCATCACTCAGAGTCTCAGACCACTACTAATCTTCGACAACATAAAAAATTGAACTAGTTTTCTCAAGTCTAGATGATATAGCCTTATGTCCAGGTCACCTGTTAGGATCGTTGTGCTATATCTATATATTACTTTTGGATAGTGTGTTGATTTATCTATATATTACTTTTGGATTCAGGTCGGGTCATATTATCAACGGATCTTTAGGATTAGTTATAGAGACAACTATATAAGACAATAAGTCTTAATCGTAAAATTTTATCGAATGAATATAAATATTTCTTAACTCTACTTCAAATCAATTCTATCTAATTTAGTTCATTCCATTCTTTGATGGATTATGATCTCATCAACTGGTATCAGAGCCCTCAATCCAATTCGGACGAAGCGTCTCTTGTTGCTGATTATCCCACCCTCCCACCGCAGCTTGTTTATGCTGATCCCACCCTCCACCTTCATGGAAATTGGTGCTTCTAGGTGCTTCTACTACTGGAACACTGCGACGAATGCCACTCAGTTCGACAAACCAGCTTATCAGTCACCCTTAGTCCCAGTTGTCATCACCAAAACTGCGGCCGTGCAAATCCTCAATGCTTTGGCTGTTTTCCAGCAAGGTGTGAATGAAAGCTTCAACGACTTCAGGGAGGGTATGCGCAAGACTCAAGAACGACTTCACGAATGTCGCATCTCGGTTCTAGAATCAATTTATGGTCGGTTACTTCTTAATTTACTTTAATTTTTAACCATTTCATAGTAACCGTTTTACCGTGAGAGGTCACAAAGTTGACTTTTCATTAAGTCGAGAATTTAGGAAAACTTTATTCATGAAAGTTGTAGAGGGCGTTAATACGAATCCGTAGACATGCTACGTGTCTTAATCGGAGTTCGTATGCGAAAGTTACGGCTTAAAAACAGGAAGTGACTATTTCAGAAAACTCTATGAAAAAGAGAAATTACTGTAGGTAGAAAGTAAAAATTCAAAAGTTACAAATCTCTCTCTCTCTTCTTCCTGACGGTTTCTCCTGCCGGATCTTGCGCACGTCACAGCGCCGCTGACGCTCCACCACTCGCCGCCGCACCGGTCCTAAAAGATCAGCCTCGGAGTCTACTTCATTCCTAGGTAAATATTCTGACCTAACTCGTCGTAAATCGGGAGAACTTCCGATTTATTCTTCAAGTGTACAGTAGGATGTTCTTGATCGAATTTCTCCCTCCTTAGATCACCAATTGGTGAGTTCTTTATATGGATAGGATGGGTTTTAAGAGTACTATAATCCCCTAGAATTTGGTAGCTTGATTTGGAGTGTGGAGGGAGAATTGAAGGATTGAAGTTTTGAAGTGAAAATTTTTAGGTTTAAGAAATTTTTATTCGATTGACCTAGTTAGAGGCCGAATTGGCCTTCAAGTTGAACTAGAAAGTTTTTCGTAGTGATGAGAGGAACAACTGTGAAATTTTGGTGACGATTTGTGGTGGCCGAAGTTTGGTCGGAATTTTCTGCCAGTGGCGGAACCGCCACCTTTTGGGCAGTTTTTCTTGCCCATTAAATTGTAAAAATTAAGAGAAGGCCATTGAATGGCAGTTTCTAATTTTTTGAGATTTATTCGGTACATTTAGTATTTTTTGGAAGATTTGAATTTAATAATTAGATATTTAAATGACAACCAGTCATTTAGAAAGTACTGCTTAGGCGTGAGGGTGTAAATAAGGGTTTTTACGCTAACGGGATATTTGAGGCCGACTCCCCATGTTTTTCTAGAGGTGGTTGAGGATGAACGTTAAGGGTAGATATTTAATATTGTTGCCTTTTTCTTTAATTGTGGGATTGAGACACTAATTGTGTATTTTGAACAGCACGTGGGTGAGCTCGAGCGGAGCAGCCTTCAGATAGCCGGCAGACTTAGCGGCATCTTTGTGAGTGGACCTTTATTTTTAAATATAATGCATGCTGTTACATCCCAGTTCTAAAATTTATTTACGGTCGGTTACTTTTTGGTTACTTTAATCTTTGACCGTTTGTAGTAACTGTTTTACCGTAAGAGGCTGTAGAGTTGACTTTTTCGTAGGATTATTATTTCGAGGAGTTCCCTTCATGAAAGTTGTAGAGGGCGTTAATACGAATCCGTAGACATAATATGTGTCTTAATCGGAGTTCGTATGCGAAAGTTATGGTTTAAAAACGGAAAGTTACTATTTCGGAAAACTCTATAAAAGGGGAACTTAATGTAGGTAGAAAGTAAAAAAAATCAGAAAACTTTCCGGGCCTCTCTCTCTCCTCTTCCCGACGGAAACGCTGCCAGATCTTTCGCACGTCACAGCGCCTCTGCCGCTCCACCACTAGCCGCCGCACCGGTCCCAAAAGTTCGGCCTCCGAGTCTACTCCATTCCTAGATAAATTTTCCGACCTAATTCGCCGTAAATCGGGAGAAATTCTGACTTGTTCATCATGTGTACAATAGAATTTTCAGGATCGAATTTCTCCCTCCCTAGATCACCAATTGGTGAGTTATTTATATGGATAGGATGAGTTTTGTGAGTACTACTTACCCCTAAAGTTTGGTAGATCGATTTGGAGTGTGGAGGGAGAATTGAAGAATTGAAGTGTTGAAATTTTTATTTTTGGGTTCAAGGAATTTTTGTTCGATTGACCTATTTAGGCTAGGAATTGGTCTTCGAGTTGAACTAGAAAGTTGTTCGTGTTGACAAGAGGAATAAACTGTGAAATTTTGGAGACGATTGGTGGTGGCCAGAGTTTGGCCAGAATTTCGTGCCGGCCGCCGCCGCCTTTTGGGCAGTTTTCTTGCTTGAAAAATCCTATAAATTAAGAGGAGACTTTTGGAGTGGAGTTTGTATTTTTTTGGAAGAGTTTTGGGATTTTTCGGGAGTTAATACTTGTATGGAGACAATTTAATTATTTGGACCTGAGTTTGGATTTCAAAATTTTGTCGGGAAGTGGTCATGGGGTTTTCTCACGCTAATTTGAAGGGTTGTGATTGAACTTGTTGAGGTTGAGCTAAGTTGGGCTAGTAGCACGTGTTTCTAAAGTTCGGTTTATTTTTTTTAATGTTAGAGTTGGGAACTCAAGTTTTTTATATTTAAATCTATCTCCTTGAAACAGGACGTGCGGAGACGTCTGCAGAGGGGTCTAGGGATCGCCGTCAGACCTAGCAGTCAGTGAGTGGACTTTGTTTTCTTCAAGTCAAGCGTGCTTCAATATTTGGAAAATAAAACTTTTACTTTACATGTTTTTAATTACTTGTTAAGCTGGTGGGGCCAGGAAGGCGGGTTGCTCCCCTCATGTGAGCCCCTTTGTTTAGTCAGCTGAAAATTGATGTTATGTTGATTACATTTCGAATTTACTTATTTATGGCCATAGTTTTGAGGACAGTCGGGGAACCGTGCCTCTTGCATGAGATGCATGTTTTAATGAACGGGGGAGGAGTCATATAATAATGACTTTCTTATTTGTTTGTTTTCTTCACCATGAAAGGTCGTCATATTTATATAAAGTTGCTAGCTAGTCATACGGCCCCCACCACTTGACAAAGTGGAGCAGGACAATAGTAGCCCTAGAGGGTTCCGACCTTAGCCTGAGAGGCTCATTGTCATGGTGGAATCTCTCTGTCATGAAAGGTCGTCATATTACCTAGAAGCCTTAAAGGTTCCGACCCTAGTCTGAGAGACTCTCTGTCATGATGAAACCTCTTCCCCTATTTTATTGTAAGTTTTGTTCTTCTATACCAATGAGATTGGCGTTTATTTGTTTCTCTTATATATTTTTTGGAATGTATCCCCAGCGAGACATGCTTTTATGATTTTTACGGATAAAAAGGGAGAACATGGCGAAAGTTATATTTCACACTTAAACATTATTCTTTTTGTCCACTCACGCTAACGTTTTAAATGTTTCTGCCCTGGGCTCTTCATTTTTAAAATGTCCAGATTGCAGTGTTCGGCTCGGCCATAGCTAGGAGGCAAGGCATAGTTATCACCTTCTAATTTTTCTGTAGTAGGTTCCTGTATACCTACTTGTGTAATTTTCTCGCTTCATTCTTTCGTCTTTAGAGCTCTGACATCATTATGGGGGGATTTGTATTATTACGGTTGTGTGTTTAGGTTTTTCCAGCTTGGAAGTAGGGACTCAACACTTCTGAATTCCTTAGACTTGTTGTTATTTGTTTAAGATTGTGCTTGAGATTCTGTTGATTGTGGCGGATGTGGTTTATTGGGGAGCAGGATGGCTCCAGGAGTTACGGCTGTTTTACTAGAAGTGTTTGTTTCCTTTGGGTTGTAGTTGGTAAAGGTTGTCCATTTTAATGGGGAGGTTATGCAGAAATTTTCGGAGTAACTTTCCCTTAAGGTGGACCCTGCAAGATTTAATCTCGGTTAAAAGGAGTTAACCTAGGGTGGGTCTTGACAATTGATATCAGAGCATTAGGTTATTCAAATCCTTTCTACTACCGCCTTTACTTTAGAATATCTAGTGTCTATTGAGTGATTATCTGACCGCAGCGGATTATTAGCATTTTATGCATTATATGCTTGATATTCCTTGAGTATTGGTATTAGTTGATCTAATACTGTCTTTATGAATGGTACTAAATGTTTTATCCTCAGGTAACTATGCGTCGTGGACGCGGCCGAGCCCGTAGGGAGAATCCTCCTAACTCTCCCAATCTCCCAATGGGGGAGGATGAGGGGGCATTTGCCAATGGACCCTTAGAGCAGTTTTTCAGGCGACTCACCACTTTCTCTTCAGAAATCAACTACGAGAAAGCTCGCAGGAATGGAGCCAAGACTTTTTCCCATGTCATTGAGTCGATGGATGCCTTTAATTGGTTAGAGGGCATGGAGAAGATGTTTGTGCAGGTAGAGTGCCTAAAGGAAAAAAGAAGGTGGTAATAGTTGTTCAGTTTTTAGAAAGAGAAGTTTGACATTGGTGGTTGGATTTGGGCAGAGTCTTAGGTGAAGCAGTTCAGGGTATGACCTGAGATTAGTTTAAGGCTCACTTCAAGGAGCGTTACATCAGCCCAACCCATATCAACCGCATGAGGGTGGAGTTCCTGAACTTGCAGAAGGATGACAATATGACTGTAACGGCTTTTGAGCAACGCTTCAGGTAGTTGGCGTTTTATGTGTCTAACTTGGTAAGGACCGAGGAGGAGAAGATTTACTACTTTGTCAAGGGTCTTGGAGGTATTTATGCGAACCAGATGACAGCAGTGCTCTATCAGTCATTTCAGCAGGCTATGATGTTTGCCCTCAATGTTGAAGGGTCTTGGAGGTATTTGTGCGAACCAAATGACAGCAGTGCCCTATCAGTCATTTCAGCAGGCCATGATATTTGCCCTCAATTTTGAGGCTCAGGTGATGGCAGCCGGTTACCCATCTGGTTTTGGTGGTACTACTCATGTTTCTGCCAAGGGTACAAGTCACACTTCGGGCTCTAGGTCATCTACTGGTAGTGGATATGGTAGTAGCTCAAGTATTGGGTCAGGATCTAGGACCACGTTCAAGAGGTTTGGTAGGAAGAACACTCAGAGCCAGTTCAGTGGACGCCAGTCTAGTCAGTTTAGAAGGGGTTCAAGTAGCTAGAGTGGGACATCTGGTGGTCAGCCATTTCAGGTTGGACAAGGACAGTTTCAGCCAGGAGGATGTTTTCATTGTGGCCAGCAGGACCATAAGAGGGAATGCCTTTTTCTCACTCGAGGAGCTACTTTTGCTCCTACACCGGTCATGGGGCAGTCGTTAGCTGGAGCTTCTGGTAGTGGTACTCATGTCGTAGGGCCGTTCAGGGGTAACACTCAGAAAAGCAGAGGAGTCAGAGGACGCCCTACCACTACTCAGGCTAGGGTTCATGTTATGACTCAGCAGGAGGGTCGTACTTCCCCTGAGGTCATCGTTGCTACGTTGTTAATTTTTGGTCAGCCTGCTCTTACTTTATTTGATTCTGGAGCGACACATTCTTTCATGTCAAGTAGATTTTCACTTTTTGCCAATGTGCCATCCTCACCCCTCCCCGGTGAGTGGCAAGTATCTTTGCCATCCGGGAGTATGATGGAGATAAATTGGGTGTTTAGTGGGTGTAAGGTGTTAGTGGGGGGCCATGAGATCGAAGCGGATTTAATTCCCTTAGATATAATAGAGTTTGAGGTGATCTTAGGCATGGACTTCTTGGGAGCACATAGAGCTATGGTTGATTGCTTTCGGAAGGAGGTGGTTTTTCGTAGTCCAGGTTTGTCAGAGGTTACGTTTCAGGGAGAAAGAGATGTCCTCTCATAGTATTTAATTTCAGCTGTGGCCGCAAGGAAGTTATTGAATAAAGGTTGTCAAGCTTACCTAGCGCATGTGGTGGATATTAGAATGGGGGAGGCGTGTTTGGATAATTTTCTCATAGTGAAAGAATTCTCTGAAGTGTTTCCAAAGGAGTTGCTTGGGTTGCCGCCCGAGAAAGAGGTTGATTTTACGATCGATTTGCTCCCTGGAACCACACCTATTTCTCAAGCATCATATAAAATGGCCCCTACAAAATTGAAGGAGTTAAGAGCTCAATTACAGGAGTTGCTGGATAAAGGATTTATTCGCCCTAGCACATCTCCATGGGGTGCCCCGGTGTTGTTTGTTAAGAAAAATGATGGTACGATGAGACTTTGTGTGGATTACAGAAAGTTAAATTAGGTTATAGTGAAGAACAAGTATCCTTTGCCTCGAATTGATGACTTGTTTGATCAGTTGAGGGGGCAACTGTCTTTTTAAAGATTGACCTTCGGTCGGGTTATCATCAGTTGCGGATTCGGGAGGAAGACATAGCCAAACTGCTTTTCGGTCACGTTATGGTCATTATGAATTTGTGGTGATGGCCTTTGGGCTTACAAATGCACCTGCCGCTCTTATGGATCTCATGAATAGGGTGTTTGGCTCATGTCTTGACCGGTTCATGATCGTGTACATATATGACATCCTAGTCTATTCCAAGAACTTAAAGGAGCATGCAAAACATTTGAGGTTGGTTTTGCGGATTTTGAGAGAAGCTCAATTGTATGCCAAGCTCAGTAAATGTGAGTTTCGGTTAGATAAAGTGAGATTCTTAAGACATTTAGTATCAGCCGAAGGTGTTAGTATGGATCCCCAAAAGATAGAAGCGGTGATGAGTTAGAAAAGACCCACTAGTGTAAAGGAGATTTGAAGTTTCTTGGGCCTAGCGGGTTACTACCGCCGTTTTATGGAAGGCTTTTTCAAGATTGCAGCTCCTTTTACTAGATTGACAAGGAAAGGTGTGAAGTTCTAATGATGTGAAAACTGTGAGCAGAGTTTTCATGAACTAACTATCCCAATTAGACTATTAATACATGTTGGCGAGGTACAAGACTTTTGAGTGGAAGTTGAAATTTGATTTCCTCTCGAGCTGAAGCTGAGAGTGGACGTAGAATTTGAATTTTGCAAAACCTAGTTGGTAATGATAGTTCCCAAGTGGAAACTATTTGTCTATTGAAAAGTGATTTGGTGTTCATCACACGTGTAGGTAGAATTCCGAGCAAGAATTTTATTGTGGGAAGTAGAGGCACCTAGGAGGTGTATGTGATTCGAGTATGTCATCGAATCTTAGTCAGTGGTTTGACTTATTAATAGTAATGGACATAGAATGAGAAATGTGACTTTCGGTCAGTGATACGACATCAGAGATTGTTGAGAGTGTCACTTAAAGTAAAAGAAAGTTGGTGGCTGTCCAGGCTCAGTGATGCTGGTAAAGTTGACAATCATGTTGGATCTGTGGTTTTGTTGACATTTTCTCTGGTTCGAGATTTTAGATTGAGTTGGGTTTCGCAGTTGTGCGTCACCCTAGGCTCAGCGTAGAGAACGATGAGACTCGTGACGTCTCATCGAGTGGATTGATGTATCGCTATTGCCCCGTTTAAGTTTAATATAACTCCTTTATATGATGGGCAAAAGTAGCGTAGCGACAAGAAGTATTATCAACTTCTCGAGACTTTATAAGTTGATTGTCCTTATATTTAATACGTCAACGGAATCATACGAGGTGTGGTTTTATTTGAGAAGTGAGAGATCCAGACTTGTTTTATTAGAGTGGACGTTTAAAAAGAGTTTAACGTAGTTTTGCGTTAAACTTTCCTTGAGGAGTAACTCTTTTGGGTCATTATGTCTACAGAATCGGATACTCTGGATATAGTAATTGCAGCTTTGACGTTATGCTTCGTATCTTTAAGATATTGTTGGGTGTGCACAAGTGAGATCATTTTAACGGTCATGTGCAGTAAAAAAATAATTTCTTTATCAGACTCATACGACAGAAAGTGTGAATAGGATCTTGTGATTTATTTGAAAGGAGAAAGGGTTCATGTGTTTCGATTTGGCTATGTTTTCTTCGAGGATTAACATGAGCCTTGATTCTGCAAAGTATTTTGCCATTTGAGTTTTGGCTTCCTGCAGTTTTACAAGGCACGAATTCTCAATCAGATCGATTGTAGGGTTAACTGATCGCTATAAGCATGGTTGAATGCTGGAGATATAGCGTGTTAACGATCGGCTTTGACGCCGAGTTATTGAGTAGCTTGATGACGAGTTGTTGCTTGACGTCATGAGGTTCTAACCAGGTGATGTTAACGAACTTTTTCCTCGTTCGGGTTAGCTGCTTCCAACGAGTGGAGAGACGTGGACAAGCTTATGAATGATAATGATCCGGCTTAGACAACGAGGAGTTGTTGTCAAAGGATGTTTTCAATAAATGACGAAGTTAGTAATATTTTCGTCGAAAATAGATTTTCGTGAGGATTACTGTCACATCCCGATCCTAGAATTATTTTACAGTTAGTTACTTTGGTCTTTTACCATTTAAAGTAACCGTTTGACCGTATATTGACCGTAAAATTGACTTTTCGTTAAGTCAAGAATTTGAGAAAACTGTCTTCATGAAAGTCGTAGAGGACAACAATACGAGTTCGTGGACATGTAGCAAGCTCAAATCGGAGATCGTATGAACAAGTTATCAGATTTTTATCACTTACCTCTTTCGGTATGTTTTCCTTTTATAACCCTCTCCGGAAATAGTAACTTATGTTTTTAGACCATAACTTTTTCTAACACTTTCTCTCTCCTCCATTTCGACACGAAACCACTGGCGGATCTCCTCTCCGCCACCGCGCCGCTGTTAGGCCACCATAGGTCGTCGCACCAGTCTCAAAATTACTGCCTCTAAGTCTATATCAATTCTAGGTAAGCAATTCGACCTATCTTGTCTTGGTTTGAGAGAAATTTCATGTTGAGCGCATAGTGTACAGTATAGAGATTTGATCGGATTTCTCCCTCCTCAGGCTACCAATTTGTGAGTTCTATATATGATTAGAATGGGTTTTAGGAGTACTACTCACCCCTAAAGTTTGGTGGATTGATTTGGAGTGTGGAGGGAGAATTGAAGATTTAAAGTTTTGAAGTTTAAAATTTCGGGTTTTTTTACATTTTCCTTCGATTGACCTAGTTAGAGGCCAAATTGGCCTTCAAGTTGAATTACAAAGTTGTTCTAAATGTTGAGACGAAGTTACTGTTAAAATTTGGTGACGATCGGAGGTTGCCGGAATTTCTGCCAACGGTGCTGCCACTTTTTGGGCAGTTTTTCATGCCCATTAAATGGTATAAAATGAGAGGAGTCTATGGTTTAAATTTGGTAATTTTTGGAGGAATTTTGGTTAGGTTTTGGAATTTTTCAAGTTTACTATTATTGGAGGATAAAAAAATATTATTCCGACCATCGATTATTGTCGGTTAAGGTTTAAGAAATATTTGAAGGAGTTCTAAGTTATTGGTGAAGATCAGAGATTTTTAGTTGACAATTTGATAAGTGTGGTGACGATGAACGAGTTGTACATTCACAAATGTGTACACCTATATTATTTAATTATTATTCTAGCGTCCGAAAAATTAATGTTAATTGTGGAACAGGACACGAAAAGGCTCGTGTTGTGAAGACTTCGCTTGAGCGGAATTTGAGTTTTTCGTCAGGCTAAGGCCTAAGTCTGTGAGTGGACTTTTATTTTCAAATATAATGCATGTAATGAGTTTTTATTGAGTTTCTCTTTTATTTACGAGAAATTCCTCCATATTGATTTTTATGGTGATTTTGGAAAAATTGGGGATTTATTATTTTTCAAAGATAAGTGAGCCGGGAAAGAGGTTCATACCTTTCCCGTGAGTTTTAAATAATTTCCCCGAGATATGATTTTAAATCGTTTTCAGCATTTTGGGTTATGGAGAGGGAAAATATTTTAAATGGAGAAACTTGGCTCTTGGATTTATGATTTAAAGTAAAATAAGGGAATCGGTTTCGGATGACTGGGAAAGTTTAAATCCAACATATTTAGGAAAAAGTCATTGGTGTTTTGACTTGGATTTTGATTTAATCACCACGAGGTTTTCAAGGATTTTCAAGTATATGTATATATGTGTTGCTAGCTAGCATGGACCCTCTCCGGATGGAGATGGTCAGACCCTCTTTAGTGGTAGCTGGTCGGAAGGACCCTCCCGGATAGAGCCGGTCAGGACCCTCTTCGGTGGTAGCTGGTCGGTTGGACCCTCCCGAATAGAGCAGGTCAAGGAACCCTCTCCGATAGAGCTAGTCAGTGGACCCTCTTGTGGATTCAAGCTGGTCGATTTTTTTTCTCGTGGTCATGGTGATATTATACCCCACTTTTTAAATTATGGATTTGAGCCAAGAGAATTGTTGTATATATGTTATTTAATCATTTTCTATGGGTTGCGTGCATGTGAATTTTGAAAATCAAAGGGAGAGCATGAAAATATATTTACCTTTTCATATTTGATTTTTGTCCACTCATGCTAATATTTTTAAATGTTTTCCCCCAGATCCTTCGTTTTAAAATGTCCAGTGTTGCATGGTTCTTGAGAGGAGGTCGCGCGTACTAAAGTCGGGGCATAGTCAATTAATCGGTTGTTGTTCGCATATTGATTTAGGTATAACTTCCATTTAGACTGCTCTAATTACCCTAACTTAAATATTTGAATAGGTTAGTGAAGCGTAGATGTGATTTGGGGAGTATGATGGCTCCAGGAGTTCATGGAAGTGTTGAGTTGGTTTGTAGGAAGGGTTTTCCATTTCAAGGGGGTTTCGGTAAGAAGTTCTCTTGAGGTGGTCCCAGCAGGATTTACTTCGGGTTAAAGAGGTTTAACTCGGGGTGGGTCCTGACAATTGCAGTCGGTGGATAATTGGTAGGCAGTGTCGTATTCCACCTTATAAATGGGGTGGAGTATAGTAAGAATTCGGTGATTCAGTTTGATCAATGAATTAAGAGAAGATTATTGTTATCAACGGTAAGATTTCAGACGTTTTAGTGCTGACCCGAGAAGAGTGGTCGGACGTCAGAAAATGACAGAGTAGTGGAGGTTATCCATGTAGGAAGGAGTGCTAAGTTGGATAAATGTGACATGTGTCTAAGTTACATGAGTTTGTGGAATATGTTGGGTATCCTTGCGGTTATAATAGATGTCTTGTGTCACGCATGCTCATATTACATGAATAAGTGTATTTCCTTACATCCTATGTCAATAGCCTTCTGGCTAGTTTTTAAAATTGGCTTATATGGAGGATCGGTAAGGATGTTGGTCGTAAAGATCAAATGTGCAGGGTTATGACAATTCTATTCGTGAGACGATTCAGAAGAGTTCTCAGAAAGGAGTAGATATTTGAGAACAATAATATTATTTTAAGTGGTAGTGTGCCCCACTATTTTAGACTTCGACTATAGAAATTTTGAGGACGAAATTTTTTATAAGGTGGGAAGAATTGTCACATCCCGATCCTAGACTTATTTTACGGTTGGTTACTTTGGTCTTCTACCATTTAAAGTAACCGTTTGACTCAATAATGACTGTAAAGTTGACTTTTTGTTAAGTCAATAATTTGGGTAAACTTTCTTCATGAAAGTTGTAGAGGACGTCGATACGAGTTTGTGGACACGTAGCACGCTCAAATCAGAGTTTGTATGTAAAATTTATAAGCAAAAATGTAAAGTTACCGTACGGTAAAATGACTATAAATAGAAGTTACCGGGGTGAAAAATCAGATTTTTCACCCAGTCAATTCTTTCTCTCTCCCCGTGCTCTCTCTCCCTTTCAGAATTTCCAACCGCCACCGTGCAGCCGTGAGGCCACCTCAAGCCGCCGCACCGATCTCAAAATGACTGCCTCTGAGTCTACTTCAATTCTAGGTAAGCCTTTCGACCTATCTTGTCTTGGTTTGAGAGAAATTTCATGTTGAATGCAGAGTATACTGTAGGAGTTCTAGATCAAAATTCTCCCTCCTCAGATTACCAATTGGGGAGTTCTTTATATGGATAAGATGAGTTTTAAGAGTACTACTCACCCCTCAAGTTTGGTGGTTTGATTTGGAGTGTGGAGGGAAAATCGAAGATTTGAAGTTTTGAAGTTTAAAATTTCAGGTTTTTTACATTTTCCTTTGATTAACTTAGTTATAGGCTGAATTGGCCTTCGAGTTGAACTAGAAAGTTGTTCCAAATGATAAGACGAAACTTCTGTTAAAATTTGGTAACGATTGGAGGTCTCCGGAATTTCTACCTGCGGCTGCCGGCGGCGGCGGTGCTGCCACTTTTTGGGCAGTTTTTCATTCCCATTAAATAATATAAAATGAGAGGAGTCTATGTTTTAAATTTGATAATTTTTGGAGGAGTTTTGGTTAGGTTTTAGAATTTTTCAAGTTTAGTATTATTGGCGGATAATAAAATATTATTTCGGCTATCGATTATTGTCGGTTAAGGTTTAAAAATTTTTTAAGGACTCCTAAGTTATTGGAAGGTCGGGGATTTTTAGTTGATAATTTGAGAAATTTGGAGATGATAAGCGAGTTGTACGCTCACAAATGTGACGCCTATGTTATTTAATTATTATTCTAGCGTCCGGAAAATTAATATTAATTATGGAACAGAACGCGAAGAGGCTCGTGTTGTGGAGACTTCGCTTGAGCGGAATTCAGGTTTTCGTCAGGCTAAGGCCTAAGTCTGTGAGTGGACTTTTATTTTAAATATATTGCATGCAACAAGATTTTAATGAGTTTCTCTTTTAATTGTGAGAATTTCCTCTATGGTGATTTTGGAAAAATTGGAGATTTATTATTTTTCAAGATAAGTGAGCCGGGAAAGAGGTTCCTACCTTTCCCGTGAGTTTTAAATGATTTTTCAGGAATATAATTTTAAGTTGTTATCACCATTTAGGGTTATGGAGGGGAATTATATTTTAAAATGGGAAACTTGGCTCTTGGATTTTAATGATTTTAAGTAAAGTCATGGAACCTGTTTCGGATGCCTGGAAAAGTTTTAAATCCAAAGCATTTGAGGAAAAGTCATGGGTGTTTTTACTTGGATTTTGATTTATTCACCATGAGGTTTTTAAGAATTTTCAAGTGTGTGTGTGTATATATATAGATTTTGATTTATTCACCATGAGGTTTTTAAGGATTTTCAAGTGTGTGTGTGTGTGTGTGTATATATATATATATATATATATATATATATTGCTAACTAGCATGGACCCTCTCCGGATTGTAGCTGGTCAGACCCTCTTCGGTGGTAGCTGGTCAAAAGGACCCTTCCGGATAGAGACGGTCAGGACCCTTCCGGATAGAGACGGTCAGGACCCTCTTCGGTGATAGCTGGTCAGTTAGACCCTCCCGAATAGAACATGTCAAGGGACCATCTCCGTTAGAGCTGGTCAATAAACTCTCTTGTGGATAGAGCTAGTCAATTGTTTTCTTGTGGTCATGATGAAACTAATTCTACATTTTTAAATTCTGGATTTGAGCCAAGAGAATTGGTGAAAATGTCGTTTTAACCATTTTTCCCAATTGTTGCGTGCGTATGAATTTCAAGAGAAATAAGAGGCTAGGGAAAAGAGAAAGTAATTATTTTTCTCACGTTTCGATATTATTTTTGTCCACTCACTCTAACGTCAAGTTTTTTTAAAATGTTTTCCCCTGGGCCCTTCGTTTTCAAATGCCCAATGTTGCAGGGTTTCTGAGAAGAGGTGGCGCATACAGAAGTCGGGGTATAGTCAATTAATCCGTTGTTGCTCGCATATTGATTTAGGTATCACTTCCGTGTAGATTGCTCTGATTACCCCGACTTAGATAGTTGAATAGGTTGTTAAAGCATAGTTGAGATTTGGGGAGCGGGATGGTTCTGGGAGTTGGGGGATGTTTTAAATTATTCATGGAAGTGCTAAGTTGGTTTGTAGGAAGGGTTGTCCATTTCAAGGAGGTTTCGGTAAGAAGTTCCCTTGAGGTGGTCTCCGCAAGATTTACTTCGGGATAAAGGGGTTTAACGTGGGGTGGGTCCTGACATGCCGCAAATGAAGTAGCGAATGAAGCTGCATATGTCGCAAATGATTTCGTGAATGAAGCTGTAGATGTAGCGAATGATGAAGCTAAAGCTACAGAGGCCGCGAATGATGTCCAGGATGTCGCGAATGATAATCAGGCTGCTGCGAATGAAGATCAGATTTAAGAGGATCATATTCGGAGGGCCTAATCAAGAGCAGCAACAGACGAATGCTCATGTACTAGTTCGAATATCTCAAAGAGCACCGAAGCCAAGCCCTAAGTACCATTCTTCTCAATACATTTTGCTCACCGGTGATGGAGACAATCCATATTCCAGATATATTCTGTTGACCGGTGATGAAGAGCCTAAATTCTTTGTGGAAGCAAAGACTCATGCAGATAGCGACAAGTGGATGTTAGCTATGAAGTCTGAGATGAAGTCTTTGATGAAAAATGACACCTATGAGTTGGTGGAACTTCCCAAAGATAGGAAAGCACTCAAGAACAAGTGAGTGTTCAAGTTGAAGAGGGATGAGAACGATAAGTTGTCTAAGTTCAAAACCCGATTGGTTGTCAAAGGTTTCGGGTAAAAGGAAAGAGTTGACTTTCAAGAGATCTTTTCACATGTTGTCAAGATGAATTCTATTAGAGTTATTTTGTGCATGCTAGCGTGAATCTTGAGGTGAATCAGTTAGATGTGAAGACTGCATTCCTACATGGTGGTTTTTTTTAACATGTTCCTACATGGTGATTTGAAGGAGGAAATATATATGGAGCAACCTGAAGGTTTTAAGGTTGAAGGCAAGTACAAGGTTTGCATGTTAAAGAAGTCTGTATGGGCTAATGTAAGCGCCAAGACAATGGTACAAGAAATCTAATAAGTCATGGGTACAAGAGGACTGATGCAGACTCATGTGTGTATATTCGCCGTTTTGCTGGTGGTAAATTTATTATTTGGTTGCTTTATGTTGATTGTGGGACAAGATGTTTCTATGATCTGCAAGTTGAAGACAGATTTATCGAAGTTTTTTGACATGAATGACTTAGGTCCAGCTAAGCATATTTTGGGCATGGAGATTACCAGTGACAGAAAGACAAATAAATTATGGTTGTCACATGAGAGGTATGTTGAACGGGTTCTTGAAAGATTTAACATGAAAGAAGCCAAGACAGTGAGCTCACCTCTAGGTAATCACTTCAAGTTAAGCAGATTACTATGCACAACTACACGAGGAGAAAAACAAGATAACGTGTATCCCTTATGCGTCAATTATTGGCAGTCTTATCTATGTCATGATATGTATTCGCCCGGATATTGCAACACAATATTCTCTTAAGGAAACGAGATAACATACAATACAATACATGCTTCCCAGTAAAGATCGACAAGGTGATTTTATTTTATTACTAGCTAGCAAGGATGTGGAGTGATGGAGGCTTGTCGATCCGGATATATTAAGTTTGAGGTGGTGCAACTGCAACTACTTGCTTCCCGAAGTTGCGACCAGTAAAGAGTCCAACCAGTGCTGCCGGACCATTCTCAAGGCCTTCAACTATGTCTTCCACATACACTAGTTTACCCTCCCGGATGTAAGGCAGCACAAACTCATAGTACTCGGGCACAATGTGATCATAATCTCGATGCGTAAATCCGTGTATGTTGAGACGCTTGAATGCAATCTGAAGCAAATTTTTAAGTGGCTCAAACTCCGTAAGGTTGTATTGTGAGATCATACCACACACAGCAATGCGACCGTGATCTTTCATGTTGAGCAGCACTGCGTCAAGCAATTTCCCACCCACATGCTCATAGTAGACGTCAATTCCTTCAGGAAAGTACCTTCATGTATATTCCATGTACAGTTGATTAGTTCAGCCAAGAGCAATGTGCATATGCATACAGAAGTACAAATACTCTTTTGAAGAAGGGCCGTGCAGCTGTTTTTTTTTAAATCTTGATTAATGAAATCATATAATACAAAGTGAGGACGTAGAGCCTAAACTTCAAATTAAAAAAAATAACGTATTCTAGCATGCACCAGTTAGCAACGAGTGCGTCATTAACAACTCTGTTTGCTTTAACAAAGCGGTGACATAACGGAAGAATAACACAGAAATACAGATACTCTATATGCACTTAATGAATTACCTTTTTAAAGCTGTATCTAAATCATTTTCCTCCTTGTAATTGAAAGCCTCATCAAACCCCAACTTGTTCTTTAGTAGATCGACCTAACCGATATATATTGACTGATCATTAATAGAGAAACCGGCAAGGCGCCAAAACCAACTATTAATACAAGATCCTTAATACAATGCATATATAAGCTAGCTAGCAAGGTACCTTTTGTTTGGATCCGGCAGATCCAACAACATAACAGCCAGCCAACTTAGCGAATTGTCCAATGAGCTGACCAACTGCACCAGATGCCGCAGAGACCAACACCTTGTCTCCTTTCTTAGGAGGACACACCTGAGAGAATCCAGCATAAGCAGTCTTACCGGCCATGCCTACATGTATGTTTAAGAACCGAGGTTATAGATCATAATGATTTGTAATTGAGCAATGGGACTAGTCAGTTTACTAGCTTGCTTACCAAGAATTCCTGTATAGTAAGAAAGAGGGACATCGGTGTGGTGTATTTTAACGAGTGAGGTTCCAGAAACGACGTCTGTGATGAGGCTGTACTCTTCCCATGTGGTTAACCCCCACACCAGATCACCCTGATTATATTCTGGATGACTCGAGTCCACAACTTGAGACACACCATACCCGCAGATCGGCTGCATCAATTCATAAATACACATATTATGGTTTAAAAAAAGTAAGTGATCGATCGATCATGATGAAACTACCTACCTATCTACGTGCACTTGATATATAGAGATCGACATACAATATTTGTAGATATGTGCAAATTAATTAGCTAGACTTACAGAGCCAGGAGTGCAATAGAGGTATTTGGTCATTTTCTGCTGAGTGTTCATGATGAGGAATCGCATCATGGGATCGCAGGACAAGTAGAGGTTCTTGAGTAGAACAGCATTCACGGTATATGCTGGAACCTTCAGACTTACTGTGCTATCGGTGGTGACATACATGTCCGACTCTTTGGGATAACCAGACACATAGTCCTTCAATATCACCCGCTTGTTCCTTGCCACTACTTCACCTGCCATTGCTATATAGCTATACAATCAACTTCCTTTCGTTTCTATCTGGGTAAGAAAGTACTTAGCAATATTGTAGTGATACCAACCCCGTAGAAAGCTTGATGTTATATATATATACTTTTATCGATGAATAGTGTTAGAGAAAATATCTAACTGTATCTTATAATTATAAATAGATATTTTGTATTTAATACTTCATTTTCATAGTTCTTAGATTGTAATGATTCTAGGATCTTAACATAGCAAAGACTATTACAGCAGTCTTGTATCAATCAATACTATTAGAGAAAACATCTACTGAGTTACTGTATCTTATTATTATAAATAGATATTTTGAATTTTAATACTTTCCTTTCATATTTCCTAAATTGTAGTTGACAGAACATAATTCTAGAATCTTAACATAGTAGAGACTATATGTACAACAGTCTTGTATCAATGAAAGCAATTCGTTCAATTCCATTCTTCAGTTTCATCTTATCATCAGTTTTTCAAATAGTTCCCAGGTGAGGGATTTAGTCCATTATAGATGAACTCAATTTGGATTCAAACTTATCCCATGACTTTTCTTTTGAGGGTTTCGCGCCATCTACTCAGCTAGAAGACGTAATTCCCCTGCTTGCATATGGATTCAAACTGTCCCATGACTTTTATGCCCTAACTAGCAATGGTACGTACATGTGTAACTTGGCTGCACACTTCTGGACTTCTTCTCTACTAGATTTCAATTTGATTTCGGTTGTAAAGATCATTTTAACCTCTTGGTCAAGTTGAAAATCATTTCCATTTGCCAACGAAGACTTGATTTTATTTCTTGAATTTCCTTGTTAATTATTTCTCAGTAATAATCATAGGAGATATTAAGCAAAAGTAAATACAAGAACTGATAGTTCGTTTTAATCAGTACAGAACAAATCGAATGCAAGGCAATTAATAAGAACATTTCATAATAACTTTAAACATATATACTACTAGGATTCATGGTTTATTGTAGATGAAAGAGTAGAGCAGGAAGTAAAAACGCAGAAGAGATAGAAGGGCTACATTGTGGCTGACTTGATTGATTAGAAAATGTAGGTTTCTTGAGTATATATATATAGTTAGATTGAATAGCATAAAAACTAAACTATCCTTTATATTTCTCCTATAATCCTAACATATACTTAGCATCGAACTAGCTACAGACATAGTGGCAACCTTTTCCTGGCTGCCAGCACTCCCAACTGTTCGAAAATATTGGATTTTATACTTACTGCATTACATTAAGATAATTACAATTGATTTAGCTAAATACAAATAACATGAAATACATGAATATAACTGTATTTCTAGCTATTTGTTAAAGTTATATCTCATTGCCATTTATGGATTAAAACAAGCTTCTAGACAATGGTATAGAAAGTTTGATTCAGAAATTTCAAGCTTTGGCTTTTCCAAAAACATTGTTGATGAATGTGTATACATTAAGACAGTTCGGACGAAATTTATTTTTCTTATACTGTATGTAGATGATATTCTTCTAGCTAGTAGTAATGTAAAATTGCTTAATGAAACTAAAATTTTTTTGTAGAATAACTTTGACATGAAAGATTTAGGTGAGGCATCTTATGTCTTGGGATTGAAATAACTAGAGACAGGACACAAGGTTTATTAGATTTATCTCAATTGAACTATATCACTAAATTTCTTGACATTTAATATGGAAATAAGTGCATCAGGTGATTCTCCTATGTCAAAAGGGGACAAACTGACCAAAAAAAATAAGATTACTGAGAATGGGGGAAGATATCTGCCATAGAGAGCAAACCTCATGCTCAACTCATTCGCAGCTTAATGTATGCTCAGGTTTGTACTAGACCTGACTTATCATTTTCAGTAAGCATCTTATCTAGGTTTCAATCAAATCCCACTCAAGAGCACTAGGTTGTAGGTAAGAAAGTGCTTAGGTATTTGCAGAAAACTAAAGGTTATCGTTTGGTTTATAAACGGGTCAAAAATCTTAAGTTAGTTGGTTATACTGACTCAGATTTGGTAAGCAACTATCCAAACTCCAATAAGTCTACTTCTGGTGTATTTTTATGTTTGTTGGTGGGGCTATAGCTTGGAAAACTGAAAAATTAAAACTCAGATCAACATTCACAATGCAGGCTAAATTTATTGATGTATATGAAGGTGTCTGTTAAGGACTGTGGATTAGAATTTTTTTGTTATATACTGAAGTCTTAAGTTTAATTGTTTCAGGTGCACTTAAAATGTACTATGATAATAAAACTGCAGTGTTTTTTAGTAAAAATAGTAAAAGTTTGAATAACTCTAAACATATAGATCTCAAATTTTATAGTGTGAGACAAAGAGTTAAACATGGTTAAATCGATGTTTTGGACATTGATATACTTATCTTTAAATGGTCAAGTTATCACTGCAACTTATGTGGTTACTGTGTATGGTGTCGGTGATTCTCAATCATCTGATTTTTGTAAATCAACATGGTCTTAAATTCTGCACTGTATGCTTTAATTGACTAAGTTGGATGAGTACTGAGTTCTTGTGTATTTCAGTGCACATTTCATTTGTTGTTTGTCTTTAGTTATTAGTTCAATTGTTGTTATGCAGTGTGTGTTAAGTCCAATGGGAGAATGTTAGAAAATATTGGACTTTACACTTACTGCATTACATTAAGATAATTGCAATTGATTTAGCTAAATACAAATAATAAGAAATACATGAATATAACTCTATTTTTTGTTATTTGTTAGTGTTATATCTCCTTGCAAAAGTAGGAGACTCATCATATTGATTACTTGATTAATATTTAATATTAGGAGTTGTGATAAGTTTTAGTTTCTCTTTATAACTATTAAGCATGTATTGGACTCCTAATGGGATGAGTCTCTTATCTAGTTAAACTGACTGATATATATACAAGGAGAAGCCCTGCACTCAACACGCTTTGCATTTAGTTTAGTCTCATACTAACGCTTTTAGTGTTGAAATGCATAACGTTTTAATTCTTGGTTTTAGTGTTGCTGCTACTACTAGAAGATGTCAAATTCAATGAACCAGTCCTCTAGTCTTTTGAACTTACTGATATACTGATATGAGATGTCTGTTCTTATTGTTATGATTAGATCTTGATGTGTTTGGTTGTTGCATCATTTAGTCTAACAACTTAACAACCCATGAGTTTGGCAAATTGGGCAACAATCTGACCAACAGCCCCAAATGCTGAGGAAATGTACACATACTCACCCTTCATCTGATTGAAGACTTCATAGAAACCAGCATAAGCAGTCATACCAGGCATTCCGGCCTACATATAATTTCAATTACATACGTACTTAATGACTACCTATATATTATCCAATTACATACGTACTTATTAATTAACTGCTTACATACTTACATGCATGTATAATAAGTACCAAGCTAGTATTTTCATAGTTAATTGATAGTATTTACTTACCAAGAAGTCCGGTGTAGTGACAGGGGTACATCAGCATCGTTAATATGCATACTGATTTTCCACCACACAAATACTTCAACCCACCACCCCCCCCCCTGTTTGCATATGGAACAGCGCCGCAGATCTGTTGTATACATAGCATACAGATCACCACAACAGCCTTACCATTTTGAAGAAGCTCTTCATGTTAGTGATGAGACTATACTACTCCCACTTTGTTATGCCCCAAATCAGGTCCCCTGCTTTGAGCTCTGGATGCTGAGAATCCACAACTGTCGACACTCCATAACCCACTATTGGCTGCGCATGCACATATTCATTCATTAATCATCTATGTTCACTGGCTAGTTAGCTAGTACTGGGTTTGAACCAAGAAAAAAGAAAATAAATTGACTATAGTAGTGATGGATGAGGTAGTTAGCTTACAGAGTCGGGAGAGAAGAAGACAATGCGGTCCTGATTGGTAGTGGCGTTGTCAGTGTGCTTTAACACCTCGCATGTAGGGATCGCAGGAGAGGTAGAAGTTCTTCAACAGCACCGATCCTTTGAAGTCTTCTCCTGCAGGCACTTTGAGCTTAATTGTAGACGTGTTCAAGACTTCAAGTACATGTCCGACTCCTCCAGGACCGCGCATATGTAATCTCTAGCTAGCACTTTCTGATTCCTCGCTTCCTCATAGTCAGTAGTACTACTAGTATTAACAGCAGCTGCCATTGATATCCTATGCTTAATTTCTGATATGCTTATGTAGTTAATGGATCTAGCTACGTTGATATCGGCTGAGAATGTTGAAGAATGAGTGAGCAGATAAAGATTATATAAACCGAGAATGATAGAGGTGCAGAAGTGGCGGGGCGGCGCCTGCGGCGGGATTCGAAAGCAATGCTGTCAGCACAATGACAACAGATATAGTTGACCAGACGGATGAAAGAGATGAGTAATGATGCTATTATTTTTCAATATCCTTTGGATCACGGTCAAATTGCTGAAGCCACCTCCTATTTGATTAATGAAAGAAGAACCAATTAAGCAAGCAACTGAAACGGATTCGACTATTTTTTCTACTTTTCTCCGTTCAAGCCCATCCGCAAGTTTGAAAGTCATGTATGTACTATGAGTTAGCCCAATGATCTCCGTGTCACGGCCTACTTAGAAATCTTTGTTTCTTTTTTTTTCGGGTAATTAATATCTAATTTGTTACACTATAATTTAAGATAATTTTCTATGGGTGAGTCAAGTTGGTTAATTAATCTAACTAATATCTAAAGGTTATGAGTTCAAATTTCATTTTAAACATCAAGCTATATATATGATTTGCATTTGATACCAAGCAAGGTTTTAAAACTCGGTCTAGTCGGCCGACTAGTCGACGACTAGTTGGTAGTCGGCGGTAGGCCGAGGCAATTTTAAGAAAATCAGATGAGAAAATCGGCTAGGAGAAAATCAGCCTAACTCGGTAAAAATCAGTCAAACTCAGTAAAAGTCGGTCCAACTCAGGAACAAAAAAAATTGACTCACCTCCTCTTTGTCGCTCATCTTGCTCTCGCCTCTCCCTCATATATCTTAGTCGCCTTCCTCCCCTCCCTCGCCTCTCTGGACTCACCAAAACGCTGAAGAAGTCGTCTGAGGAGGAACTCGGGAAACCCAAAAAACAGAAAAAGAGGGGTGTTGAATTAGAGCTCGATTTGAATGTGCAAGGCTAAAAGATGGAAGGATAATAAGAGAGAAGAAGAACCCTACCTCCAATTTGTTGATTTGCAGCTTAAAACGTCAAGACTCACCAGAGACCCACCGCGATCCATCTTGGACAACCTCCCTCTAGGGTTCGTGCATATGTGATTTAAGGACTGGGTTTTGTAGAGGAGAGGAAGAGAATCATTTTACAAGTATTTTGGTGGTGAGTGGTGGCCAGAGACAGTCGTCGTTGTCTTCGGAGACGACGAGAGAGAGGAGAGGGAGTCAAGAACTCGAGATAGATCGGGGGAGGGGGTTTGACCGAGGTCAGACTTCTCTCCTCTATTTAAAGGGAGATGAACAACTATGAATTAATGAGAGCAAATCAAACGGCCCAAAATTAATCAGTGAAATTTTATTTACTAGAGTGGTGATAAATAGAAATTTACTAGCTAGGAACTTAAATTATATTTAATTATATATTTTTTAAAATAAAAATATATCTAAAAATTAAAATCCGACTACTCTCCGACTACTTTCTACTCGCTAGTCCCCGACCGACAAGCGACTTTTAGAACCTTGATACCAGCATACCGTGCTTACTCTTCATTGAAATTTAGCATTTCGTATTTGTACTCATACTAGTCCTTATCAATAAAGGAAAAATTATTAAGTGTTCTGGACACATATCACTATGGTGTTTCTCTTTTATTGTATTGGTCGACATGTTTGTTGTTTTTAGTTCTGATTGGTGTAATGATTTTAATTTATTTTTTTTACCTCCTGTTGGTCCTCATATAATTCAAAAAATCTTATTGATCCACACTAGCTAGTTACGACCACTTCAACATGATGTTCTTGGACCACCTAATAATTACATACTCTCAATAACGATGCTTTTTTTCATGTAGAAGCACGTATATATTTCTTGCTAATTTATCAAACGTACACTTGACATTGTTTGGTATAAGTCTTCAAAATAATATATAGCTGAAAAAGACTACTTAATTAATCTTGGACCTAAGAAACTGATCCACGTTACAATCTACACGATAATAGACTTATCATAGCAAGGTGGGTACGCAAAGATGCTATTGGCCTGCGTCTCTATCCAAATTGTTTGCATAAACTACCCAAACTCCAAAAGATAAACTTCAAACAGATTTAGATCGAATCAAGCCATCCAACTTAATTTGATCGAAAATAAGACGCAGTGACAAAATCAAATGACTTAATTTGGAAGCGATGTCGACTCGATCGATCATGACTGAGTGATCAATGTTGAGACTTGAGAGGTGGAGCCAAATTATATCCCTCTCCATGTCTGAAGTCCAAAGATATGCACTACGTAGTACGTACCGATCGCGACGTTACCATTAATCACTATATATCTGGCCCCTATCGATTAACCTAATTGATTGAAATTGCATGCTTAATTGGCCAAGGTCAATGCATGGCTTATAACTAGTAACCACGTCTACTCCTATTAATTTGGATATATTAGTTTTTAATCTGGAAAAAACCTCTGCATCAGGGTAAAATTTATCAACTCACAAGTTACATACACAATCAAACTCAACTTTTGCAAGGACGGAAACACAGCTCACATATGATATATTACAGATATGACTGATAAGTTCACGAGTACAATTAAAAGGATAGCTTATTCATCGATGGCCGGTGAGTGATCGAAGATTAATGTAGTTATGTAGATCGGGATAGCTAATTAAGCAGCAAGGATGCATGGTGATGAGGACGGTGGTGCATATGTCTTTGGGGAAACTAGAGTCTCTAGGTATAAGGCCACTCGGGAAGAGCCTATGTCACCGTTGAATATGGTTCGGAATTTCCTCTGTCCGGGATTATATATCACAACCTGCTTGTGGTTGTGCAGCATCATAAGAATCTCGCCGTTGTTCAAAACGCACAAAAGAGACATCAATCCGATGTACTCCTTAGAATCCTCCATCTTCTGTGGGATGGTTGTGAAGACGCTCCAAGACGCCTTGACTCCATAATCCTTCATAACCCACACTTGATAATCAGACCCGTGGGGGCTGTGCAGCATACTCAGACACCCTCCTAACACCCCCAACCCATAGAACGAGAACTGTTTGTCGCCGTCACACGGCAGCGGCACTTCTTTATAGGTCTCCTCCGTCAGATCAAAGGAGACGATGCCGAAAGGTCTCGGGTCATGGCCGTCGCTGTCAGCATTAGTAGGAGTGATGTTGATTCCTCGACGTACTGCCCAGTGTAGAACCCCATTCAGAAGGGTACCCACCAAGCTGGACATGAAATAAAAGGGTAGGGTTTTGGTTTTGGTCCTCCAAGCTTTGGTCTTCAAAGTAAAGATGTCGAGCTGGGTGACGAAATTGCCATCCCTACTTGAAGAAGTGGCCCTCACTATTTTACAGTCATTGAGAGAGTCATAACCGAAACCGTAGAAGTAATCTTTACCGACGACAGTTTCCTCCGGGCTGGGAACTCCATGAACATGCCTGGTGGAGGGGTTGTATATGATCATGTGTTGCGAGTCGAGCACCAGGCACAGCAAACCGTTGCAGGAACCAACGATCTTGATGTCTTTGAGAACAGGCCGCCTCACCGTGGACGTCACCGGAGACTCGACTATGGATTCGAGCATAACTGCATCAGTTGCAGCAGCTGGGACTTGTTCTTCTTGTAGATTGAGGGAGTGAATGAGAGATGTGGAGGAGAGCATGAGATGTGTGTTTGATACAGCATCATCAAGATCATGATGAGGATGTAGTTTGGTGGAGAGGTGTAGGTGTAACTTGATGAACTTGTGGTCGGAGATGAGATTGAGCCATGATTTGCTGACGCATTTGAAACGGAGCAGGGACTTGACAGGCAGCTTGAGCAGAATTTCCTCAATGATCTCGCAAGGAAGATCTTTGCTAGCAATGGAAAATGAGCTGCTGCTGTTGCTTGTTTCCATTTTCCTTGTGAGTTTGAGATGCTGGAAGAGGGAGAGCAGTGCATGCTATTTATAGAAGAATAGAGCTCCCTTAGAAACACATCGGTCAAGTCAGAACCACAAGGTGAATCGAAGTGCAACCTTACAAGTTGGTGGTGTGTACGTGATGTGTTAATGATTAATTTTTCATGTCAACCGGCCGGTCCCTATCACCGATCGTCTATGTAAAATATGGAATAGAACATTAAGACGATTACGTTATTAAGTCGCCAGCTAAATTTATTAGGGGTAATGAATATTTGTATAAAAAAATAAAAGTCAAACTTTATTTTAATGAAAATAAGACTTTGAAACCCAATTGAATGAAATATACACTTATTTGTGTCCAAACACACAAATCTTTATTAAAATTATATTAAAATAATAATTTTTAAGACATTTTTACCCTTGTCTCTTACTAAAGAGAGAAGACTTTGTCTGAGCACCGTCGGACTCCGATGATCAGATTTCTCCGGTCATCAGATTCCAGCAGTCAACGGTAAATCGGTTATTGACACCCAGTAACTCAGATATTTCAGTTACTGACACACAGTAACTAAGTTCTAGACCTCTATTAATCACTTAATCAGTTACTGACGCCTAGTAACCACCAATAAATTGGTTACTGACACTCAGTAACTCGGATAATCTGGTTACTGATCCCTAGTAATTAATGACTACAACTAGTAAACAATTATTTTCCCTAATAACGAGGGATATACTCATTACTGACACCCAATAATTCAGTTCCCGACCCTCAAATAGCTCAAGTTTTTTCCCATCATTGATACTAATTAACCTATAATGATTGATTACCAACCCTTACTAATCGGGTTGATAACCCAAATAATTACTTTACAACAATTGTGTACAAGAAGGCAAGCATAAAGAAAATATAATTAAAGAGAGGGAGAGAGAGAGAGAAGATCATCTGAAGGTGGAGGTTTGGCCAACTCCGGTGCCCCCCCGATTCACCTACACCAATTCACCACATCAAACCCGATTCACCTTCACCAACTCACTTGCACCAAGCCTAGTCTTTCTCGAACCTTCAACCATGTGGACGAAGACGGAGGCGGCGAAGTTGATGAAGCCGGATCCAAACGAAGCGCCTAAGCACCAGATCCAGTAGGAGACGCTCGTCGCATCGATGATGGACATCATCGACGAGAGAGATAAGATCCAAGACCAGATCAACGCCCATCGGAGTCTCCATCGAAACTTCCACATCGACGGTTGTAGTAATGATCAACACTCAGAGTCTGAATGAATGTGATGTCGGATTTAGACGAGATCTTGACGGTGACGGACTCACCGGAGACTAGAATTGACAACTACGACACCTAGTGACCTCGACAATGACAACAGACTCCACATCTACAACTTTGATCTGGATCGTGTGTTATTGTCAGCAGCGACGTGTTGGCTGTCTTTAGGTCGGGTCGAGGCGAGGTTAATAGAGAGAGAGGGAGGGAGACCTGATCGGGGTACGTATGAGAGATGAGTTAGATAATGAAGGACAATATCATCTTTTGAGTAAGATTTGTGTAAATAGGTAATGAACAATGATTTTCATTGATATGGGTCTTATTCTC
Source organism: Comarum palustre (assembly GCA_951800085.1). NCBI lineage: Eukaryota > Viridiplantae > Streptophyta > Magnoliopsida > Rosales > Rosaceae > Comarum > Comarum palustre. Next base: position 17,334,933 of record OX637590.1, read on the forward strand.
TTAAAATTAGTACTAAATGGACATTAGTCTAATTTATTACTTAGTTCTTGAATATATAACAAAGCATGCACAATACGGTAAACAATGGTGTTCATCTGGTCAGTAACTAATCAAAAACTTTATGATCAGTCACCGTTGGATCTAAATCTAAGTGTGGAAAACAAAACAGTCTTACTTAATAGTAATTCTTTTCATCCTTAGATTTAGATCTAAAGATGACTGATCATAAATTTTTTAGTCAGTTACTGATCAGGTGAACAACACTGATGTTGTAAAAGCCAAATGCCGTTTGATTGATCCAGCTGACCATATGTATCTCTTTGACTCTGTCCATGCACGCATGACTTATCCACCGGCGACCATTTACAAGTACATATTTCTTCGTCCATATATAATTGAAAGAATCAGCATCACAATGCAAGATAATAGGCTAACTTCATATAAACTTTGTAAAATGAGTTCAGTCTTTCAAACATAATTGGGATAAGAAGGATAAAATATATGTGATACACTCATACACAAACAAATGACTGATTTGAGAATGATTTCACAGTTGATTTAAGAGATAGATATATATATATATATATATATATATATATATATATATTAATGCAAGAAGCTAGCAAATGCAAATTATGTGAAGGCAATCAAGCTGGTGATGTTGTTGTTAATTACGGTGTATCTTATAACATGTTTATTAGGTGTGATTCAGCTCCAGAGCTAATATAATGGTGAGATATTGTAAGACATTATTTAAGACTTCTTAATTTTTGATTTCGATGGTTTGTTTATTGTTTATTAGAAGATATCTAGCATTTGTTTGCATGTCTTTTAATCAACTCTTGTAAACTTATTTTATTTCAATAAATTGTTGTAAAAGAATGATGCTAATTAGTCCTTCTACACTTATCAAAAAACAAACTAGCAAATACAAATGATAAGTTAGAGGAAAATATTATATACAGACTCATATGAATGTGTGTTAGCCACACTTAACCACTTGACAGTTATTTATTTACTAAGCAATTAAAACCGCTAAGACATCATCTCTCTTCAGATGCATGGTTACTTTTCTTTTGCTTATGTGCTCTCTTTTTCTATTTAATTCATATCTTTTCTTCTGAACTCCAAGCTCTCCAAAACCCCAACTAAAAAAACCCAATCGCACTCACTATCTTCCTCATCTCCCTCTACCTCACCACTCACCATAGGAAGCTCAACGTGGCACAGCCCAGCCCTGCCGTATTCTCCATTGATATTTGAATCTCACGGGATGCACAACCATAGACAAAATCATAATCAAATGAAGTGCAATATATCTAAGAAGACAAGATATGCTGTTGGGCTTGGGGTTTGGTTCGAATAGCACAATTAGTTTCAATTCCTACTTTTCTATGTCAATTGAATGGAGATTTTAGGGAATGACGAATTGAATTTGGGGGATTGATATAGAGTAATGAGAGATGGGTGTGAATTATGATGAATAGAAGGGAGAGCAAGGAACTGAGTTTGGAGTTGTGCTGGGTTTGACTTGAATTTTTATTTTTATTTATTTTTGGTGAAGGTTTGAACTTGATTAATTGGTGATGGTAGGAGAGAAAGGGGTATAAATGATCAAAACAAATAAAAATCAGTCATTATAATTATAGATATAATTTAACATTTGAAAATTCAACAGATCGAGATTTTTCTAGTTATGCATTTTGTATTGATATTCAGAGTCTCACTCTCATGCACGCATGAACGTACGCATTCTTTAGCGTTTCGAGTTAATTAGAGATCAGCAGATTGATTTTCGCTCAATCCACATAACATAGTATAAAAGTGTAAAGGTCAGCTCTCCCATCCCTATCCCGATTCCGATCCGTTCAAATTCAACCTACGGAAATCCGAATTTAATAATTGAATTCAAAGTTGAGCACTTAGCATATATAGCTGATCATCATAGGTTTTTTTTGGATCTAAAGTCTAATTCAGCTATATATCTAGAATTAACTGAAAGCCTATGTATCATACGCACTCGCGTATATATATGCTGCATGTTTTTACAGAACAATTCAATTCCTAGATAAACAGCGGCACATATGCAGTTTAAGTCTTGCGCTTAATTAACTGGCAGGCAATGAGCTATGCATGTACAGTATCGATCAGACTTCAAAGTTATACATGTAGCTTTGGTTTCCTGGATATATATATATATATATATATATATATATATATATATATAGCTTTGGTTTCCTGGATATATATATATATATATATATATATATATATGCATGTACAGTATCGATCAGACTTCAAAGTTATACATGTAGCTTTGGTTTCCCATATATATATGTACACAATAATTGTGTAGTTGAGTTGACTAAGGTGTTTTGAAATAGATAGTGAGGCAGTAAGTAGGGGTGGCTATCTGAAACCGAAAAAAAATGAATCGAAGGTAAATATCTTAAAACTTTTATATGGGCTGTTGTGTCTCATTTACATGAGTGTTTTTCGTGTAGAAGGTTTAACAAAAATACGTAATATAGAGGTAGATATGAGCGTTTCCGTATGATATAAGTGAAGATAGATTAGGGTTGACCGTTTCGATCGAGCCCTAAACGTTGTCGGATCCAGTTAATTTTTTTACCACAGATATCTTTCGTCATAATTATCATATCTGACGGTCGAATTTTAATTTTTGACTTTTAGTTATCGGAATCATAATATGCATACTAATGTTGTATAACTTGTTTATTAGATTTTAAGCAAATGCAAAACATTATGAACCAACTCTACATAAAAGCAAAATTATCAAAAAACTCGTGAAATAAGATGTGTTTGGAATGATGAAATATGGCTATGGTTCAAAATCACGTAATTCGAGTAACGTCTGGATGCCGATAGTAACAGTCAACCCTATTTACCGTTATTATTCCCTATAGAGAGCCCAAAATTTTACCACAGACATCTTTCGTCTTAATGATCATATCTGACGGTCGAATTAACTGAAAGCCTATGTATCATACGCACTCGCGTATATATATGCTGCATGTTTTTACAGAACAATTCAATTCCTAGATAAACAGCGGCACACATGCAGTTTAAGTCTTGCGCTTAATTAACTGGCAGGCAGTGAGCTATGCATGTACAGTATCGATCAGACTTCAAAGTTATACATGTAGTTTTGGTTTCCTGGATATATATATATATATAATTCGCACATATAACTCAGTCAATTTTACGACCGATCATATATATATATAAAAGATGGATTTATAAGTTCGCACATATAACTCAGTCAATTTTACGACCGATCATATATATATATAAAAGATGGATTTATAAGTACGGTACGTACATATTAAAGGAGAAGAAAATCTAGTTAACAATGTTGACTTGATCACCAGAAAGGTACGTACAACAATATATACTCGATTTGGTCTTCGATCTTGATTCCTAGCTTGCAGTGGCTTCACAAATTGTTGACTTGATCACCAGAAAGGTACGTACAACAATATATACTCGATTTGGTCTTCGATCTTGATTCCTAGCTTGCAGTGGCTTCACAAATTCCAGGCCTAGTACGTGCCCTCCTATATATTGATATTAGTTTGTTTATAGGTACCCCCGGTCATCGCCCTCTAAGTCATTAGAAATCAAAACATGCAGTCACTAACACGATCAATATTATGATTGGTTCAAAGTCCTCAAAATCAAAAGGTACGGAAACTCAATTTGTTTTTATTCAAAGCAATAACCTGGTGTGAACAGCTACAAGTGGGAGACTGAAAATAAACATAGATAGGTCTTATATCGGCTCTAATGTTAGTGGTGGGGTCGGGGTGGTGGTACGAAATGAGATTGGTTTAGGAATGGCAGTTGCGGCGAGACCTTTCAAACATGCTCACTCTGCTTTACATATATATGGAGTTTGAGGCGTGTCAGGAGGGTCTTTTACTTGGTGTTAATCAAGGTTGGTCTGATATCGATATTGAAAGCGATTCTAACCTACTCGTTGCTGCCCTAGAGAGAGAGATTGAGAATTTGTCTGAGGTGGGTCGAGTTCTAGAGGATTGCAAAGAATACTTGAAAGCTTTTCATTTTGTTAGGATTCGACACATTTGCAGAGAAGCAAATGGTGTCGCAGACAGGTTGGCACACCTTGCTAATGTAGGGGCTTTTGATAATGTAGGGTTAGATGAGACTCTTGTTATTATTCAAGATATTCTCTATGAGAATATTTGTAATAATTCTGATGTAGCACGGGGTTCAAGTATTACGTCACCCGTTGCAAAATTTTAATATTAATATAATAAATAGAGCCGGATGTGGGGATGAGCCTCCCAGCTAGGCTGAGTTCCAAAATCTTAAAAAAAAAACTTATAGAGTTTGGTAACAATGTGATCTATAGAGTTGAGCTATGTAGGGCTTAAACGTCTTAAACTAAGAGGTTTCACGATCATTAGTTGTGTTTCTATGCCGACATTAGTTAATTATTCCACTTCAAGGGTGCCCTTACCTAGGAGCATGTTTAAGAGCATCTCCAGCTAGAGAGAGCAAGCAACAAATTATAAGAAAGTTGGTTGAAATCACTTTTGAAAGGCTTTAAAAAGGTTTGCTCAGAAAAAAGGAAAAAATATCACTTTACAAGGGTTTTCACTTTGTCATAAGGAGAAGAAACAGTACAAAGTCTGAACATTTTTTTGGTCAACAAAGCAATGTATTAAATGATCCAAAGTACAACAACCTAATACAACACTAGCCAGAGATACAAAAGACCCCAGCATAAGAGACACACAGGTCCCAGAATAAAGAGACACATTGGCCCACCGTTAGAGGTACTTAGGCCCAACATACACAAAATAAAGCCCATAAAAAGCTTAGCCACAACACAAGACAGAAGCTCAAAACTAAAAGTAAGAAATTGTAAATGTGACAGCCTCCATCTCTTCAACATCAGCCGCACAGAGCTACTGCCGCTACATTCCAGTCCCCATTTGCCGTCAGTCCACCGTCGGAGCACCAAAACAAACCACTTTCTCCACCGGTTGAGAATGTCGGGCACAAAAGCCCCCAAGAGAAACCAAGTAACCATAGGAGTGAATACCGAGGTTGTCACACCCCGACCCAAGTTTATCTTCTTAAACCTGGATTAGGACGTGCGGGACCCATCCAGATTTACTCAGAATTTCCCTTGAGAAAGGATAACCTTCTTTCCAAACCAAATTCAAATAGTCCAAACGATACCAGAATAGACATCACAGCCGGAGGTTATCCCGATTTACGCATTTGGATCTCAAACCAAACATTTAGAGAACCTAGGGTTCTAATAATATTTGTGACTGCACCCGAATCCCGATCAGGCTACCTACGTACCCTGTCCTCAACGATCAAGCCACACGTAGCTCTTATTTTAAATAACACCCTAACCGGGCAAATCCCGCTTTTCTATTTATCGGTCGATATATCAATGGATTGCTAACTCTCAAGGCATATCCGGAGTTCCACCTCTCCGCTGAGGTATTCACCGACCCACTATCTATCGGGACTATCCCGAACATTCACCACAATTATAAACAACATTCTCACAAATAAATAACATAATGACATTCACGTAAATAACCAATCATCTAGGGGTAGTATTGTTAATTCAGCCTCAAGGGCAGTTTGGTGATTATGCTCATCCACCAGGGGCATTTTTGGAATTTCACCCTCTAGGGGCAGCCCTGTAATTAACTAACACTAACAGGGACAATATTGTCTTTTTAACATCAGGGGTAGTCATGTAATTAAACATATTGACTCGATTACGCTGAACGTCGCACTAAACGATAACCGAAACCAGCAAATTATATATCCACGCGCTCGTATCGACGAGTACATGATCCGAGGACAACTCACAGCCCCTGAGGATGTCAGACGCGCCGCCACACGCCGCCACAGGCGGCTGCGCGTGAACCCCACAAGCCACCACCCTCAAACCGGTTAACTTCACCCAAAAACCACCTACATGCAACCACAACAACCCTAGAAGGCCTATAGGAGCAACCAGAACTCCTAGAACTGCCGGACGTGCCTACATGCGCAGCCACAACCGACGGCGCGCGGGCGTCACGCGTCTTCATTAAAAACACAGAATTTTAACAAACTCAAAAAATGAAAGTTGTAGATCACAGCAAGGGGAGCAACTTTAATACCTAGGGTTTTGATCAACTCGGCCGAAAAGTGGCCCAAAACCGCCCCGAAAGATCTGCCTCCTCCTCAGCCGTTTCTGCCGCCGTGTTAAGCTTCAACTCCACCGGAGGTCCGCCCAGAATGCCTTGGGCATCATTTCTGGGCTGGTTTCATGCCTCGCCGCTGCTCCACGCCGGAGAACCAGTCGAGTCGAGAACCGGGTCTCGACGCCTTACTGTGCAAGCTTCGAGGCGCCGATCCAAGCCGAACTGGACCACGCCACCCCCATAGGCCAAAAACTGACGAGGCCAAAAGTTGACCTGTGCAATTTAAAACTCTATCGTGTAGTATTAGTAAGTAGGGATCGTTCTAGCCGGGGACACTAGGGAAGGACTTATATTCTGCAAAACAAGTTAGTAATATTCACACATGTAAAATAAGCATACAAGTATAATTCTGTCACAACTATACAAGTATAAACATATATACAAAATATTATGGGGAATTTATATGAGTTGGTTCGAAATTTAAAGAAAATAAAGACACTTATTTACAAAACATGGTCAATCAATACTCAAGCACATAACATAACTAACACCGAAATAAGCATACAACAATTTCATGCAAGATTAAATAGTGATGCTCGCACTATCATATGTTTTAATTGATTTCAACCTCTTATGACTTCTCATGTGTTTTTAGGAACTTCAAATATGCCTGAACCTAAAACATATATGTGTCACCGTGTTTAGACTATCAAATATGCCTAATCTAAACAAGATACACTTACGAGCTGAAGTCGGTTGAAGACATGATCCTAGGTATGGCGTCACTCATCCTATTAGCATGCAAATCACTCACCCTAGCAACCTTTTGTAGCAACTAGAATCAAACTATCAAATATGCCTAACTTGATCCTAGATTACTACGGCTTATTAAACTCCCCCCTTAGAAACGTCTTGGCCTAGACTATCTTTAGGTTTGATTACATGATCAGGTGATGATTAATCAATTAACACATACTACACACAAGAACATACAGCAACTTAATCTAAATCATGAAACTAAAATATACTTAGAACGTTATACATCACACATGGTTTCAAGAAAATCACAAAGAAGAACTTAAGAACACATGCAACGTATAAAACCGAAAACCATAAAATAATTTATAATAAAACATGATAAAACACAGTAGATTATTACACAAAACCTTGATGAACTTCATACCTAGACTACCTATATAGATCGGCTAGGGTAGAAGGTGGAATCGGCGGCGGATGAAAGCAATTGACGGCGGTTGGTGCGGCGGCGGCAGCTTGTGCAGTTTCTGTGTTTTAGGGTTTTTAGGTAGAGCTTGGCTATACTAAGGCTTAGAGCAATTGAGAGACACTAAAATAAGAGCTATACATGTCTATTTATACAGAAAATTTCGAACAAAACCCTAGGGAATTCGGGAGCTTCAAGGAGACACAACCTTTGTTGGACTTGGAATCCTTCTTGGACTTTGTTTCCTCCTTTCATCTTTGGACAAAGATTTCGACTTGGACCTTGGATTTCTGATTTCTTGGACTCCTCTACATGTTATTGGATCCATGTAGGCCTCTTACACAAGTTCTTGGGCTCATAGGCAGCCGAAATCATGGACAAACTTGGCAAGGACAGACTGGCAGAAACTGCCCAGTTTTGCAGCTTGACCTCCGTCCATTGTTTTGATCATAACTCCTTCATCTGAACTCCAAATGCTGCGATTCAAGACGATCTGAAAACTAGACTTCCATAGCTTTCCAATGATATATGGCTCGTTCTCAGATTCCTCCTGGATCTTTATATATGATTTTCCGAAGTTGATGTAAGGTTTCTGTAAATTTCTGCTCGGATCAAAGTCTTATGTTTCAGAGTTTCTTCTTTTCCATGGCCTCTTGTTGTCCTCCATGAGTCCAATCTTCATGATTCTTGATATAATATGTCCATATACATGTCATCTACACATTAAACCAAATTCCTCAAAAATGACAATGTAAAGGTACGGTGAATCATAAGAGAAATAACCAAGTCTTATCCAAAATCGGTTTTTACAACGCTTAAGCACAAATTTCTGTAAAAATACATGTTTTAGCCATTGCTCTACAGAAAAACCCTTTTGACTCAATATAAGTAAAACCAACATTACTAAGGAATAAAAAAGGTATAAATGAGGGTAAAAACATATTAAAAACATAGCGTAAAACGCACTTATCAGCTCGCACGGAGGAGAGGAAGAGATCCCGACCGGCCTCGACGTCTCCAGAGGCCGGAGCTCACCGCAAAATCGGTTCTGGTCGGCCGGGTTCAGGTCGGGTCAGTTCAAATTTTCGGATAGTAAAGGAACGCGCGCGCGCGTGGAAGGGGAGGAGAAAATGGAATCTTCCCTTTTTGGAAATCCCCCGTTTCTATTTATATACTTTCTAAAAATAGAAACCAAATTCACAAATGCCGCATGTCCACGGACTCGTATCGTCGAGCACTCCAACTTTTGTGAAGAAAGTTTTCCAAGAAACTAAACGGAGTAAAAAGTCAACCTTGACCCCTCTAACTAAGTCGTTTCCACGCGTCACTTAACTCCGAACACTTCGGCACTCTTCCCGAAGGTACGAATACGTACCAATACCACTAAAATTTTCAAATATTACACTCGTTAGTATTTTGGGGAAATTAACAATGTAGTTACAACCCTCTGTAACCCGCCTAATCTCGATAAAAAGGTAAATTTTGGGACGGTGTGTGACAGAGGTAATCGAAACACCTTCTTTCAGTTGAGAAAAAGTTCGCCAACGGACGAAAATTTGCTTAGTTGTGGAGGAACTAGCAGATCTGAAAGCTAGAGAGGAAGAAGACATCATATGAGAAGAAACAATGGTAGAACCAGAAGATCTAGCGATATGACATAAGATATGTGTAATACCCCGTCCTGAAATTTACCTTTTTATCGGGATCTGATAGGTTACAGAGGGTTGTAACCAAGCTGTTAGTCTTCCCCGAAACTACTATTTAAGTTTAATATCAAAATACTCTCTTGTATGGGGGAATATAGAATTAATGTCCTGAGGTGGTAGATTATGTTAATACGAGTCCACCGATGTGTCTGAAATATTTTCCAAAGCTATGGGATGTTTAACATGGATTTATTTAGTTTACGGAAGTAATAAAATTTATTTACTTTACCGTAAAAAGATGACTTTGTGAAAGTTGTAGAGGACGTTAATACGAACTCGTGGGTATGTCCTATAAATTAATTGGAGTTCGTATGCGAAAGTTATGCGGGATAAAGTGTTGTTACCGTGCAGTAAAAGTAAATAGCAAAATATCTATTTACAGTTCATGGTAACTTTTCACAATCCAATCTGGGCCATCAGATCAATCAGAGATTGATCTGGGCCGTTGGATTGTGGTATTTAGAAGCGGGGTTGACCGAGACAGCTCTCTCTCTCCTCCCTCGATCTCTCACTCTCTCTCTCTTTGACGGAGATCGAGTGAGCAGCGTTCTCCCCGGCGCGCGTCTCACCTCACCGCCACCACCAGCCTCCTCGCCTCTGTCAGCCTTCCCAAATCCTCATATTCGGTGGAGGCGCCGGATCCGAAGCTCTGCCAAAGAGGAACAACGCGTCGGCGGACTGCCTAGACGAAGGAGGAGGTCTAGTTGGATGGGAGGAGTGTAGGGGAAGTTCCTGATGGCTGCAGGAGTAGCTCAATGACTTGGAGGAGGAAAACGCTTGGGAGCTCCCTCGGAGTGGATCCGTCGAGGGAACACCCCTGCGAATCCCTCGAGATATGAAAACCCCCACTCCTCTCTATTTCTAGCATGGTTGGGTTGTTTAGTTGTTGTAGAAGAGGGAGTTGAAGGTTGAAGAGCATGGTTGGCCGGAAAAACTCGGATTTCCGGCCAAACCAGCTGACCGGAAAACTCAAGGGTAAAAACTATGGTTTTTACCGTGGTAGAATTACATTTTTATTGTTTTACCGCAGGATGAAATGTCAAAATTGTCCCTGAAAGTTTGGGGTAATTACAGAGGTGCCACTAGGGTTAAAATCCTAGAAATACCCTTGGTAGTTTGGTTTAATTATAAACTGTCATTGAGGTTGAAATTCCATAAATACACTATTGTTTTATATAATTACAGGGATGTCTTTAGAAGATTTGTATATTTACAAGATTGCTAATGAGGTCAAAAAGACAATACTACCCTCAGCAGTTTTAGAATATTACAAGGGGCACTTGATGGTGAAATTCCATGAATACCCCTGACAGTTTAGCATATTTATAAAACTGCCATTGAGGTCGAATTGACTATACTGTCCTTAATTGTTTAAGATAATTACAAGGGTACCGTCTAGATTGATATTACAATTATGCCCCTAGAAGATTTGTTATTTACATGGATGCATTTATGTTATATTTTTATGTGTGAATGTTGTACATAATTGTGGTGGAATGTTAGGGATAATCCTGATAGATAGTGGGTCGGCGAATACCTCAGCGGAGAGGCTAAACTCTAGATATGCATTAGGCGTTTGGTATCCATATTAATAAATCGACCGTTATGTAGTAAAACGGGATTTTCTCTATTAGGATGATAATTAAAATAAGAGCTACGTGTGGCTTGATCCCTCTGTAGATGGTACGTAGGCAACTTGTCCGGGTTACGGGTGCAGTCACAAATAATATTAGAACCCTAGGTCCTCTAAAGTGATTGGTTTGAGATTCAAATGTGGAAATCGAGATAACCTCCGGTGGTGAGGATATTCTTGTATCGTTTGGACTGTTGAAAATGGTTTGGGAAAAAAGGTTATCCCTTCTCAAGGGGGGTTTTGAGTAAATCTCTCTTGGGATGGGTCCCTTACGCCCTATCTCGGGTCTAGGAAGGTCAACTTGGGTCGGGACGTGACAACTGGTATCAGAGCTTAGGTTCAAAGCACGGACCAAAGGTTTAGGTAGTTAAAGTCCTTGAAAATGTTTAAATGTGTTATCGACTTTTCAAGTGGAACAAGCCGTTATACATGTTAGTACGTGTGGTGGCAAAGGTGGCCACCTAGGGTTGAAATTAGTGAAGTTAAACGTAACAGTAAAGTTTGTGACATTAATTTCTTTTAGATGTCGATATAGGCTTTTCGTTGGATCGAAAAATCGATAGGTTCGTAAGTTTAGTAACGAGCCAGATTTGAAAAAAAAAAGAAAAAGTAAATTCGAATTTCAATATTTGGCCAAATAGGCTTAAAAGTGCGTCTAATATTATTCGAATTCATAAATCGACAATTTTTGAGCTTATTAGGGTTCGATCCTTTTCGATTAGTCAAAAGGTTTTAGTCAATTTCCTAGTCAACCCAGGAAAGACTTGGTCAACCCTATAGTCAATCATTTATTTTTCCTGGACAAGCTAGGAAAACTTGGACTGTTAGACTATTCGATAGTCGTTTCGCGTCCTACATTTGATTGATGGGTTAAAAGAGTAGGTATGGCCACTGATGTCAACACATTAGTGTTGCGTAATTATATTCGAGGAGGATCAGGGATGATCCTGTGATTAAGGTGCTGGATAAGGTCAAGAGAGACGGATTGTGTAAAGTATCATAGTGGCGCCGCAGACGCATGGTGGGTCCATAAAGCTCGAGGAGGAATATTTTACGACGGTCAGAGAACCGCTTTGGGGCAAGTGAGACGTCACTAAATATGAGGACGGTTAGAGTCCCGAGCAGGAGATGCGTGGAGATTTGATTTGTTTTAAAGACATACATGCCATGATTTATTAATGAAATGGTTTTAACATGTTCCTAGAACGAATGATTTCGGGTCCCTGTACATTTTCGATTCCTTTGGTTTTGTGAGCACCCAAGTGGAGGGTTTATAATTTTTTATTTCCATTTGATTTATGGATTTCAGCTCGCTTATTTTCACTTAGATTTTGAATGGTTTTTGACGGGAGAATCCCTTCGTACAGATTGGAATCAGACCCGATGTTTTACTGGGATTTCTATGTTTGACATTTGCCTAGATTTAAAGTATTTTTGGTAATTTTCTGAATTTTATAAATAGGTTTCAGGCCTGGATTTAGGAAAATATCGGGAATTTGTTTTAATTTCACCATAAAGGGTCGTCGGATGATTATAGCTAGCGAGCGGTGCTTCTCGTTCGGCGGAGTAGAAGCGCGCCTACCCGACACTCCTCGTTCGGCGGAGTGGAAACACGGGATATGTGTTCTTATAGGGAATGGATGGTACACGGGATTTGCATTCTCACTAGACAGTGGATGAGACGCCAGAGCTCTTATCTCAGACCCTAGCATGTGAGGCTCACTGTCATGATGGGTCGTCATATGTATTATTTGTTGTTAGCTAGCGGGCAGCGCTTCTCGTTCGGCGGAGTGGAAGCGCGCCACTCGTTGCGCTCCTCTTTCATTGGGGAAGATGGTGTTGTTAGCGCGGGATTGCGTCTTCACTGAGAGGTACCCTAGAGCTCTTAGCTCTGACCCTGTTATGTGTGATCGATCATTTGCGAAATGTTTTTCCCAATTTGATTTTATATGGCTGCATGCCATGATTTTATACGGCTGCATGCTATAATTTGATTTTATACGGCTGCAGGCCATGATTTGATTTTATACAGCTGCAGGCCGTGATGTGATTTTTATATTCGGTTGCAGTCCACGAATTGATTTATATTTGGCGGCAGACCACGAATTGATTTATATTTGCCTGTAGGTCACGATTTGTTTTATATTGGCTGCATGCCGGGATTGAATTTATGTTTCGCCGTGTGCCGGGAAATTATTTGTTTTTGGCGTAAGGCTGGATTGTTTTCGGGAAAATGAAATTTGAAATTATGATTTTGAACCATTATTATTGGCATTGATTTTCGGTCCACTCAATCTAAGGCTTTCCACGTCTAAGAAGTTCCAGTCATAACCTGGGAGGCTGACATGTCCTCGCTGGTTATGGATGGTATAAAGATTTAAGAGTGAGGTACTCCGGGTTTCTAAGGGTATTATTGGAGACAGTTTGGTTTGCTTGTGATCGCAGACATGAGTGGTTGTTGAATTTTCCTAAAAGCGATCGTGGTATCTCTTAAGAGGAAAATCCACTCATGAGGAATGAGAGATGTTAAGTTGATTGGCTCAATATTGAAATTGAATACAGAAGCACCATGAGATGCATGTTGAATTTTGAGCTAAACTATTGTCCTTTTGGCAGGACTCGAGCATACATGAGTTAGTGTGCAAGCTTATTAGCTCCTATTGTTGCGAAATACTTTACCGTAGACTCTCTTTTGAGAGAGTGGAATAGGATGATGAGATTTATTATGACTGCGTATGTGGAGACGACATCCATGTTGGCGTGAAGTCGCTTAGTGGATTCATCAGCTCGAGTGAAAAGTTTTGAGATCGCATTATGGTATGAGAGTTCGTTCGAGCCCTGTTATCGAAAGTTAGGGTACAAGGAATGAGAAATGAGAATTATGATTGAAGGACGCATGAGATAATACGTCCTTAGCCACAAGGTCTAGTGAAGGAAATGCACGTTTCTTTTGTCTCGGAATGTGCGAGAGACGTTTGATTTCCCCTACGGTGATGGACTGTTGCATTTCCGTCATTCCACGAGGAGGACGTTGGCGTTAAGGGTCAAGTGTGGTAGTTGTGTAAGTAGAACATACGTGTCGACTACGAGTTAGTCTATGTTATGTCTTGGAAAGCTACCAAATTGCCATTTTGAGAATTAACTCGAGAAGAGCTAAGAGGCAAGCCTTGTGGAGTCGATTTACGACGAAAGAGATGAGACGAGGATATCGTGCTCGAAAAAGTGTTTTAAAGCGAGTGTAGTTATGTATCCCGTATTGTAACTACGAGAAGACTCTGGTTTCTAAAGGAATTGATACATAGAGCTTGTGACTCATGTTGCTTGAAGTTTGTCCAATAGAACTGGACGACATTCCTTAATGGTTAGTTTTACGTCCCACAGTGGAAATTTCGAGGATGAAATTTTTATAAGGGGGGTAGATTGTAACACCCCGTCCTGAAATTTACCTTTTTACCGGGATCTGGCGAGTTATCGAGAGTTGTCACCAAGCTGTTAGTCTTCCCCGAAACTACTATTCGAGTTTAATATCGAAATACTCTCGATTCTGGAGGAAGATAGAATTAATGTCCCGAGGTGGTAGATTATGTTAATACAAGTCCACTAGTATGTCTGGAATATTTTTCGAAGCTACAGGCTGTTTAACATGGATTTATTTAGTTTACGGAAGTAATAAAAGTTATTTACTTTACCGTAAAAAGATGACTTTGCGATAAGTCAAAAATTTGAGGAAACTTCCTTCGGGAAAGTTGTAGGAGACGTTAATACGAACTCGTGGGTATGTCCTATAAATTAATTAGAGTTCGTATGCGAAAATTATGTGGGATAAAGTGTTGTTACCGTGTGGTAAAAGTAAATAGCAAAATATCTATTTACTGTTCATGGTATCTTTTTACAATCCAGTCTAGGCCATTAGATCAATAAGAGATTGATCTGGGCCGTTGGATTTGGTATTAAAAGGGGGGGGGTTGACCGAGACAGCTCTCTCTCTCCTCCCTCGATCTCTCACTCTCTCTCTCCCTTCTCGACAGAGATCGAGTGAGCAGTGCTCTCCCCGGCGCGCGTCTCACCTTACCGCCACCACCACCCTCCTCGCCTTGCCTTTGTCAGCCTTCCCAAATCCTCTGATTCGACGGATCCGAAGCTTTGTCAAGGAGGACCAGCACGTCGGCAGACTGCCCAGACGAAGGAGGAGGTCCAGTTGGATGGGAGGAGTGTAGGGGATGTTCCTGGTGGTTGCAGGAGTAGCTCAGTAACTTGAAGGAGGAGGAGAACGCTTGGGAGCTCCGTCAGAGTAGATCCGCCGAGGGAACACCCCTGCAAATCCCTCAAGGTAAGAAAACCCCCACTGCTCTCTCTATTTCTAGCATGGTTGGGTTGTTTAGTGGTTGTAGAAGAGAGAGTTGCAGGTTAAAGAGCCTGGCTGGCCGGAAAAACTCGAATTTCTGGCCAAACCAGCTGATCGGGAAACTTAAGGGTAAAAACTCTAGTTTTTACCGTGGTAGAATTACCTTTTTACTGTTTTACTGCAGGATGAAATGTTAAAACTGCCTCTGACAGTTTGGGATAATTACAGGGGTACCACTAAGGTTAAAATCCTAGAAATACCCTTGGTAGTTTGGTTTAATTAGAAGCTGCCATTGAGGTTGAAATTCCATAAATACCATTGACTGTTTTGTATAATTACAGGGATGCCATTGAGGCTGAAATCCTAGAAATGCCTTTGACATATTTGTATATTTACAAGACTGCCACTGAGGTTAAAAAGACAATACTGCCCTCAGCAGTTTTAGAAAATTACAAGGGGCACTTGAGGGTGAAATTCTAGGAATACCCCTGGCAGTTTAGCATATTTACCAAACTGCCATTGGGGTCCAATTGACTATATTGCCCTAAATAGTTTAAAATAATTACAAGGGTACCCTCTGGATTGATATTACAATTATGCCCCTAGATGATTTGTTATTTACATGGATGCATTTATGTTATATTTTTATGTGTGAATGTTGTACATAATTGTGGTGGAATGTTCGGATAATCCCGATAGATAGTGGGTCGGTGAATACCTCAACGGAGAGGCTAAACTTTGGATATGCATTAGCCGTTTGCTATCCATATTAATAAATCGACCGTTATGTAGTAAAGCGGGAATTTCCCGGTTAGAGCGTTAATTAAAATAAGAGCTACGTGTAGCTTGATCTCTGTGTAGATGGTACGTAGGCAGCCTGTCCGGGTTATGGGTGCAGTCACAAATAATATTATAACCCTATGTGCTCTAAAGTGATTGGTTTGAGATCTAAATGCGGAAATCGGGATAATCTCTGATGGTGAGGTCTATTCCGATATCGTTGGGGCTGTTGAAAATGGTTTCGGAAAAAGGGTTATCCCTTCTTAAGAGGAATTTCGAGTAAATCTCTCTTAAGATGAGTCCCGCACGCCCTATCCCGGGTCTAGAAAGATAAACTTAAACCGGGACATGACAATATTTGAAGTCGAGATCGGAATTGAGTTATGGTGAAGAAGTGACAAGATTGAGAGGTGATGAGAACGGCAAGGATCTGAGTTCAACCCGTCAAGGGAAGACTCAATAAGGCAGTGAAGTGAGGTGGGTATATGGGGAAAATTGGATGAGGTAGGAGGAAGGGGAAGATGAAGGAAGGGCAAATCTAGTCTAGGAAAGGCTAGGTGGACATGGTGGAGGTGGAGGAAATACTGGCAACGGTGGGGATGGTGGTGGTGGAGACAGCTAGGCTCGTGACTCTCAAAATGGTGATGGGTTGAGAAAACTTCTAGAGAAGGTAGACCCTCTAGAAATTTTCCTAAATCTCTAGTCTGAACATTTAGCAAAGGTAAAGTCAGCATGGACACGGTTGGCACAATATAACACTATACTGTGCTCACAGTTTCGATTGATCATGGAGACAAATCACTAGGAATGTCATTGAATTCAATGTGCCGCTGTAGCAGCCTGAGACCGGGCATAAATTATGCATAATGTGTAGTCTGCACCAACATCACCTCCAAGATTAGATATACTAAAAAATATATGCTCTTCCCAATTACGAAAAGAGAAGCAAATTGGCCTCCTTCCTCACTATCACTCTACAAAATCATGCCATCTGACGCATAACTCCATCTAATTCTTTACAATCAAAAAATAAACCCCTCTCCCACTCCATCTCTCCCTCCCTCCCTAAAATGTATGGACAGAGAAAACAATAGTTTTAATCCAGGTAGAACAGCGTCACAATTTTCCGGAGATTTTTTGCCTCTTGACAAGTTTCCATTAACAATTTACTGTCATGGAACGCGAAGCATATTACTTGCTGTACATGTGAAATGATGTCCATATTGCACAACCTGCATTTTCAAAACAAGAGCCCAAGTAAGACTCCGCAACAGCAAACTTGGACTAAGAGATATCGATCCCATGCTTCCACAAACGCAAAGTTTTCCCCACCCAGGCCCAAGTCTATTAGGTATTGCAAGAGCAACTATGGCATTTCACCTCAAGATGGGAGATGCTAAATATCAACTGTTTTCCATATATTGATTTCTTATCATACTTTACTGTAAACAAACGGAAACTGAAACATTAAATATAAATAAAGATATAAAGCGGAGCTAATACCTGCTGGCTTCTAGCAGCGGTAGATGATCATTGTGAGGCTTCTCTATCACATTCTGAACCTGCAAATTTCAGAAGATTATCAACTACCATATGAGTATTAAATTCTGTTCTTATACACAGCAATAAGATTTGTCGCCCATCCAGAGGTCAAAATCGTAGCATGAAAGACCTATAGAGGTCAAAGGAGTTGCTATACACAAATAACATTAAAAACCCAAGGAAAATAAAAACCATCATGCAAAAACCTTTCATAACTACAGTTCTATGATAACCACACGATAAGTAATATTAAAGATAAAAAGCTCTACAGAGATGTTATTTTCAAGAAATTCTTACTTTTGACAATAATTCCTGGCTCTCAGGAGGTTGCTTTTTCAAGCTTTGAGGCAAGATTACAGTAAGTAGTTCTGGCTTCTCTGCTCTTAAAGCACCCCTGATAACAGCTGCATTAGTACCAGATGCCCCTGATGTATGAATGTGATTTTTCTGCAAAGAAAAGTTCACAAACAAATAGGGATATTAATAATTTAGATATAGCATCCAATTGATAAAGGCCAATATTATCAAACATCAGATATTCTCAGTCAGTACTCAGAACTCATTATACCAGTATGTAGAATAATGCGTATTTACAGCTCTTACAGTGATAACCATCGCATAACTAAGTATCTCAATAAGTTCTTGATGCATGAATCCCATATTCCGGGTCCCAAAAAAGCCAATTGATCTGGGACCTTGTTGCTGAATGGCTAATAACTCCTGCACATTGTGTTACGAATAAGAAACTGTAAGTATCAGCAAAAGTAACAGAAAATTTAGACAGAGTAATCCAAGTTGCTACTAAACTAGGAAGTTAAAGATAGAACACAGTGACAAACAACACTTAAACAAAGCATGTGATATCTTCCAAGAGATGGGCAAGTAAGTAGAAACTGCTAAATGAACGTCGCCATGATATGAATTGTGACTGTTGAAACTATAAAGAAAGATTATTTCAAAAACCATCTGACGAACCAATTTAGAATGTAGAACTACCCTTATTTCCCAAACTTTTGGTTTGTAACAAGTCAGTAGTGCAACTGCATTGATTATGACCTATACTCTTGCCTCTTTGTAGGGATCAGTGTGACCTGAGAAGAATGGGAAGTAATGGTGCTGAAGATATTCCGATGAGTGAGCCCACTATAGAGATAAAAGTGAAGATATTTGATTCACAAACTTATACTCTCAAAGTGGATAAAGAGGTAAGCAC
Source organism: Comarum palustre (assembly GCA_951800085.1). Classification (NCBI taxonomy): domain Eukaryota; kingdom Viridiplantae; phylum Streptophyta; class Magnoliopsida; order Rosales; family Rosaceae; genus Comarum; species Comarum palustre. The sequence goes on from OX637590.1 coordinate 17,353,580, forward strand.
ACTTTAGCTAGTTCCAGAATAGTTCAATATTTCCAGTGAGGGCAGGCCGCTATTGATAAGTTCTGTTGAGGCTTTCTAAACATTTAGTTTTATGAACTGCAGATGCCAGTTCCTATTTTGAAACAGATTGCTTCTGTTACTGGTGTGTTGTCAGGGCAGCAGAGCTAATATGCAGAGGAAAAGTTCTCAAGGATGATCAGCTTCTCTCTGCCTATCGTATCCTATTCTTTTGCTGTTTTGATTGGTAGAAGTTGAAGTCTTAGAGTGCTCTAGCCCTTTATCCTTCAAGATACATAACTAGTCTAATATGTCACCAATCAATCTGGGATACATACTATAGGTCTTATAAAGCTTTGGAAAATAACATACAAGACAACGAAAAATAGGACCACATTAGTATAGAAAACCAAACAGAAATGATTATCAAAAGATGTCTAAGCAACCCCTTGTTAACTAGTGTCCTAAATAATACCTTTTATGCCCCAAATTATTTGTTTGTTTACTAAACTTTGAGTGAACATAAATATGGAACTGAAGATTGACAAACTTTGACATTTATTGTCCCTATAACAAGTATATGCTCAAGTGTCATTGAGATATAAATAATGATGCATTGCTATGGTTCAGCTAAATTATGTTGTATGCTTGATGATGCAGAAAAACATGTGATTTCAAATGTTAACTATTGAGTGTGAACAAGTTATTGAACAATGAAGTTGTGATTTCTTTGTATTAATCCAAAATAATGATTATTCTGTGTTGATTGTTTATACCTGAATATGGATGTGATTGTGTAAACAGCAGAATTAATTATTCTATGTCTAAACAAGGGAAGATTGTTTAGCAATTTAGAAGAAAATACATGTGTATGCACCCACAGACAAATGCATGCCGGTCTCTTATCTAGTATGATATTTTGTTAATTAGAAATCATAAACTAGAGCTATGAAAATCTGTGGTAGAACTGAAACGTCATTGGTTTCTCCAAGTGAATTTGTTTTAAAAATTAATCAAATATTGAATAGCTAGATAGAATTAAGAATCAAATTTTTCAATTTCATATCTTGTGTGAACAGTTCCACAATGCACCAGAGTCTATATGTTATACATATACTTGCGAGTTAGCGGTTTAAAGTAGGCATCAACAATAAAGTTCGACAAGGTTTGGTAGAGGAAGGAATCATGAATGCCACACTGACCACCCATGCTCATATTAAAGAACAAATAAAAAAGTAAATGAGAGAGATGAAATGAAGTCAAATAGAAGAGTAGTAACATACCTGCAGATAATCCACATCAGCTGCAGGTCTAAACTCTGAAACCATAACTGATCCTGATCCTTCAACAACAGATTGAGCTTGAGTTGGGATTTGGGTGCCTATTTCTTCATCGGAACCAAACATTTGCATGACACTCTTGACCTCAGTTGATCGATTGTCTATATCTTGATCTCTTCTCACATGTCCACAAAGCCACTATACCAGTACACAAAAACAGAGCCCCTGGTAGTAAATCATCAGTGAAAACCAACTGCACAGAAAGAGTGGTGATAACAAGTGTTCGAGCTCAACACTAGTTTTAACATGTGCACTACTTTACATCCAAAATAAACAAGTGTCATTACGTATCTGTTGTTATAGTTGCTAATAAAGAAACACGTGATACCAATAAACTCTGCAAAGACTTGGTATGATGGATGCAAAGCCTTACGGTGGTGAAGACTTGCATTGGCTACTTGTTTGCTCCCAAAAGTTTGGCTGCTCAGGGTTCAAGGTTTAATTCATAAAGGTTGTACAGATTCATACAGTTAGCTTATGTAAGGATGCAGGAGTGCAGATGGAAGAGAAGCAGTATAAAGTTTACACTGAAAGAAACAAGAAATGAACTTTTTATTTGTTGTGCCATTAGGAAGAAGCCAAAGTAGAATTCTGATGATGCAAGACGACACATGCTTTGATTCCTACAATAACCCAACAGTGTAAAGTAATGAACATTCAACAAAGAACAAGACCTCATTGGAGGCTCTTGTGATAACACAGAAACGCATAAACGAGACCCAAACAAGTAAATGAAGAATAAGGGGATTCATCCAGGAAGTACAGATAACAATTCCAAGGCAAAAAAGTAGTGTTCTTTCCATCACGAAAGATCTAATTCTGGGAATCACCAATATTGATAATACAGAAGGCTAGGAGCTAGAAACAGAGAGAGATACCTTGCGGCGTTTGGAGTGAGATGAGGAGGTGTTCCAGGCACATGGCAGAGAGGAGGAGGAGGAGGAGGAGAAGTGGAAAGGAGGATACTGAGGAGTAATGGTGGGGGATAGAGGCAACAAAAGCCTCAAAGGTATGGGGCTGCTCATTCCAAACCTTTTCATTTCCCCTTTGCTACTCTTTCCAATCGGAACCCTACTATCTAATTGTTTTTGGGTTTGCCTCGATCTCAATGGCCTGTGTTTGCTACCTATTAATATTATTCATTCACTCTTATTATTTCCCTATTTATCTTATTTACTTAATTATTGTTCTTATTTTTGACCTCCACACAAGCACAACTCTACTGTTTTGGAGTGTATTAAACCCACCCGCAGCAACTCTCCTAATCGAACAAAAAAACTCTTGTAGTCGAAAAAAACCTTGTAGCTTCTCTCCCATGACAGCCACCGCCGCCACGCCCTCCTCCATCGCCAAAATCTCCTCCCCCATCTCCAGAGCCACCGCCCCTCTCCGTCCTCCTCCACCTTGTTTCACTTTCCCTTCCAAAACCCTACCTAAACCCTCCTCCCTTTCTCTCTCCTCCTCCTTCACCGCCCACTCCCACACCCCAATCTCCTCTTTCTTCAACCAACACCCAGATGACGACGACAACCAACACCTAGATGACGAGAAGCCTCGCGAGGAGTGCGGCGTCGTCGGCATCTACGGCGACCCTGAAGCCTCTCGCCTGGCCTACCTGGCCCTCCACGCCCTCCAGCACCGCGGTCAGGAAGGCGCCGGCATTGTCTGCGTCCACGACAACGTCCTCCAGTCCATTACCGGAGTTGGCTTGGTCTCCGAGGTCTTTAACCAGTCCAAGCTCGACCAGTTGCCCGGCGACTTGGCCATCGGCCACGTCAGGTACTCCACTGCCGGTCAGTCTATGCTTAAAAATGTCCAGCCTTTTGTTGCAGGCTATCGTTTCGGCTCCGTCGGGGTTGCCCACAATGGGAACTTGGTCAATTACGGCGCCCTCAGGGCTATGCTTGAGGACAACGGCTCTATTTTCAACACCAGCTCCGACACTGAAGTGGTTCTTCATCTCATTGCCATTTCAAAGGCCAGGCCTTTTCTTCTGAGGATTGTTGATGCTTGTGAGCAGCTTAAGGGTGCTTATTCCATGGTGTTTGTCACTCAAGACAAGCTCGTTGCTGTCCGGGATCCGCATGGCTTTCGCCCTTTGGTTATGGGCAGGAGGAGCAACGGTTCTGTTGTTTTTGCCTCTGAGACTTGCGCGCTCGATTTGATTGAGGCCACATATGAGAGGGAGGTGGACCCGGGAGAGGTAGTGGTGGTGGACAAAGACGGGGTTCAGTCTCTTTGCCTTATGTCTCATCCTGAACCAAAACAATGTATATTTGAGCACATTTACTTTTCCCTGCCCAATTCTGTTGTTTTTGGGCGCTCTGTGTATGAGTCTCGTCGTGTGTTTGGTGAGATTCTCGCCACTGAGGCCCCGGTTGAGTGTGATGTTGTGATAGCAGTGCCTGATTCCGGTGTGGTGGCTGCGCTTGGTTATGCTGCCAAAGCTGGTGTGCCTTTTCAGCAGGGTTTGATTAGGTCACACTATGTGGGAAGGACCTTCATTGAGCCATCCCAGAAGATTAGAGACTTTGGTGTCAAGCTTAAGCTCTCTCCTGTCAGGGCTGTGTTGGAGGGTAAGAAGGTTGTGGTAGTGGATGACTCCATTGTGAGGGGAACTACATCTTCAAAGATTGTTAGGTTGTTGAAGGAGGCAGGTGCTAAGGAAGTTCACATGAGGATCGCAAGCCCACCCATTATAGGTTCCTGTTATTATGGTGTCGACACCCCAAGTTCTGAGGAGTTGATTTCAAACAGGATGAAAGTTGAGGAGATTAGGGAGTTCATTGGATGTGATTCACTTGCTTTTCTGCCATTTGATAGCTTGCAGGGGATGTTGGGAACACAAGCTCCCAACTTTTGTTATGCTTGTTTTACCGGAAAATACCCTGTGGAACCTAAGGAGGGTAAGGTGAAACGGGTTGGTGATTTTGTGGATGATGGAATGACTGGTAATTTTGATTCCATCGATGGTGCTTGGATTCCAGCAAATCGGATTCACAAACACGAGAGGGATAATGAATTTGAGGGCAGTGTTCTTTGATAGTTAGCTCCATCACCATTGCTTCAGTTGATGATATAGATGCTTTTGGAATTTAACTCAACAGCATTGGGAAGCATTGCAGTGACTGATGTCTTCGATCTAAAGGAAGCATAGGGTTCCTTTTCAGTTTTGCATCTAATTTAAATTGTCTTAATGTCATACTGTTGAGAGGTGCTTTATGAGAGGTACCCTTGGTTTAAACATGTTTTTTTGGTTATGATCTATATGGGAGGTACTGTTTGCCAAAGCTTTTCCTTTCCTTCCCTTGTGTATGTCTGTCTCTTTTTTAGATAATCCCTCAATGCCTACACCAATCCTGAACATGAAAATATGTGATGTGTGGCTCTGACAGCATGTAGTCTAATATCAATGTCATTCATTCATTATTTACTCTACTTGCAAGAAACACCAATTCTCTGGGGTCGCCGGAAGGTGATGAATTCTGCTGGAGTTGGAGTGGTCAAGGATGTTGCATAGATTAGCATGGGATTAGATTCAGCTCAGCTCAGCTCAGCTCAGGTGGTACAGAAACAGGCGCATGGCCTCCCAGGTTGATGACAAAACCATACCAAAGATCCGGCCACTTGTTTTGTTGTTTTGCACCATAGCATCAGATCCAGCCAACCACAGTCCATTGATTTTGAAACTCTAAAAGGGACCTAACCCACCATTGCTTCATTTATTTTCTACTTTTTCATTCCAAGTGAAATACAGGGCCTCCATTGGAGGCATCAGTTAGTAATAATCCAGGTATATTAAGGTTTAGGGTGCGCTATAACCCTAATCCAGGTATAGTAATAATAACCCTAAACCCAATCGAAAAATGGTGCGCTATGACCCTTAAAGAGTTTGATACTGGAATAAGCTTGTATTCTAGTTTGAGAGCTTCGTCTACACGGTGCCAATCGAAAAATGGTGCGCTATGACCCTTAAAGAGTTTGATACTGGAATAAGCTTGTATTCTCTTATTCAACATTGTGCAATCACATTGGTATATATACACAAATTCTAAAAGGGTGAAACTCTTACCCTAGCTGTACAAGGAAACTATAAACCCTTAAAGTAAGAGATTACAACTCTACCAATTATCAACCAGAATCAAGCATAAGATCATTTCCTTTAATACTACCCCTCAAGTTGGAATGTATATCAATTACACCTGACTTGTGAAGTAGTGTACTGAAGTGAGCTGATCTGAACGACTTAGTGAATAAATCCGTTGGCTCCGTGGTTCCAATGTGCACAGCTTTGAGCAAACCTCTTTGATTCTTCTCACGAACGACATGACAGTCGATCTCGATGTGCTTGGTTCTTTCGTGAAAAACTGGGTTGGTTGCGATGTGTAATCCAGCCCCGTTGTCATAGTACATTCTAATCGGATGAGTTGCTAAACTCTCAAGTCATTGAGCAAGCTTTTGAGCCAAGTCACCTCACAAATTGTTGTTGTCATAGAACGGTACTCGGCTTCAGCGATGGATCGAGCTATAGTGCTCTACTTCTTAGTCTTCCAAGAAACTGGTGCATCTCCAAACAACACACAATAACCAGTGATGGAACATCTTGTATCCTTGCAGCGTGCCTAGTCTGCATCGCAATAAGCAGTGAGTTCAGAGCTTCATGTAGATGGGAGAAGAATACCCTGACCTGGTGCTTTCTTGATATAACGAAGGGTCACTACTAAAATAACTGTCATAGCCGACGAAAAAAAAATTGACAGTCCGACAAATTTTTTTTTCGTCGGCTAAAGTCTATTTTAGCCGACGAAAAAAAATATCGTCGGCTAAGTGAATTTTTTCGTCGGCTAAGTGGGCTTTTAGCTGACGAAATTTTGTGTCGTCGGCTATAGTTCTTATATTTCTAGATCTAGACAGCAGCTGATGTGAAAGAAAAAACGGGAGAAAAAGTTTGGGGGTTGGCGAAATTGTTGGGTGTTGTCAAAATCTGTCCGTAATTAGTTTGTGGCGCTATATATAGGTACGTATATGTGTATATATATTGTTTTTGAGTTGATTTAAGAGTTTTATTTTCGTTATGCATTGATTTTGAGTTTTAATTAGAGTTGATTATATTGGATTTTGAGTGATTGAGTTGATCGATTTGGGTTTGATAATATATATGAAGTTGTTGTTATATATATATATATTAATTTGATTATATATATATATATATATATATATATATATATATATTAATTTGACGGCATTGTGTGCCGTCACGGCCCGACATTGGTGCCGTCACGGCGTGGCATTAGGTGTAGCCAGGCAATTTTGGGGGGCGTACACTTTTCCCTCATAATTTCTTAACTTTATACCAAATTCAGACTGTTACTGTGCGAATTGTGATGCAATCTTTGGTGCCAGAATATGATGGCGTTGGTGCCCTCACGGAACGAAAATGGTGCCGTCATGGTATGGCATTGGGTGTAGCCAGACAACTTTTGGGTGAGCACCCTTTTTCTGAATAATTTCATGACTTTATAGAAAATATAAGTTGTGCCAGCGAGAATTGGACTGCAATCTTTAGTGCCGACATGCAATAGAATTGTGTGTGTCACACCCCGAATCTCTTGAAGTTAATAAAAGTTACCTTTCACAGAGGTTCATGAGTTACCGAGGACTTTTAATTGCGATCGGTAATTCGTTAAGTTATCGCTCGAGTTAATTTTCGAGTTTTTCTAAGTTCTCCAAATACCTGAATTGATGACTCGATGTTGTATTATGTGTCGACACGAGTCTCCCGGTATTTTCGGAATATTTTTCGGAGCTTCGGTTTATTTTCTACGAATTTTCGAAGTTTCCGGTAACTTTTAATTATAATCCGGTAAATCAGTTTTACCATTTAACCTTTTCACTTTTCACCTTCTTTGAATCTTGACCGTTGGATCTTTCTCAGATCAGATCTTGGCCGTCCATTTTCGTTTAAAAAGAGGTGAGAAGGCTGACCTCGGGTCAACCCTCCTCTTTTCTTCTCTCTCCCCTCTCTCGGTCTCTCGTCTGCTCCGGCGTGGCCACAGTGGTGCTCCGCCGTCTGCCCACCACTGGCCGGCGCTCCACCACCATCCTCTTCCCCTCTTTCCCCTTGTTCTAACCATGCCCTTAGTTTGCACCGACGTCCGCCGAGGGAAGAGATCAAGCGACACTGTCTCGCGCGGTCAACGCCGGATTTCCGGCGATCCGGGCGGCGCTAGGGCGCGTGACCGGTGTGGTTAGTCTTCTCTTCTCTTCTTCTTCCTTCCTGTGTTGTTTGATCATCGGTTCGAGCCTTGTTGCAAAACTCTCTCACTTACTGTTTTTCTGTTGAGTTTCGACAGCGAGTCACCTGCGCTCGGTTCTCGTGGTTCAGGCGAGTTCCCTGAACTCTAGAAGGCCTGTTTCGTCATCTCTAGCAGCTGGGAGAAGGAAGAAGGGTGAAAGGAAGGTTGAAGGGCCACTGTGATGCCCTGTGGTGGAGCTCGGGAGTTTGGCTGCAGTTTTGGAGGCACAGATAAAGAGGGAGAAGCCCTCCTGGCGTGATCGCAGTCTCGGCAGAGGAGAAGAGGATGCCCCTGGCGTCCCTGATGTATTGGCAAAAGGTAAGGGCTTGCTCTGATTTGGAATTTAAGTTGTGACTGAATGGATTGGAGATTGGTTGAATTAATGTTGTTGTTGTTATTGCTGATTTAATGTTGTTTTGTTGTCTTGATGTCGAGAACTTGGTAAATCGAGGAAATGGGAAAACTCTGGCGAAATTCCGACAAGTCACCGGAATCCGGCGAAGATTCCGGTGATACGGTAAAACCGGCTGAATGCCGAAGAGGTAGGAATCAAATTCCTGTAAGGCTTTTAGTCGAGAAGTACTGTTAATTCCTAAGTTGAGTATTTACGAGAAAATTGGACGTAAGTAGGAAGTTTCCATTTTGGGAAACTTCCCAATCTAAAGAACACTTGCCATGTTAGGAAACTTTCCATTTTGGGAAACTTTCCCTTTTTGGAAGGTTTCCATTTAGGAGGAAAGGTTAAATCGGTAAATCGACTCAAGGTTAAAAGTATTGATTAATGTGACACGTCGGGTGTCCATAGTAATTCAACGAATTAATACGTGACACCCTAACGTCAAGTTAAAGTAATAAAGGAAAGTTCGGAAGCTGAGTCGGACTTCCGGTAAATTGAGTTAAGAGTCGATAACCGGGAAAGAAAGTCAAAAAGGTTTAAGTGCCATAAAAAGGAACTCGGTCAACACGTGGTCAAATAGGAATTCCTGGTCAAACTAGGAAAAGACCAAGTCAACGATGAAATGACTAATGTTTTGGTTTATTGGTACAGTCTCTGATTGAACGTGAGACGGGCTCGACTACGCGGTTAGTTTGAGAGTTTCGCTCGAGGAGCTTTCCGAGCGGGAAGAAGGTCGCAATAGTACTGTGAGTGGACATATTATTTTAAATGAATGCATGCTTTAATTATGGATTTAATTGCATGGTTTTTATGATTGTTTTCGAGAATTATATTTTTCTTGGGTTCTTGGATGTTTTATCTGGATAAAGTTTAGCGGGAACCTCTGTTGATGATTTTTATCATGTTGAGGCATTGATTTTGATGATTGAACGTATTTACCATTTTTACTCCAATTTTCTATTTCTTTCTGAAAATGGTATAGACGGGGATGGCCCGTCATCCGAACGGAATTGAACCCGAGACTTTATTTGGAATTGGATTTATTCATATATGACAAGGATTTGTTTTACTTATTTGTTTTGGGAAGAGATATATATTTGGATAGAGAATTTGAGTAAATTATTTTATGAATTTTATTATAAGGGTTGTCCAATGAATATGCTAGCTAGAGTAGCGTGAGGGCGCTACTAGAGCTCTTAGCTCCGACCCTAGCCTGAGAGGTCAGGCAAACTACGTAGTGCACTATGAGGGTTGTCCACTATCATTTTACCTAGAGCTCTTAGCTCTGACCCTGGTCTGAGAGGACAGACAAGCCTGAGAGGTCAGGTTGATATTATAAGGGTTGTCCATTACCATTTTACCTAGAGCTCTTAGCTCCGACCCTGGTCTGAGAGGACAGACAAGCCTGAGAGGTCAGGTTAATATTATAAGGGTTGTCCATTACCATTTTATATAGCTAGCATAGCGTGAGGGCGCAACTAGAGCTCTTAGCTCCGACCCTAGTCTGAGAGGTCAGACTTATTATGTTTGTGAACATTTCTCTTCCCATATTCCTTACTTGTTTATCTTATCATGCATTTGTGGAAATTTAGTAATTGTGGGCATGCATAAATGTTATTTAAATCATTAAATTTTTGGGAGAGCATTAAAGGAAATAGAGTTTTTATATTTGATTTTCGTCCACTCACTCTAACAGTTTTTTTCAATGTTTCTCCCCTGGGCCTTTCGTTTTTAAATGCCCAGTGATGCAGGGTTCTTGAGAGGAGGTCGAGCGCGTACGAGAGTCGAGGCATAGTCGATCATTCCGTTGCTGCTTGAAATTCTCTGGGGTAATCATCTTTGTAGACTGCTCTGACTAACCCGGTTTAGTTAGTTTTGTAGGAAGGGTTGGCCATTTCAAGGGGGTTTCGGTAAGAAGTTCCCTTGAGGTGGTCCCCGCAGGATTTACTTCGGGTTAAAAGGGTTTAACTCGGGGTGGGTCCTGACAGTGTGCCGTCACGTCCCGACATTGGTGCCGTCACGACATGGCATTGGGTGTAGCCAGACACTTTTGGGGGGCGTACACTTTTCCATCACAATTTCTTAACTTTATACCATATTCAGACTGTTACAGTGTGAATTGTGATGCAATCTTTGGTGCCAGAATAGGATGGCTTGGTGCCGTCACGACACGAAATTGGTGCCGTCATGGTATGGCATTGGGTGCAGCCAGACAACGTTTGGGTGCACACCCTTTTTTTGAATAATTTCTTGACTTTACACCAAATATAAGTTGTCCCAGCGAGAATTGGACTGCAATCTTTAGTGTCTGCATTCAATGGAATTGTGTGCCGTCACGGCCCGACATAGGTGTAGCCAGGCCATTTATTGGGGCGTACACTTTTCTATCACAATTTCTTAACTTTGTACCATATTCAGACTGTTACAGTGTGAATTGTGATGCAATCTTTGGTGACAGAATAAGATGGCGTTGGTGCCGTCATGGTATGGCATTGGGTGCAGCCAGACAACTTTTGGGTGCGCACCCTTTTTCTGAATAATTTCTTGACTTTATACCAAATATAAGTTGTCCTAGCGAGAATTGGACTGCAATCTTTAGTGCCGGAATGCCATGGAATTGTGTGACTTCACGACCCGACATTGGTGCCGTTACGGCATGGCATGAGGTGTAGCCAGGCACTTATGTTGGGCATACACTTTTCCATCACAATATCTTAACTTTATACCATATTCAGACAGTTACTGTGCGAATTGTGATGCAATCTTTGGTGCCAGAAAATGATGGAATTGGTGCCGTCACGGCACGTAATTGGTGCCGTCATTGTATAGCATTGGGTGCAGCCTGACAAACTTTTGGTGCGCACCCTTTATCTGAATAATTTTTTGACTTTATACCAAATATAAATTGTCCCAGCGAGAATTGGGCTGCAATCTTTAGTGCCGGCATGCAATGGAATTGTGTGCCGTCACGGCCCGACATTGGTGCCGTCACGACATGGCATTGGGTGTAGCCAACGAATTTTTGGGGGCGTACACTTTTCCATCACAATTTCTTAACTTTATACCATATTCAGACTGTTACAGTGCGAATTGTGATGCATTCTTTGGTGCCAGAATAGGATGGCGTTGGTGCCGTCATGACATGAAATTGGTGCCGTCATGGTATGGCATTGGGTGCAGCAAGACAACTTTTGGGTGCGAACCCTTTTTCTGAATAATTTCTTGACTTTATAACAAATATAAGTTGTCTGAGCGAGAATTTGACTGCAATATTTAGTGCCGACATGCCATTGAATTGTGTGCCGTCACGGCCCGACATTCGTGCCGTCACGGCATGGCATTGGGTGTAGCCAGGCACTTTTGAGGCGCGTACACTATTCCATCACAATTTCTTAAATTTATACCATATTCAGACTGTTACTGTGCGAATTGTGATGCAATCTTTGGTGTCAGAAAAGGATGGAATTGGTGTCGTCACGGCACGTAATTGGTGCCGTCATGGTATAGCATTGGGTGCAGCGAGACAACTTTTGGGTGCGCACCCTTTTTCTGAATAATTTCTTAACTTTATACCGAATATAAGTTGTCCTAGCGAGAATTGGACTACAATCTTTAGTGCCCGCATGCCATGGAATTGTGTGCCGTCACGGCCTGACATTGGTGCCGTCACGTCATGGCATTGGGTGTAGCCAGGCCATTTTTGGGGGCGTACACTTTTCCATCACAATTTCTTAACTTTATACCATATTCAGACTGTTACAGTGCGAATTGTGATGCAATCTTTGGTGCCAGAATATGATTGCGTTGGTGCCCTCACGGCACGAAATTGGTGCCGTCATTGTATGGCAATGGGTGCAGCCAGACAACTTTTAGGTGCGCACCATTTTTTTGAATAATTTCTTGACTTTATACCAAATCTATGTTGTCCCAGCGAGAATTGGACTGCAATCTTTAGTGCCGGCATGCTATGGAATTGTGGGCCGTCACGGCCCGACATTGGTGCCGTCACGGCATGGCATTGGGTGTAGCCAGGCACTTATGTTGGGCGTACACTTTTCCATCACAATTTCTTAACTTTATACCAAATTCAGACTGTTACTGTGCGAATTGTGATGCAATCTTTGGTGTCAGAAAAGGATGGAATTGGTGTCGTCACGGCACGTAATTGGTGCCGTCATGGTATGGCATTGGGTGCAGCCAGACAACCTTTTGGTGCGCACCCTTTTTCTGAATAATTTTTTGACTTTATACCTAATATAAATTGTCCCAGCGAGAATTGGGCTGCAATCTTTAGTGCCGGCATGCAATGGAATTGTGTGCCGTCACGGCCCGACATTGGTGCCGTCACGGCACGAAATTGGTGCCGTCATGGTATGGCATTGGATGCAGCCAGACAACTTTTAGGTGCGCACCTTTTTTTCTGAATAATTTCTTGACTTTATACCAAATCTTTGTTGTCCCAGCGAGAATTGGACTGCAATCATTAGTGCCGGCATGCCTTGGAATTGTGGGCCGTCACGGCCCGACATTGGTGCTGTTACGCCATGGCATTGGGTGTAGCCAGCGAATTTTTGGGGGCGTACACTTTTCCATCACAATTTCTTAACTTTATACCATATTTAGACAGTTACTGTGCGAATTGTGATGCAATCTTTGGTGCCAGAAAAGGATGGAATTGGTGTCGTCACGGCACGTAATTGGTGCCGGCATGGTATAGCATTGGTGCTAGACAACCTTTTGGTGCGCACCCTTTTTCTGAATAATTTTTTGACTTTATACCAAATATAAATTGTCCGAGCGAGAATTGGACTGCAATCATTAGTGCCGGCATGCTATGGAATTGTGTGCCGTCACGGCCCGACATTGGTGCCGTCACGGCATGGCATTGGGTGTAGCCAGGCACTTATGTTGGGCGTACACTTTTCCATCACAATTTCTTAACTTTATACCAAATTCAGACTGTTACTGTGCGAATTGTGATGCAATCTTTGGTGTCAGAAAAGGATGGAATTCGTGTCGTCACGGCACGTAATTGGTGCCGTCATGGTATGACATTGGGTGCAGCCAGACAACCTTTTGGTGCGCACCCTTTTACTGAATAATTTTTTGACTTTATACCAAATATAAATTGTCCGAGCGAGAATTGGACTGCAATCATTAGTGCCGGCATGCTATGGAATTGTGTGCCGTCACGGCCCGACATTGGTGTCGTCACGGCATGGCATTGGGTGTAGCCAGGCCATTTGTGGGGGCGTACACTTTTCCATCACAATTTCTTAACTTTATACCATATTCAAACTATTACAGTGTGAATTGTGTTGCAATCTTTGGTGCCAGAATAGGATAGCGTTGGTGCCGTCACGGCACGAAATTGGTGCCGTCTTGGTATGGCATTGGATGCAGCCAGACAACTTTTAGGTGCGCACCCTTTTTCTGAAGAATTTCTTGACTTTATACCAAATCTATGTTGTCCCAGCGAGAATTGGACTGCAATCTTTAGTGCCGGCATGCCATGGAATTGTGGGCCGTCAAGGCCCGACATTGGTGCTGTTACGCCATGGCATTGGGTGTAGCTAGCGAATTTTTGGGGGCGTACACTTTTCCATCACAATTTCTTAACTTTATACCATATTTAGACTGTTACTGTGTGAATTGTGATGCAATCTTTGGTGCCTGAAAAGGATGGAATTGGTGTCGTCACGACACGTAATTGGTGCCGGCATGGTATAGCATTGGGTGCAGCCAGAGAACTTTTAGGTGCGCACCCTTTTTCTGAATAATTTCATGACTTTATACCAAATCTAAGTTGTCCCAGCGAGAATTGGACAGCAATCTTTAGTGCCGGTATGCCATGAAATTGTGGGCCGTCACGGCCTGACATTGGTGCCGTCACGGCACGGCATTGTGTGTAGCCAGCGAATTTGGGGGCGTACACTTTTCCATCACAATTTCTTAACTTTATACCATATTCAGATTGTTACAGTGTGAATTGTGATGCAATCTTTGGTGCCAGAATAGGATGGCTTGGTGCCGTCATGGTATGGCATTGGGTGCAGCCAGACAACGTTTGGGTGCACACCCTTTTTTTGAATAATTTCTTGACTTTACACCAAATATAAGTTGTCCCAGCGAGAATTGGATTGCAATCTTTAGTGTCTGCATTCAATGGAATTGTGTGCCGTCACGGCCCGACATAGGTGTAGCCAGACCATTTATTGGGGCGTACACTTTTCCATCACAATTTCTTAACTTTGTACCATATTCAGACTGTTACAGTGTGAATTGTGATGCAATCTTTGGTGCCAGAATAAGATAGCGTTGGTGCCGTCACGGCACGAAATTGGTGCCGTCATGGTATGGCATTGGGTGCTGCCAGACAACTTTTGGGTGCGCACCCTTTTTCTGAATAATTTCTTGACTTTATACCAAATATAAGTTGTTCTAGCGAGAATTGGACTGCAATCTTTAGTGCCGGAATGCCATGGAATTGTGTGCCTTCACGGCCCGACATTGGTGCCGTTACGGCATGGCATGACGTGTAGCCAGGCACTTATGTTGGGCATACACTTTTCCATCACAATTTCTTAACTTTATACCATATTCAAACTATTACTGTGCGAATTGTGATGCAATCTTTGGTGCCAGAAAATGATGGAATTGGTGCCGTCACGTCACGTAATTGGTGCCGTCATTGTATAGCATTGGGTGCAGCCAGACAAACTTTTGGTGCACACCCTTTATCTGAATAATTTTTTGACTTTATACCAAATATAAATTGTCCCAGCGAGAATTGGGCTGCAATCTTTAGTGCCGGCATGCAATAGAATTGTGTGCCGTCACGGCCCGACATTGGTGCCGTCACGACATGGCATTGGGTCTAGCCAACGAATTTTTGGGGGCCTACACTTTTCCATCACAATTTCTTAACTTTAGACCATATTCAGACTGTTACAGTGCGAATTGTGATGCAATCTTTGGAGCCAGAATATGATTGCGTTGGTGCCCTCACGGCACGAAATTGGTGCCGTCATTGTATGGCAATGGGTGCAGCCAGACAACTTTTAGGTGCGCACCATTTTTTTGAATAATTTCTTGACTTTATACCAAATCTATGTTGTCCCAGCGAGAATTGGACTGCAATCTTTAGTGCCGGCATGCTATGGAATTGTGGGCCGTCACGGCCCGACATTGGTGCCGTCACGGCATGGCATTGGGTGTAGCCAGGCACATATGTTGGGCGTACACTTTTCCATCACAATTTCTTAACTTTATAAAAATTCAGACTGTTACTGTGCGAATTGTGATGCAATCTTTGGTGTCAGAAAAGGATGGAATTGGTGTCGTCATGGTATGGCAATGGGTGCAGCCAGACAACCTTTTGGTGCGCACCCTTTATCTGAATAATTTTTTGACTTTATACCAAATATAAATTATCCCAGCGAGAATTGGGCTGCAATCTTTAGTGCCGGCATGCAATGGAGTTGTGTGCCGTCACGGCCCGACATTGGTGCCGTCACGACATGGCATTGGGTGTAGCCAACGAATTTTTGGGGGCGTACACTTTTCCATCACAATTTATTAACTTTATACCATATTCAGACTGTTACAGTGCGAATTGTGATGCATTCTTTGGTGCCAGAATAGGATGGCGTTGGTGCCGTCACGACATGAAATTGGTGCCGTCATGGTATGACATTGGGTGCAGCAAGACAACTTTTGGGTGCGAACCCTTTTTTTGAATAATTTCGTGACTTTATACCAAATATAAGTTGTCCGAGCGTGAATTTGACTGCAATATTTTGTGCCGACATGCCATTGAATTGTGTGCCGTCACGGCCCGACATTCGTGCCGTCACGGCCCGACATTGGTGCCGTCACGGCATGGCATTGGGTGTAGCCAGGCACTTTTGAGGGGCGTACACTATTCCATCACAATTTCATAACTTTATACCATATTCAGACTGTTACTGTGCGAATTGTGATGCAATCTTTGGTGTCAGAAAAGGATGGAATTGGTGTCGTCACGGCACGTAATTGGTGCCGTCATGGTATAGCATTGGGTGCAGCCAGACAACTTTTGGGTGCGCACCCTTTTTCTGAATAATTTCTTAACTTTATACCGAATATAAGTTGTCCTAGCGAGAATTGGACTACAATCTTTAGTGCCCGAATGCCATGGAATTGTGTGCCGTCACGGCCTGACATTGGTGTCGTCACGTCATGGCATTGGGTGTAGCCTGGCCATTTTTGGAGGCGTACACTTTTCCATCACAATTTCTTAACTTTATACCATATTCAGACTGTTACAGTGCGAATTGTGATGCAATCTTTGGTGCTAGAATATGATTGCGTTGGTGCCCTCACGGCACGAAATTGGTGCCGTCATTGTATGGCAATGGGTGCAGCCAGACAACTTTTAGGTGCGCACCATTTTTTTGAATAATTTCTTGACTTTATACCAAATCTATGTTGTCCCAGCGAGAATTGGACTGCAATCTTTAGTGCCGGCATGCTATGGAATTGTGGGTCGTCACGGCCCGACATTGGTGCCGTCACGGCCCGACATTGGTGCCGTCACGGCATGGCATAGGGTGTAGCCTGACACTTTTGGGGGGGCGTACACTATTCCATCACAATTTTTTAACTTTATACAGAATTCAGGCTGTTACTGTGCGAATTGTGATGCAATCTTTGGTGCCAGAATAGGATGGCATGGGTGCCGTCACGGCACGTAATTGGTGCCGTCATGGTATGGCATTGGGTGCAGCCAGACAACCTTTTGGTGCGCACCTTTTTTCTGAATAATTTTTTGATTTTATACCTAATATAAATTGTCCCAGCGAGAATTGGGCTGCAATCTTTAGTGCCGGCCTGCAATGGAATTGTGTGCCGTCACGGCCAGACATTGGTGCCGTCACGACACGAAATTGGTGCCGTCATGGTATGGCATTGGATGCAGCCAGACAACTTTTAGGTGCGCACCCTTTTTCTGAATAATTTCTTGACTTTATACCAAATCTATGTTGTCCCAGCAAGAATTGGACTGCAATCATTAGTGCCGGCATGCCATGGAATTGTGGGCCGTCACGGCCCGACATTGGTGCTGTTACGGCATGGCATTGGGTGTAGCCAGCGAATTTTTGGGGGCGTACACTTTTTCATCACAATTTCTTAACTTTATACCATATTCAGACTGTTACAGTGTGAATTGTGATGCAGTCTTTGGTGTCAGAATAGGATGGCGTTGGTGTCGTCACGGCACTAAATTGGTGCCGACATGGTATGACATTGGGTGCATCCAGACAACTTTTGGGTGCGCACACTTTTTTTGAATAATTTCTTGACTTTATACCAAATATAAGTTGTCCGAGCGAGAATTGGACTGCAATCTTTAGTGACGGCATGTCATGGAATTGTGTGCCTTCACGGCCCGACATTGGTGCCGTCACGGCATGGCATGGGGTGTAGCCAGGCACTTATTTTGGGCGTACACTTTTCCATCACAATTTCTTAACTTTATACCATATTCATACTGTTACTGTGCGAATTGTGATGCAATCTTTGGTGCCAGAAAATGATGGAATTGGTGCCGTCACGGCACCAAATTGGTGCCGTCATTGTATAGCA
Source organism: Comarum palustre (assembly GCA_951800085.1). Classification (NCBI taxonomy): domain Eukaryota; kingdom Viridiplantae; phylum Streptophyta; class Magnoliopsida; order Rosales; family Rosaceae; genus Comarum; species Comarum palustre. Next base: position 17,371,237 of record OX637590.1, read on the forward strand.
TTGGGTGCAGCCAGACAACCTTTTGGTGCGCACCTTTTTCTGAATAATTTTTTGACTTTATACCAAATATAAATTGTCCGAGCGAGAATTGGACTGTAGTCTTTAGTGCCGGCATGCCATAGAATTGTGTGCCGTCACGGCCCGACATTGGTGCCGTCACGGCTTGGCATTGGGTGTAGCCAGGCCATTTGTGGGGGCGTACACTTTTCCATCACAATTTCTTAACTTTATACCATATTCAGACTGTTACAGTGTGAATTGTGATGCAATCTTTGGTGCCAGAATAGGATGGCTTGGTGCCGTCACGACACGAAATTTGTGCCGTCATGGTATGGCATTGGGTGCAGCCAGACAACGTTTGGGTGCACACCCTTTTTTTGAATAATTTCTTGACTTTACACCAAATATAAGTTTTCCCAGCGAGAACTGGACTGCAATCTTTAGTGTCTGCATTCAATGGAATAGTGTGCCGTCACGGCCCGACATAGGTGTAGCCAGGCCATTTTTTGGGGCGTACACTTTTCCATCACAATTTCTTAACTTTGTACCATATTCAGACTGTTACAGTGTGAATTGTGATGCAATCTTTGGTGCCAGAACAAGATGGCGTTGGTGCCGTCACGGCACGAAATTGGTGCCGTTATGGTATGGCATTGGGTGCAGCCAGACAACTTTTGGGTGCGCACCCTTTTTCTGAATAATTTCTTGACTTTATACCAAATATAAGTTGTCCTAGCGAGAATTGGACTGCAATCTTCAGTGCCGGAATGCCATGGAATTGTGTGCCTTCACGGCCCGACATTGGTGCCGTTACGGCATGGCATGAGGTGTAGCCAGACACTTATGTTGGGCATACACTTTTCCATCACAATTTTTTAACTTTATACCATATTCACACTGTTACTGTGCGAATTGTGATGCAATCTTTGGTGCCAGAAAATGATGGAATTGGTGCTGTCACGGCACGTAATTGGTGCCGTCATTGTATAGCATTGGGTACAGCCAGAAAAACTTTTGGTGCGCACCCTTTATCTGAATAATTTTTTGACTTTATACCAAATATTCAGACTGTTACAGTGTGAATTGTGATGCAGTCTTTGGTGTCAGAATAGGATGGCGTTGGTGTCGTCACGGCACTAAATTGGTGCCGACATGGTATGACATTGGGTGCAGCCAGACAACTTTTGGGTGCGCACACTTTTTTTGAATAATTTCTTGACTTTATACCAAATATAAGTTGTCCGAGCGAGAATTGGACTGCAATCTTTAGTGATGGCATGTCATGGAATTGTGTGCCTTCACGGCCCGACATTGGTGCCGTCACGGCATGGCATGGGGTGTAGCCAGGCACTTATTTTGGGCGTACACTTTTCCATCCCAATTTCTTAACTTTATACCATATTCATACTGTTACTGTGCGAATTGTGATGCAATCTTTGGTGCTAGAAAATGATGGAATTGGTGCCGTCACGGCACCAAATTGGTGCCGTCATTGTATAGCATTGGGTGCAGCCAGACAACCTTTTGGTGCGCACCCTTTTTCTGAATAATTTTTTGACTTTATACCAAATATAAATTGTCCCAGCGAGAATTGGGCTGCAATCTTTAGTGCCGGCATGCAATGGAATTGTGTGCCGTCACGGCCCGATATTGGTGCCGTCACGACATGGCATTGGGTGTAGCCAACGAATTTTTGGGGGCGTACACTTTTCCATCACAATTTCTTAACTTTATACCATATTCAGACTGTTACAGTGCGAATTGTGATGCATTTTTTTTTGCCAGAATAGGATGGCGTTGGTGCCGTCACGGCATGAAATTGGTGCCGTCATGGTATGACATTGGGTGCAGCAAGACAACTTTTGGTTGCGAACCCTTTTTCTGAATAATTTCTTGACTTTATACCAAATATAAGTTGTCCGAGCGAGAATTTGACTGCAATCTTTAGTGCCGACATGCCACGGAATTGTGTGCCGTCACGGCCCGACATTGGTGCCGTCACGGCATGGCATTGGGTGTAGCCAGGCACTTTTGAGGGGCGTACACAATTCCATCACAATTTCTTAACTTTATACCATATTCAGACTGTTACTGTGCGAATTGTGATGCAATCTTTGGTGTCCGAAAAGGATGGAATTGGTGTCGTCACGGCCTGACATTGGTGCCATCATGGTATGGCATTGGGTGCAGCCAGACAACCTTTTGGTGCGCACCCTTTTTCTGAATAATTTTTTGACTTTATACCAAATATAAATTGTCCGAGCGAGAATTGGACTGCAATCTTTAGTGCCGGCTTGCCATGGAATTGTGTGCCGTCACGGCCCGACATTGGTGTCGTCACGGCTTGGCATTGGGTGCAGCCAGACAACTTTTAGGTGCGCACCCTTTTTCTGAATAATTTCTTGACTTTATACCAAATCAATGTTGTCCCAGCGAGAATTGGACTGCAATCTTTAGTGCCGGTATGCCATGGAATTGTGGGCCGTCACGTCCCGACATTGGTGCTGTTACGGCATGGCATTGGGTGTAGCCAGCGAATTTTTGGGGGCGTACACTTTTCCATCACAATTTCTTAACTTTATACCATATTCAGACTGTTACAGTGCGAATTGTGATGCAATCTTTGGTGCCAGAATAAGATGGCGTTGGTGTCGTCACGGCACTAAATTGGTGCCGACATGGTATGACATTGGGTGCAGACAGACAACTTTTGGGTGCGCACCCTTTTTCTGAATAATTTTTTGACTTTATACCAAATATAAATTGTCCGAGCGAGAATTGAACTGCAATCTTTAGTGCCGGCATGCCATGGAATTGTGTGCCGTCACGGCTTGGCATTGGGTGTAGCCAGGCCATTTGTGGTGGCATACACTTTTCCATCACAATTTCTTAACTTTATACCATATTCAAACTGTTACTGTGTGAATTGTGTTGCAATCTTTGGTGCCAGAATAGGATAGCGTTGGTGCCGTCACGGCACGAAATTGGTGCCGTCATGGTATGGCATTGTATGCAGCCAGACAACTTTTAGGTGCGCACCCTTTTTCTGAATAATTTCTTGACTTTATACCAAATCTATGTTGTCCCAGTGAGAATTGGACTGCAATCTTTAGTGCCAGCATGCCATGGAATTGTGGGCCGTCACGGCCCGACATTGGTGCCGTCACGGCATGGCATTGGTTGTAGCTAGCGAATTTTTGGGGGCGTACACTTTTCCATCAAAATTTCTTAACTTTATACCATATTCAGACTGTTACAGTGCGAATTGTGATGCAATCTTTAGTGCCAGAATAGGATGGCGTTGGTGTCGTCACGACACTAAATTGGTGCCGACGTGGTATGGCATTGGGTGCAGCCAGACAACTTTTGGGTGCGCACCCTTTTTCTGAATAATTTCTTGACTTTATACCAAATATAAGTTGTCCGAGCGAGAATTTGACTGCAATCTTTAGTGCCGGGATGCCATGGAATTGTGTGCCGTCACGGCCCGACATTGGTGCCGTTACGACATTGCATTGGGTGTAGTCTGGCACTTTTGGGGGGCGTACACTATTCCATCACAATTTCTTAACTTTATACCATATTCAGACTGTTACTGTGCGAATTGTGATGCAATCTTTGGTGCCAGAAAAGGATGAAATTGGTGTCGTCACGGCACGTAATTGGTGCCGTCATGGTATAACATTGGGTGAAGCCAGACAACTTTTGGGTGCGCACCCTTTTTCTGAATAATTTCTTAACTTTATACCGAATATAAGTTGTCCTAGCGAGAATTGGACTACAATCTTTAGTGCCCGCATGCTATGGAATTGTGCGCCGTCACGGCCTGACATTTGTGCCGTCACGTCATGGCATTGGGTGTAGCCAGGCCATTTTTGGGGGCGTACACTTTTCCATCACAATTTCTTAACTTTATACCATATTCAGACTGTTACAGTGTGAATTGTGATGCAATCTTTGGTGCCAGAATATGATGGCGTTGGTGCCGTCACGGCACGAAATTGGTGCCCTTATGGTACGGCAATGGGTGCAGCCAGACAACTTTTAGGTGCGCACCATTTTTCTGAATAATTTCTTGACTTTATACCAAATCTATGTTGTCCCAGCGAGAATTGGACTGCAATCTTTAGAGCCGGCATGCTATGGAATTGTGGGCCGTCACGGCATGGCATTGGGTGTAGCCAGCGAATTTTTAGGGGCGTACACTTTCCCATCACAATTTCTTAACTTTATAACATATTCAGACTGTTACAGTGCGAATTGTGATGCAATCTTTGGTGCCAGAATAGGATGGCGTTGGTGTCGTCACGGCCCGAAATTGGTGCCGACATGGTATGGCATTGGGTGCAGCCAGACAACTTTTGGGTGCGCACCCTTTTTCTGAATAAATTTTTGACTTTATACCAAATACAAGTTGTCCTAGCGAGAATTGGACTGCAATCTTTAGTGCCGGCATGCCATGGAATTGTGTGCCTTCACGGCCCGACATTGGTGCCGTCACGGCATGGCTTGGGGTGTAGCCAGGCACTTATGTTGGGCGTACACTTTTCCATCACAATTTCTAAAATTTATGCCATATTCAGACTGTTACTGTGTGAATTGTGATGCAATCTTTGGTGCCAGAAAATGATGGAATTGGTGCCGTCACGGCACGTAATTGGTGCCGTCATTGTATAGCATTGGGTGCAGCCAGACAACCTATTGGTGCGCACCCTTTTTCTGAATAATTTTTCGACTTTATACCAAATATAAATTGTCCGAGCGAGAATTGGACTGCAATCTTTAGTGCCGGCATGCCATGGAATTGTGTGCCGTCACGGCCCGACATTGGTGCCGTCACGGCATGGCATTGGGTGCCAGCGAATTTTTGGGTGCGTACACTTTTCCATCACAATTTCTTAACTTTATACCATATTCAGACTGTTACAGTGCGAATTGTGATGCAATCTTTGGTGCCAGAATAGGATGGCGTTGGTGTCGTCACGGCACTAAATTGGTGCCGACATGGTATGGCATTGGGTGCAGCCAGACAACTTTTGGGTGCGCACCCTTTTTCTGAATAAATTTTTGACTTTATACCAAATACAAGTTGTCCTAGCGAGAATTGGACTGCAATCTTTAGTGCCGGCATGCCATGGAATTGTGTGCCTTCACGGCCCGACATTGGTGCCGTCACGGCATGGCTTGGGGTGTAGCCAGGCACTTATGTTGGGCGTACACTTTTCCATCACAATTTCTAAAATTTATGCCATATTCAGACTGTTACTGTGTGAATTGTGATGCAATCTTTGGTGCCAGAAAATGATGGAATTGGTGCCGTCACGGCACGTAATTGGTGCCGTCATTGTATAGCATTGGGTGCAGCCAGACAACCTATTGGTGCGCACCCTTTTTCTGAATAATTTTTCGACTTTATACCAAATATAAATTGTCCGAGCGAGAATTGGACTGCAATCTTTAGTGCCGGCATGCCATGGAATTGTGTGCCGTCACGGCCCGACATTGGTGCCGTCACGGCATGGCATTGGGTGCCAGCGAATTTTTGGGTGCGTACACTTTTCCATCAAAATTTCTTAACTTTATACCATATTCAGACTGTTACAGTGCGAATTGTGATGCAATCTTTGGTGCCAGAATAGGATGGCGTTGGTGTCGTCACGGCACTAAATTGGTGCCGTCATGGTATGGCATTGGATGCAGCCAGACAACTTTTTGATGCACACCCTTTTTCTGAATAATTTCTTGACTTTATACCAAATCTATGTTGTCCCAGCGAGAATTGGACTGCAATCTTTAGTGCCGGCATGCCATGGAATTGTGGGCTTGGGTGCAATCTTTAGTGCCGGCATGCCAGCGAGAATTGGACTGCAATCTTTAGTGCCGACATTGGTGCTGTCACAGCATGGCATTGGGTGTAGCCAGCGACTTTTTGGGGGCGTACACTTTTCCATCACAATTTCTTAACTTTATACCATATTCAGACTGTTACAGTGCGAATTGTGATGCAATCTTTGGTGGCAGAATAGGATGGCGTTGGAGTCGTCACGACACTAAATTGGTGCCGACATGGTATGACATTGGGTGCAGCCTGACAACTTTTGGGTGCGCACACTTTTTCTGAATAATTTCTTGACTTTATACCAAATATAAGTTGTCCGAACGAGAATTGGACTGCAATCTTTAGTGCCGGCATGCCATGGAATTGTGTGCCTTCACGGCCAGACATTGGTGCAGTCACGGCATGGCATGGGGTGTAGCCAGGCACTTATGTTGGGCGTACACTTTTCCATCACAATTTCTTATCTTTATACCATATTCAGACTGTTACTGTACGAATTGTGATGCAGTCTTTGGTGCCAGAAAATGATAGAATTGGTGCCGTCACGGCACGTAATTGGTGCCGTCATTGTATAGCATTGGGTGCAGCCAGATAACCTTTTGGTGCGCTGCCTTTTTCTGAATAATTTTTTGACTTTATTCCAAATATGTTATAGAATATATGAGAGCTGAATATCATTGTGTATTATTCATCAAATGAGAGGCCCCTTATATAGGGGTTTACATCAAGCCTAGTATGGAAACGTACTATATGTGTAGTACATGTACTATGTGTAGTACAACAATACATATATGGTAAGTACTACATGTTTCCTATTACATCTAAGGCCCATGGGCTAAGCCCATCTACACGGCATAAGACCAAGTGCACACACGCACATGTCATATTTCCTACAACACTCCCCCTTGTGCCGCGCGTCGATATGCCGGATGGTACTTACAATGTTGCCTCATTAAAACCTTGCCAAGTAACAAAAACCCTGTGGGAAAACTAAACCTTGGTCGAAGGAAAAAGAGTACAACGCACCAACTACTCCATTGAGAACTCTCCATGTGATGCTCCCCCTGATGTGTACTTCAATCGGATTTTCCTGATGAATGGTGCATTCCAACATGCTTCTCAAGAGTAGATGTGAGCCAAGACTTAAACAAGTCTGCCATGATCAACCACAATTTGGGATCAATGGTCTTAGCGGTGCATGCAATGTTACCTCGTTAAAAACCTTGTCAAGCAAAAACCCAGTGGGACAAAAAGCTGTGACTAAGGGAAAAAGAGTGTAACATGGTTTACACAAACAACCACACCCTTCACATTTGATCATGACATGTATATGCTAGACTTTCTTTCAAATCTGCATCTCCCCCTGATCTCAAGATCATTCATAGGGCGCTTCCGGATCCTTAGTGACCACGGAGCTGTTTTGACAACTTGGCATATGTATGCTCTTTCAACATGTCTCAAATGTGGCATTACTTAGTGCCAGCATCTATGTGCACGGTGCCTAGCAGCTGTATGCACAGCGCTCGGCAGCAGATGCATAGGTGCATGTATAGTGTCTGGCAGCAGTGCATGTGTGCACAGACAGTGCACAGGCAGCGCCCCGGCAGCGCACAGGCAGCGCGCACAGGCAGCGCACAGGCAGCGCGCACAGGCAGCGCACAGGCAGCGCACAGGTAGCGCACAGGCAGCGCGCACAGGCAGCGTGCAGGCAGCGTGCACAGGCAGCGCGCCATATGTCCGGCAACTCGGCCATTAAACCAACCGGTGCCTAGATCATGATTCCGCTTCCGATGCATCTCGATTTATGCATGGCTAGCGATGGCATAGGCAACAACCTTTCTCTCATGCCATAGGGATTGAATATGCCAGATACTCTTAGAGTATTCAAGTGATGTCATATGCCATATCATTGGCATTTGCGTGGGCGCAAAGCTACTTAGCTTTATAACGAATGAAGGTGAGGTCAAGTCTTTCTTTTGATTAAACGGATCACTCTCTCTTGGAGTAAAGACATTGACTAATCATGGGAGCATATGAAGGTTCCACTCTTCTTCAGAGGACCTAAGCCGATTGATGGAAATACATCGTCAATACACAATCGATCGACTTCAATACGAGATTGTGTCTTTCCCAAGATACTTTTCATTCCAACATCGGATATCCAGCATATACTACGATCATCCGGAATCAATACGCAATGACATTATTCATCATATCCCATCCGAAATCAAGGAGTCATGTACTATGCGTTCAAAACACTTGGCCAACGCAAGCTCCACTTGATTTGGCTTATGAAGTCTATTTAAGATCTTCATGCATATCTCTGATCCCATAGAGACGTCACTATGATCATAATCATAGGGCTGCATGTACAGTTATTGGGGAAATACCAAACTGATAAGGTAGTGGAGTGCAATAACATCCATTACGAGAGTATATCTCATCGTAGTCGATCCCAGTGCGTGTTTATGAGAAACCTTGCGCCATAAGGGAGTCTGAGACTCTTGTTCTCACTACGCTAACTCACAAAGGTTTACTTGATAGGATTTACACTTGCGGTATCGGCAACACCTGCCCAAGGACCTATCCCTTTGTCCGGGTCGCATCTTTCCATTTTAGGTCAATACACTTTGTCGACATATCAACAAACGTGTGGTTCGATAAACTCATCATCTCACGTCCTCATGTACACTAGTGTAGTCATTGTAGAGATCTCTTTCTATGAATTGGATTTTGACGTTGAGGCGTCCCCCAACGATAGTCACAATTCAGACTAACATGAGACGGAGTGAGTATCACTGATCAATGGACCAGTAGTGCCAAACTCGCTTTCTCTCTCAGTGCGAGTGTATATCGAACCTAAGGGCCTCAACCTAACCTTCAGGGAGCCACAAGGCCTAGGACACCATGTTGCCACATTATGGCGCCCTCACATCACCACACAAGGTGACGGCGTCAAGACCACCTCAATATGGTCGAGCCACGGCATCAAGACCACCTTAATTTGGTCGAGCCATGTCCTCTTGGCGTGCCCAGGGGTGGTGCGCAGCAGTGGTGCGCGCGGTGCACGGTGGTGCACGGTAGTGCGCACACAGTGCACAGGAGGTACGCAGCAGTTGGCACTCGGGTGTGGCCGCTTCGCTATAAGGTTATAGCGTCGTGCTGATAACGTGTTATAGAATATATGAGAGCTGAATATCATTGTGTATTATTCATCAAATGAGAGGCCCCTTATATAGGGGTTTACATCAAGCCTAGTATGGAAACGTACTATATGTGTAGTACATGTACTATGTGTAGTACAACAATACATATATGGTAAGTACTACATGTTTCCTATTACATCTAAGGCCCATGGGCTAAGCCCATCTACACGGTATAAGACCAAGTGCACACACGCACATGTCATATTTCCTACAACAAAATATAAATTGTCCGAGCGAGAATTGGACTGTAATCGTTAGTGCCTGCATGCCATAGAATTGTGTGCCGTCACGGCCCGACATTGGTGCCGTCACGGCATGGCATTGGGTGTAGCCAGGCACTTATGTTGGGCGTACACTTTTCCATCACAATTTCTTAACTTTATACCATATTCAAACTGTTACAGTGTGAATTGTGATGCAATCTTTGGTGCCAGAATATGATGGCGTTGGTGCCGTCACGGCACGAAATTGGTGCCTTCATGGTATGGCCTTGGGTGCAGCCAGACAACTTTTGGGTGCGCACCCTTTTTCTGAATAATTTCTTGACTTTATACCAAATATAAGTTGTCCGAGCGAGAATTGGACTGCAATCTTTAATGCCAGCATGCCATGGAATTGTGTGCCGTCACGGCCTGACATTGGTGCCGTCACGGCATAGCATTGGGTGTAGCTAGGCCATTTGTGGGGGCGTACACTTTTCCATCACAATTTCTTAACTTTATACCATATTCAAACTTTTACAGTGTGAATTGTGATGTAATCTTTGGTGCTAGAATAGGATAGCGTTGGTGCCGTCACGGCTCGAAATTGGTGCCGTCATGGTATGGCATTGGGTGCAACCAGACAACTTTTATGTGCGCACCCTTTTTCTGAATAATTTCTTGACTTTATACCAAATCTTTGTTGTCCCAGTGAGAATTGGACTGCAATCTTTAGTGCCAGCATGCCATGGAATTGTGGTCCGTCACGGCCCGACATTGGTGCCGTCACGGCATGGAATTGGGTGTAGCCAGCGAATTTTTGGGTGCGTACACTTTTCCATCACAATTTCTTAACTTTATACCATATTCAGACTGTTACAGTGCGAATTGTGATGCAATATTTGGTGCCAGAATAGGATGGCGTTGGTGTCGTCACGGCACTAAATTGGTGCTGACATGGTATGGCATTGGGTGCAGCCAGACAACTTTTGGGTGCGCACCCTTTTTCTGAATAATTTCTTGACTTTATACCGAATATAAGTTATCCGAGCGAGAATTTGACTGCAATCTTTAGTGCCGGGATGACATGGAATTGTGTGCCGTCACGGCCCGATATTGGTGCCGTCACGACATGGCATTGTGTGTAGCCAGACACTTTTGGGGGGCGTACAGTATTCCATCACAATTTATTAACTTTATACCTTATTCAGACTGTTACTGTGCAAATTGTGATGCAATCTTTGGTGCCAGAAAAAGATGGAATTGGTGTCGTCACGGCACGTAATTGGTTCCGTCATGGTATAGCATTGGGTGCAGCAAGACAACTTTTGGGTGCGCAATCTTTTTCTGAATAATTTCTTAACTTTATACCGAATATAAGTTGTCCTAGCGAGAATTGGACTACAATCTTTAGTGCCCGCATGCCATGGAATTGTGTGCCGTCACGGCCTAACATTGGTGTCGTCACATCTTGGCATTGGGTGTAGCCAGACACTTATGTTGGGCGTACATTTTTCCATCACAATTTCTTAACTTTATACCATATTCAGACTGTTACAGTGCGAATTTTGATGCAATCTTTGGTGCCAGAATATGATGGCGTTAGTGCCGTCACGGCACGAAATTGGTGCCTTCATGGTATGGCATTGGGTGCAGCCAGACAACTTTTGGGTGCGCACCCTTTTTCTGAATAATTTCTTGACTTTATACCAAATATAAGTTGTCCGAGCGAGAATTGGACTGCAATCTTTAGTGCCAGCATGCCATGGAATTGTGTGCCGTCACGGCCCGACATTGGTGCCGTCACGGCATAGCATTGGGCGTAGCCAGGCCATTTGTGGGGGCGTACACTTTTCCATCACAATTTCTTAACTTTATACCATATTCAAACTTTTACAGTGTGAATTGTGATGCAATCTTTGGTGCCAGAATAGGATGGCGTTGGTGCCATCACGGCACGAAATTGGTGCCGTCATGGTATGGCATTGGGTGCAACCAGACAACTTTTAGGTGCGCACCCTTTTTCTGAATAATTTCTTGACTTTACACCAAATCTATGTTGTCCCAGCGAGAATTGGACTGCAATCTTTAGTGCCGGCATGCCACGGAATTGTGGGCCGTCACGGCCCGACATTGGTGCCGTCACGGCATGGCATTGGGTGTAGCCAGCGAATTTTTGGGGGCGTACACTTTTCCATCACAATTTCTTAACTTTATACCAAATTCAGACTGTTACTGTGCGAATTGTGATGCAATCTCTGGTGCCGAAAAATGATGGAATTGGTGTCGTCACGGCACGTAATTGGTGCCGTCATGGTATGACATTGGGTGCAGCAAGACAATTTTTGGGTGCGCACCCTTTTTCTGAATGATTTCTTGACTTTATACCAAATATAAGTTGTCCCAGCGAGAATTGGACTGCAATATTTAGTGTCGGCATGCCATGGAATTGTGTGTCGTCACGGCCCGACATTGGTGCCATCACGGCATGGCATTGGGTGTAGCCAGGCACTTTTGGGGGCATACACTTTTCCATCAAAATTTTGTAACTTTATACCAAATTCAGACCGTTACTGTGCGAATTGTGATGCAATTTTTGGTGCCAGAATAGGATGGCATTGGTGCCGTCACGGCACCTGCCGTCACGGCACCCGCCGTCACGGTATGCCATTGGGTGTAGACAGACACTTTTGGAGAGCGCACCATTTTTTTGAATAATTTCTTGACTTTTTACCAAATATAGGTTGTCCCAACGAGAATTAGACTGCAATCTTTAGTGCCGGCATGCTATGGCATTGTGTGCCGTCATGGCATGGCATAGGGTGTAGCCAGGCACTTTTGGGGGGCGTAAACTATTCTATCAAAATTTCGTAATTTTATACCAAATTCAGCCTGTTACTGTGCGGATTGTGATGCAATCTTTGTTGTCAGAATAGGATGGCATTGGTGTCGTCACGGCACGTAATTGGTGCCGTCGCGGCACGTAATTGGTGCCGTCATGGTATGGCATTGGGTGCAGCCAGGCACTTTTGGGGTGCGCACCATTTTTCTGAATAATTTCTTGAGTTTATACCTTATATAGGTTGGCCCAGCGAGAATTGGACTGCAATCTTTAGTGCCGGCAAGCAATGGCATTGTGTACCGTCACGGCCCGACATTGGTGCCGTCACGGCATGGCATAGGGTGTAGCCACGCACTTTTGGGGGGCGTACACTATTCCATCACAATTTCTTAACTTTATACAGAATTCAGCCTGTTACTGTGCGAATTGTGATGCAATCTTTGTTGCCTGAATAAGATGGCATTGGTGTCGTCACGGCACGTAATTGGTGCCGTCGCGGCACGTAATTGGTGCCGTCATGGTATGGCATTGGGTGCAGCCAGGCACTTTTGGGGTGCGCACCCTTTTTCTGAATAATTTCTTGACTTTACACCAAATATAGGTTGTCCCAGCTAGAATTGGACAACAATCTTTAGTGCCGGCATGCCATGCCATTGTGTGCCGTCACGGCCTGACATTGGTGCCGTCACCGCATGGCATTGGGTGTAGCCAGGCACTTTTGGGGGCCGTACACTTTTCCATCAAAATTTCGTAACTTTATAACAAATTCAGACTGTTACTGTGCGAATTGTGATGCAATCTTTGGTGCCAGAATAGGATGGCATTGGTGCCGTCATGGCACGTGCCGTCAAGGTATGGCATTGGGTGCAGCCAGACACTTTTGGGGTGCACACCATTTTTCTGAATAATTTCTTGACTTTATACCAAATATAGGTTGTCCCAGTGAGAATTAGACTGCAATCTTTAGTGCCGGCATGCTATGGCATTGTGTGCCGTCATGGCATGGCATAGGGTGTAGCCAGGCACTTTTGGGGGGCGTAAACTATTCTATCAAAATTTCGTAATTTTATACCAAATTCAGCCTGTTACTGTGCGGATTGTGATGCAATCTTTGTTGTCAGAATAGGATGGCATTGGTGTCGTCACGGCACGTAATTGGTGCCGTCGCGGCACGTAATTGGTGCCGTCATGGTATGGCATTGGGTGCAGCCAGGCACTTTTGGGGTGCGCACCATTTTTCTGAATAATTTCTTGAGTTTATACCTTATATAGGTTGGCCCAGCGAGAATTGGACTGCAATCTTTAGTGCCGGCAAGCAATGGCATTGTGTACCGTCCCGGCCCGACATTGGTGCCGTCACGGCATGGCATAGGGTGTAGCCACGCACTTTTGGGGGGCGTACACTATTCCATCACAATTTCTTAACTTTATACAGAATTCAGCCTGTTACTGTGCGAATTGTGATGCAATCTTTGTTGCCTGAATAAGATGGCATTGGTGTCGTCACGGCACGTAATTGGTGCCGTCGCGGCACGTAATTGGTGCCGTCATGGTATGGCATTGGGTGCAGCCAGGCACTTTTGGGGTGCGCACCCTTTTTCTGAATAATTTCTTGACTTTACACCAAATATAGGTTGTCCCAGCTAGAATTGGACAACAATCTTTAGTGCCGGCATGCCATGCCATTGTGTGCCGTCACGGCCTGACATTGGTGCCGTCACCGCATGGCATTGGGTGTAGCCAGGCACTTTTGGGGGCCGTACACTTTTCCATCAAAATTTCGTAACTTTATAACAAATTCAGACTGTTACTGTGCGAATTGTGATGCAATCTTTGGTGCCAGAATAGGATGGCATTGGTGCCGTCATGGCACGTGCCGTCAAGGTATGGCATTGGGTGCAGCCAGACACTTTTGGGGTGCACACCATTTTTCTGAATAATTTCTTGACTTTATACCAAATATAGGTTGTCCCAGTGAGAATTAGACTGCAATCTTTAGTGCCGGCATGCCATGGCATTGTGTACCGTCACGGCATGGCATAGGGTGTAGCCAGGCACTTTTGGGGGGCGTACACTATTCCATCAAAATTTCGTAATTTTATACCAAATTCAGCCTGTTACTGTGCGAATTGTGATTCAATCTTTGGTGCCAGAATATGATGGCATAGGTGCCGTCACGGCACGTAATTGGTGCCGTCGCGGCACGTAATTGATGCCGTCATGGTATGGCATTGGGTTTAGCCAGACACTTTTGGGGTGCGCACCCTTTTTCTGAATAATTTCTTGACTTTATACCATATATAGGTTGTCCCAGCGAGAATTGGACTGCAATCTTTAGAGCCGGCATGCTATGGAATTGTGGGCCGTCACGGCCCGACATTGGTGCCGTCACGGCATGGCATTGGGTGTAGCCAGCGAATTTTTGGGGGCGTACACTTTCCCATCACAATTTCTTAACTTTATAACATATTCAGACAGTTACAATGCGAATTGTGATGCAATCTTTGGTGCCAGAATAGGATGGCGTTGGTGTCGTGACGGCCCGAAATTGGTGCCGACATGGTATGGCATTGGGTGCAGCCAGACAACTTTTGGGTGCGCACCCTTTTTCTGAATAATTTCTTGACTTTATACCAAAGACAAGTTGTCCTAGCGAGAATTGGACTGCAATCTTTAGTGCCGGCATGCCATGGAATTGTGTGCCTTCACGGCCCGACATTGGTGCCGTCACGGCATCGCTTGGGGTGTAGCCAGGCACTTATGTTGGGCGTACACTTTTCCATCACAATTTCTAAAATTTATGCCATATTCAGACTGTTACTGTGTGAATTGTGATGCAATCTTTGGTGCCAGAAAATGATGGAATTGGTGCCGTCACGGCACGTAATTGGTGCCGTCATTGTATAGCATTGGGTGCAGCCAGACAACCTATTGGTGCGCACCCTTTTTCTGAATAATTTTTTGACTTTATACCAAATATAAATTGCCCGAGCGAGAATTGGACTGCAATCTTTAGTGTCGGCATGCCATGGAATTGTGTGCCGTCACGGCCTGACATTGGTGCCGTCACGGCATGGCATTGGGTGTAGACAGCGAATTTTTGGGTGCGTACACTTTTCCATCACAATTTCTTAACTTTATACAGAATTCAGCCTGTTACTTTGCGAATTGTGATGCAATCTTTGTTGCCTGAATAAGATGGCATTGGTGTCGTCACGGCACGTAATTGGTGCCGTCGCGGCACGTAATTGGTGCCGTCATGGTATGGCATTGGGTGCAGCCAGGCACTTTTGGGGTGCGCACCCTTTTTCTGAATAATTTCTTGACTTTACACCAAATATAGGTTGTCCCAGCTAGAATTGGACAACAATCTTTAGTGCCGGCATGCCATGCCATTGTGTGCCGTCACGGCCTGACATTGGTGCCGTCACCGCATGGCATTGGGTGTAGCCAGGCACTTTTGGGGGCCGTACACTTTTCCATCAAAATTTCGTAACTTTATAACAAATTCAGACTGTTACTGTGCGAATTGTGATGCAATCTTTGGTGCCAGAATAGGATGGCATTGGTGCCGTCATGGCACGTGCCGTCAAGGTATGGCATTGGGTGCAGCCAGACACTTTTGGGGTGCACACCATTTTTCTGAATAATTTCTTGACTTTATACCAAATATAAGTTGTCCCAGTGAGAATTAGACTGCAATCTTTAGTGCCGGCATGCCATGGCATTGTGTACCGTCACGGCATGGCATAGGGTGTAGCCAGGCACTTTTGGGGGGCGTACACTATTCCATCAAAATTTCGTAATTTTATACCAAATTCAGCCTGTTACTGTGCGAATTGTGATTCAATCTTTGGTGCCAGAATATGATGGCATAGGTGCCGTCACGGCACGTAATTGGTGCCGTCGCGGCACGTAATTGATGCCGTCATGGTATGGCATTGGGTTTAGCCAGACACTTTTGGGGTGCGCACCCTTTTTCTGAATAATTTCTTGACTTTATACCATATATAGGTTGTCCCAGCGAGAATTTGACTGCAATCTTTAGAGCCGGCATGCTATGGAATTGTGGGCCGTCACGGCCCGACATTGGTGCCGTCACGGCATGGCATTGGGTGTAGCCAGCGAATTTTTGGGGGCGTACACTTTCCCATCACAATTTCTTAACTTTATAACATATTCAGACAGTTACAATGCGAATTGTGATGCAATCTTTGGTGCCAGAATAGGATGGCGTTGGTGTCGTGACGGCCCGAAATTGGTGCCGACATGGTATGGCATTGGGTGCAGCCAGACAACTTTTGGGTGCGCACCCTTTTTCTGAATAATTTCTTGACTTTATACCAAAGACAAGTTGTCCTAGCGAGAATTGGACTGCAATCTTTAGTGCCGGCATGCCATGGAATTGTGTGCCTTCACGGCCCGACATTGGTGCCGTCACGGCATCGCTTGGGGTGTAGCCAGGCACTTATGTTGGGCGTACACTTTTCCATCACAATTTCTAAAATTTATGCCATATTCAGACTGTTACTGTGTGAATTGTGATGCAATCTTTGGTGCCAGAAAATGATGGAATTGGTGCCGTCACGGCACGTAATTGGTGCCGTCATTGTATAGCATTGGGTGCAGCCAGACAACCTATTGGTGCGCACCCTTTTTCTGAATAATTTTTTGACTTTATACCAAATATAAATTGCCCGAGCGAGAATTGGACTGCAATCTTTAGTGCCGGCATGCCATGGAATTGTGTGCCGTCACGGCCTGACATTGGTGCCGTCACGGCATGGCATTGGGTGTAGCCAGCGAATTTTTGGGTGCGTACACTTTTCCATCACAATTTCTTAACTTTATACAGAATTCAGCCTGTTACTGTGCGAATTGTGATGCAATCTTTGTTGCCTGAATAAGATGGCATTGGTGTCGTCACGGCACGTAATTGGTGCCGTCGCGGCACGTAATTGGTGCCGTCATGGTATGGCATTGGGTGCAGCCAGGCACTTTTGGGGTGCGCACCCTTTTTCTGAATAATTTCTTGACTTTACACCAAATATAGGTTGTCCCAGCTAGAATTGGACAACAATCTTTAGTGCCGGCATGCCATGCCATTGTGTGCCGTCACGGCCTGACATTGGTGCCGTCACCGCATGGCATTGGGTGTAGCCAGGCACTTTTGGGGGCCGTACACTTTTCCATCAAAATTTCGTAACTTTATAACAAATTCAGACTGTTACTGTGCGAATTGTGATGCAATCTTTGGTGCCAGAATAGGATGGCATTGGTGCCGTCATGGCACGTGCCGTCAAGGTATGGCATTGGGTGCAGCCAGACACTTTTGGGGTGCACACCATTTTTCTGAATAATTTCTTGACTTTATACCAAATATAGGTTGTCCCAGTGAGAATTAGACTGCAATCTTTAGTGCCGGCATGCTATGGCATTGTGTGCCGTCATGGCATGGCATAGGGTGTAGCCAGGCACTTTTGGGGGGCGTAAACTATTCTATCAAAATTTCGTAATTTTATACCAAATTCAGCCTGTTACTGTGCGGATTGTGATGCAATCTTTGTTGTCAGAATAGGATGGCATTGGTGTCGTCACGGCACGTAATTGGTGCCGTCGCGGCACGTAATTGGTGCCGTCATGGTATGGCATTGGGTGCAGCCAGGCACTTTTGGGGTGCGCACCATTTTTCTGAATAATTTCTTGAGTTTATACCTTATATAGGTTGGCCCAGCGAGAATTGGACTGCAATCTTTAGTGCCGGCAAGCAATGGCATTGTGTACCGTCACGGCCCGACATTGGTGCCGTCACGGCATGGCATAGGGTGTAGCCACGCACTTTTGGGGGGCGTACACTATTCCATCACAATTTCTTAACTTTATACAGAATTCAGCCTGTTACTGTGCGAATTGTGATGCAATCTTTGTTGCCTGAATAAGATGGCATTGGTGTCGTCACGGCACGTAATTGGTGCCGTCGCGGCACGTAATTGGTGCCGTCATGGTATGGCATTGGGTGCAGCCAGGCACTTTTGGGGTGCGCACCCTTTTTCTGAATAATTTCTTGACTTTACACCAAATATAGGTTGTCCCAGCTAGAATTGGACAACAATCTTTAGTGCCGGCATGCCATGCCATTGTGTGCCGTCACGGCCTGACATTGGTGCCGTCACCGCATGGCATTGGGTGTAGCCAGGCACTTTTGGGGGCCGTACACTTTTCCATCAAAATTTCGTAACTTTATAACAAATTCAGACTGTTACTGTGCGAATTGTGATGCAATCTTTGGTGCCAGAATAGGATGGCATTGGTGCCGTCATGGCACGTGCCGTCAAGGTATGGCATTGGGTGCAGCCAGACACTTTTGGGGTGCACACCATTTTTCTGAATAATTTCTTGACTTTATACCAAATATAGGTTGTCCCAGTGAGAATTAGACTGCAATCTTTAGTGCCGGCATGCCATGGCATTGTGTACCGTCACGGCATGGCATAGGGTGTAGCCAGGCACTTTTGGGGGGCGTACACTATTCCATCAAAATTTCGTAATTTTATACCAAATTCAGCCTGTTACTGTGCGAATTGTGATTCAATCTTTGGTGCCAGAATATGATGGCATAGGTGCCGTCACGGCACGTAATTGGTGCCGTCGCGGCACGTAATTGATGCCGTCATGGTATGGCATTGGGTTTAGCCAGACACTTTTGGGGTGCGCACCCTTTTTCTGAATAATTTCTTGACTTTATACCATATATAGGTTGTCCCAGCGAGAATTGGACTGCAATCTTTAGAGCCGGCATGCTATGGAATTGTGGGCCGTCACGGCCCGACATTGGTGCCGTCACGGCATGGCATTGGGTGTAGCCAGCGAATTTTTGGGGGCGTACACTTTCCCATCACAATTTCTTAACTTTATAACATATTCAGACAGTTACAATGCGAATTGTGATGCAATCTTTGGTGCCAGAATAGGATGGCGTTGGTGTCGTGACGGCCCGAAATTGGTGCCGACATGGTATGGCATTGGGTGCAGCCAGACAACTTTTGGGTGCGCACCCTTTTTCGGAATAATTTCTTGACTTTATACCAAAGACAAGTTGTCCTAGCGAGAATTGGACGGCAATCTTTAGTGCCGGCATGCCATGGAATTGTGTGCCTTCACGGCCCGACATTGGTGCCGTCACGGCATCGCTTGGGGTGTAGCCAGGCACTTATGTTGGGCGTACACTTTTCCATCACAATTTCTAAAATTTATGCCATATTCAGACTGTTACTGTGTGAATTGTGATGCAATCTTTGGTGCCAGAAAATGATGGAATTGGTGCCGTCACGGCACGTAATTGGTGCCGTCATTGTATAGCATTGGGTGCAGCCAGACAACCTATTGGTGCGCACCCTTTTTCTGAATAATTTTTTGACTTTATACCAAATATAAATTGCCCGAGCGAGAATTGGACTGCAATCTTTAGTGTCGGCATGCCATGGAATTGTGTGCCGTCACGGCCTGACATTGGTGCCGTCACGGCATGGCATTGGGTGTAGCCAGCGAATTTTTGGGTGCGTACACTTTTCCATCACAATTTCTTAACTTTATACCATATTCAGACTGTTACAGTGCGAATTGTGATGCAATCTTTGGTGCCAGAATAGGATGGCGTTGGTGTCGTCACGGCACTAAATTGGTGCCGTCATGGTATGGCATTGGATGCAGCCAGACAACTTTAGGTGCGCACCCTTTTTCTGAATAATTTCTTGACTTTATACCAAATCTATGTTGTCCCAGCGAGAATTGGACTGCAATCTTTACTGCCGGCATGCCATGGAATTGTGGGCCGTCACGGCCCGACATTGGTGCTGTCACAGCATGGCATTGGGTGTAGACAGCGACTTTTTGGGGGCGTACACTTTTCCATCACAATTTCTTAACTTTATACCATATTCAGACTGTTACAGTGCGAATTGTTATGCTATCTTTGGTGGCAGAATAGGATGGCGTTGGTGTCGTCACGACACTAAATTGTTGCCGACATGGTATGACATTGGGTGCAGCCAGACAACTTTTGGGTGCGCACACTTTTTCTGAATAATTTGTTGACTTTATACCAAATATAAGTTGTCCGAACGAGAATTGGACTGCAATCTTTAGTGCCGGTATGTCATGGAATTGTGTGCCTTCACGGCCAGACATTGGTGCAGTCACGGCATGGCATGGGGTGTAGCCAGGCACTTATGTTGGGCGTACACTTTTCCATCACAATTTCTTATCTTTATACCATATTCAGACTGTTAGTGTGCGAATTGTGATGCAGTCTTTGGTGCCAGAAAATGATAGAATTGGTGCCGTCACGGCACGTAATTGGTGCCGTCACGGCACGTAATTGGTGCCGTCATTGTATAGCATTGGGTGCAGCCAGATAACCTTTTGGTGCGCACCCTTTTTCTGAATAATTTTTTGACTTTATTCCAAATATGTTATAGAATATATGAGAGCTGAATATCATTGTGTATTATTCATCAAATGAGAGGCCCCTTATATAGGGGTTTACATCAAGCCTAGTATGGAAACGTACTATATGTGTAGTACATGTACTATGTGTAGTACAACAATACATATATGGTAAGTACTACATGTTTCCTATTACATCTAAGGCCCATGGGCTAAGCCCATCTACACGGCATAAGACCAAGTGCACACACGCACATGTCATATTTCCTACAACACTCCCCCTTGTGCCGCGCGTCGATATGTCGGATGGTGCTTACAATGTTGCCTCATTAAAACCTTGTCAAGTAACAAAAACCCTGTGGGAAAACTAAACCTTGGTCGAAGGAAAAAGAGTACAACGCACCAACTACTCCATTGAGAACTCGCCATGTGATGCTCCCCCTGATGTGTTCTTCAATCGGATTTTCCTGATGAATGGTGCATTCCAACATGCTTCTCAAGAGTAGATGTGAGCCAAGACTTAAACAAGTCTGCCATGATCAACCACAAATTGGGATCAATGGTCTTAGCGGTGCATGCAATGTTACCTCGTTAAAAACCTTGTCAAGCAAAAACCCAGTGGGACAAAAAGCTGTGACTAAGGGAAAAAGAGTGTAACATGGTTTACACAAACAACCACACCCTTCACATTTGATCATGACATGTATATGCTAGACTTTCTTTCAAATCTGCATCTCCCCCTGATCTCAAGATCATTCATAGGGCGCTTCCAGATCCTTAGTGACCACGGAGCTGTTTTGACAACTTGGCATATGTATGCTCTTTCAACATGTCTCAAATGTGGCATTACTTAGTGCCAGCATCTATGTGCACGGTGCCTAGCAGCTGTATGCACAGCGCTCGGCAGCAGATGCATAGGTGCATGTATAGTGTCTGGCAGCAGTGCATGTGTGCACAGACAGTGCACAGGCAGCGCCCCGGTAGCGCACAGGCAGCGCGCACAGGCAGCGCACAGGCAGCGCACAGGTAGCGCACAGGCAGCGTGCAGGCAGCGTGCACAGGCAGCGCGCCATATGTCCGGCAACTCGGCCATTAAACCAACCGGTGCCTAGATCATGATTCCGCTTCCGATGCATCTCGATCTATGCATGGCTAGCGATGGCATAGGCAACAACCTTTCTCTCATGCCATAGGGATTGAATATGCCAGATACTCTTAGAGTATTCAAGTGATGTCATATGCCATATCATTGGCATTTGCGTGGGCGCAAAGCTACTTAGCTTTATAACGAATGAAGGTAAGGTCAAGTCTTTCTTTTGATTAAACGGATCACTCTCTCTTGGAGTAAAGACATTGACTAATCATGGGAGCATATGAAGGTTCCACTCTTCTTCAGAGGACCTAAGCCGATTGATGGAAATACATCATCAATACACAATCGATCGACTTCAATACGAGATTGTGTCTTTCCCAAGATACTTTTCATTCCAACATCGGATATCCAGCATATACTGCGATCATCCAGAATCAATACGCAATGACATTATTCATCATATCCCATCCGAAATCAAGGAGTCATGTACTATGCGTTCAAAACACTTGGCCAACGCAAGCTCCACTTGATTTGGCTTATGAAGTCTATTTAAGATCTTCATGCATATCTCTGATCCCATAGAGACGTCACTATGATCATAATCATAGGGCTGCATGTACAGTTATTGGGGAAATACCAAACTGATAAGGTAGTGGAGTGCAATAACATCCATTACGAGAGTATATCTCATCGTAGTCGATCCCAGTGCGTGTTTATGAGAAACCTTGCGCCATAAGGGAGTCTGAGACTCTTGTTCTCACTACGCTAACTCACAAAGGTTTACTTGATAGGATTTACACTTGCGGTATCGGCAACACCTGCCCAAGGACCTATCCCTTTGTCCGGGTCGCATCTTCCCATTTTAGGTCAATACACTTTGTCGACATATCAACAAACGTGTGGTTCGATAAACTCATCATCCCACGTCCTCATGTACACTAGTGTAGTCATTGTAGAGATCTCTTTCTATGAATTGGATTTTGACGTTGAGGCGTCCCCTAACGATAGTCACAATTCAGACTAACAAGAGACGGAGTGAGTATCACTGATCAATGGACCAGTAGTGCCAAACTCGCTTTCTCTCTCAATGCGAGTGTATATCAAACCTAAGGGCCTCAACCTAACCTTCAGGGAGCCACAAGGCCTAGGACACCATGTTGCCACATTATGGCGCCCTCACATCACCACACAAGGTGACGGCGTCAAGACCACCTCAATATGGTCGAGCCACGGCATCAAGACCACCTTAATTTGGTCGAGCCATGTCCTCTTGGCGTGCCCAGGGGTGGTGCGCAGCAGTGGTGCGCGCGGTGCACGGTGGTGCACGGTAGTGCGCACACAGTGCACAGGAGGTGCGCAGCAGTTGGCACTCGGGTGTGGCCGCTTCGCTCTAAGGTTATAGCGTCGTGCTGATAACGTGTTATAGAATATATGAGAGCTGAATATCATTGTGTATTATTCATCAAACGAGAGGCCCCTTATATAGGGGTTTACATCAAGCCTAGTATGGAAACGTACTATATGTGTAGTACATGTACTATATGTAGTACAACAATACATATATGGTAAGTACTACATGTTTCCTATTACATCTAAGGCCCATGGGCTAAGCACATGTCATATTTCCTACAACAAAATATAAATTGTCCGAGCGAGAATTGGACTGTAATCTTTAGTGCCTGCATGCCATAGAATTGTGTGCCGTCATGGCCCGACATTGGTGCCGTCACGGCATGGCATTGGGTGTAGCCAGGCACTTATGTTGGGCGTACACTTTTCCATCACAATTTCTTAACTTTATACCATATTCAAACTGTTACAGTGTGAATTGTGATGCAATCTTTGGTGCCAGAATATGATGGCGTTGGTGCCGTCACGGCACGAAATTGGTGCCTTCATGGTATGGCATTGGGTGCAGCCAGACAACTTTTGGGTGCGCACCCTTTTTCTGAATAATTTCTTGACTTTATACCAAATATAAGTTGTCCGAGCGAGAATTGGACTGCAATCTTTAATGCCAGCATGCCATGGAATTGTGTGCCGTCACGGCCTGACATTGGTGCCGTCACGGCATAGCATTGGGTGTAGTCAGGCCATTTGTGGGGGCGTACACTTTTCCATCACAATTTCTTAACTTTATACCATATTCAAACTTTTACAGTGTGAATTGTGATGTAATCTTTGGTGCTAGAATAGGATAGCGTTGGTGCCGTTACGGCTCGAAATTGGTGCCGTCATGGTATGGCATTGGGTGCAACCAGACAACTTTTAAGTGCGCACCTTTTTTCTGAATAATTTTTTGACTTTATACCAAATCTTTGTTGTCCCAGTGAGAATTGGACTGCAATCTTTAGTGCCAGCATGCCATGGAATTGTGGTCCGTCACGGCCCGACATTGGTGCCGTCACGGCATGGCATTGGGTGTAGCCAGCGAATTTTTGGGTGCGTACACTTTTCCATCACAATTTCTTAACTTTATACCATATTCAGACTGTTACAGTGCGAATTGTGATGCAATCTTTGGTGCCAGAATAGGATGGCGTTGGTGTCGTCACGGCACTAAATTGGTGCTGACATGGTATGGCATTGGGTGCAGCCAGACAACTTTTGGGTGCGCACCCTTTTTCTGAATAATTTCTTGACTTTATACCAAATATAAGTTATCCGAGCGAGAATTTGACTGCAATCTTTAGTGCCTGCATGCCATAGAATTGTGTGCCGTCATGGCCCGACATTGGTGCCGTCACGGCATGGCATTGGGTGTAGCCAGGCACTTATGTTGGGCGTACACTTTTCCATCACAATTTCTTAACTTTATACCATATTCAGACTGTTACAATGCGAATTGTGATGCAGTTTTTGGTGCCAGAATACGATGGCGTTGGTGTCGTCACGGCACGAAATTGGTGCCGACATGGTATGGCATTGGGTGCAGCCAGACAACTTTTGGGTGCGCACCCTTTTTCTGAATAATTTCTTGACTTTATACCAAATATAAGTTGTCCTAGCGAGAATTGGACTGCAATCTTTAGTGCCAGCATGCCATGGAATTGTGTGCCGTCACGGCCCGACAATGGTGTCGTCACGGCATAGCATTGGGTGTAGCCAGGCCATTTGTGGGGGCGTACACTTTTCCATCACAATTTCTTAACTTTATACCATATTCAGACTGTTACAGTGCGAATTGTGATGCAATCTTTGGTGCCAGAATATGATGGCGTTGGTGCCGTCACGGCACGAAATTGGTGCCTTCATGGTATGGCATTGGGTGCAGGCAGACAACTTTTGGGTGCGCACCCTTTTTCTGAATAATTTCTTGACTTTATACCAAATATAAGTTGTCCGAGCGAGAATTGGACTGCAATCTTTAGTGCCGGCATGCCATGGAATTGTGTGCCTTCACGGCCCGACAATGGTGCCGTTACGGCATGGCATGGGGTGTAGCCAGGCACTTATTTTAGGCGTACACTTTTCCATCACAATTTCTTAACTTTATACCATATTCAGACTTTTACTGTGCGGATTGTGATGCAATCTTTGGTGCCAGAAAAAGATGGAATTGGTGCTGTCACGACACGTAATTGGTGCCGTCATTGTATAGCATTGGGTGCAGCCAGACAACCTTTTGGTGCGCACCCTTTTTCTGAATAATTTTTTGACTTTATACCAAATATAAATTGTCCATGCGAGAATTGGACTGCAATCTTTAGTGCCGGCATGCCATGGAATTGTGTGCCGTCACGACCCGACATTGTCACGGCATGGCACTAGGTGTAGCAAGGCCATTTTTGGGGCGTACACTTTTACATCACAATTGGGTGTAAAAGGGTTTTAGGGTTTAGGGTTTAGGGTTTAGGGTTTAGGGTTTAGGGTTTAGGGTTTAGGGTTTAGGGTTTAGGGTTTAGGGTTTAGGGTTTAGGGTTTAGGGTTTAGGGTTTAGGGTTTAGGGTTTAGGGTTTAGGGTTTAGGGTTTAGGGTTTAGGGTTTAGGGTTTAGGGTTTTAGGGTTTAGGGTTTAGGGTTTAGGGTTTAGGGTTTAGGGTTTAGGGTTTAGGGTTTAGGGTTTAGGGTTTAGGGTTTAGGGTTTAGGGTTTAGGGTTTAGGGTTTAGGGTTTAGGGTTTAGGGTTTAGGGTTTAGGGTTTAGGGTTTAGGGTTTAGGGTTTAGGGTTTAGGGTTTAGGGTTTAGGGTTTAGGGTTTAGGGTTTAGGGTTTAGGGTTTAGGGTTTAGGGTTTAGGGTTTAGGGTTTAGGGTTTAGGGTTTAGGGTTTAGGGTTTAGGGTTTTAGGGTTTAGGGTTTTAGGGTTTAGGGTTTTAGGGTTTAGGGTTTAGGGTTTAGGGTTTAGGGTTTAGGGTTTAGGGTTTAGGGTTTAGGGTTTAGGGTTTAGGGTTTAGGGTTTAGGGTTTAGGGTTTAGGGTTTAGGGTTTAGGGTTTAGGGTTTAGGGTTTAGGGTTTAGGGTTTAGGGTTTAGGGTTTAGGGTTTAGGGTTTAGGGTTTAGGGTTTAGGGTTTAGGGTTTAGGGTTTAGGGTTTAGGGTTTAGGGTTTAGGGTTTAGGGTTTAGGGTTTTAGGGTTTAGGGTTTAGGGTTTAGGGTTTAGGGTTTAGGGTTTAGGGTTTAGGGTTTAGGGTTTAGGGTTTAGGGTTTAGGG